>OY776280.1:29585491-30185491 GCA_963675445.1 Linnaemya vulpina
AAGGTAAGGTCACATATGGGCGAATATTTGCTTAAAAAGCGTAACCACTAAATACTATCGAAAAATATTTTAATTCATAAAGTGTTTATTCAGTTCAACTGTTTCCAGTAATATTGGGTTCTAAGCCACTAACTGTTAGTTATGTATGAAACCAAAATATTTTTTTACTGTTAGGTGGCTACGATTTCCTGAGCAAATTTTCGACAAGTGTGATGTAAACGTCTCTTTTTTATTTTTTATACTTAAGTAATATTATGTTAAAAAATAGATTGTTTATTTTATTTCCTTTACAATTAAATAAAATTTTACTAAAAGAACAAAAAATAAATGTAAGATAAGTTGGCATTTACATAATAGATATTTTTTTTTTTAGTTTTACCGCGTTTAAAGATGTTAGAAAATAGACTGAAGAAATAGACGAAAACTAGTACATTAGATAAATATGTATCCGAAATTATAGTTGTGGTAACACTTGAAAAGGTCAAGAGCGAAGTATATTCAATATTAAAATATATAATTTTCTACATGTGTATCGTCGCTGCTGTATAACGAGCTTCGCCACGTCTCCAAGACCACTGACTGGGGCGATACTGTAAAGAATATGTTAAAGAAAATATTTTAAATGCATATTTAATCTAACAGAATGTAATTAAACTATTTATGAGGGTGTAAATATGATCACGGTGAAAAAGAAAAACATTGGTAAGTTTTTTTTTTGTCAAACATATATGAAGATGACTTCATATTAAAACAATAGAAGGTTAGAATAATAATAATTTAATTATAACTAAAATATACATACGAAAAACGGTTGAGCCCAGAGGCTTTCGATGTCTTTGACCGAATCTCACGTGATTAACACTTTTTCAAATCATCTAAAGGAATTGAAAACAGTAATTGATCACATATAGATAATTTCGGATAAAAAAAATTTTTTTTTCGAATTTTTTCATTCACAATATCTCGCGATCGAATCAACCGGTTTTGACCCGGTTAGCTGATTAGTAATAAAATCGGTTGGTAAAATCGGTCAGTGCATTCTTCTACAACGAGAAAGGAGGATAGTGTTAAGAGGACAGATGTGGAGATAGAGAGTTAGTTGTAGCTATTTTTACTTTTTACTTCGCTGGTGAATTTTTTGCTGTATGTACACAACGGAGGGTGCTCTATTCTGCTATTTTCATTACATAGGGGCGTAAATTGCTGTCGGTAATTTTCAGCGACCAGAGCTATGGGTCCATCATTGAGACAAGCCAATAACAATTAATACAATCATGCACTAATGCAGATCAGAAAAATTTTACACCATATCCATAACCTTTTTTATAGTTTTTTGTTAATTCCTCGAAATCTACCCGCCACAGGAACTCTAAATTTCGTAGAACTCTTTGGAGCGCCTCTAATTTAGGTTGATTCCGTCAAGCCATTAAAAATTTATAAGCGCTTCATATACTAACACTCACAAACGCACTCACTCACTTCCATACAAACATAGTGACAATCTCTCAGAAGCTCGACTTTCACAAAACGGGTAAAACCAATAACTTCCCGATTTTTTACCAGTTCACCGAGCGGAAAATTAAAAATATAAGAAAACATTTTCAACTATAATCCTTTTCAAGACCACCATTTTTCAATTTTTTTCTTTTTGACAATGCTGAATTTTTGTTTAGTACCCATCACATTGCGAATATTTCATAAAAACAAGTTAACAAGTTTTTGGAAAAACAATGTCAGTATTTTCTGATATAAAAAGTTTATTTTTTCTTAATAGCACGTCTATTCTAAAAAAGTTGAGTCCGTCCAGTTGTAATTCTTGTTTTTCTGTCTTTTTCGTCTAGGATGAAACTCTTACTCTTCAGTGCAAATCTGTATTTTGTTCAAATTTACAGTACGACTAATCAGGAATTACAATTTCCTTCATATCAAATATTATTCCCCAAACTATGTTAACTTCCACCCTGAAAAAATATTTTTGAACTGAAAAATCTTTTGGATTTCTGAATAGCCAATGTTCAATAACGCATGCATTAAAAAATTTATATGTAAAGAATAAGTGCAGCAATGAATATGACAGATGAAGTTCGTGAAAATTTAAAATTAACATTTCATATGAAATGGAATGTACACATAATAAATAAACTAATTTTTATAAAGTAGTTAACTTTTCAAATAACGGAATCATAAAATAATTTTTAAAAAGGAAGATTTTATGATATCAGTTTTGTGACTATGATGATCGTTTGTTATTCTTAATTACAAACCTGACGATATTTGGACTGCATGTAATAGTTAATAGTACAAGATTGGTTAATATTCACATTTAAAAATATTTTAATCTCTTAATGTTTTAAAGATTTAATTTTTTTTACAACTACAATAACTTACCTGTATAAGAAGTTGACCACTTCTTGTATGAGGATTTCTGTAGGCATAAAGTATCCACAGCAAGGCACACGACACCAAACATATGGGCACAAATACACTTAATGTCACGCTCATACTTTTATGTTCGCCCGCTTCATCAACCATTGATTTCATTTGCGTGCCAATATGGAACTCTTTCTTAGATTTTTCCAGTGGCGTCTCTGTGGTTGAAGACTCTAATCCTGTAGGATTGTATGGTTTAAAAGGGTGTAATATATCATCTTTATGGTTGCTGTTACCATCTACAACTGTTGTAGATGTATCATTATGATTGGCATTATTACCATTTTGGCCGATAGCAGGACAGAAATTTTCTTCAATTATAAAATTACGATCGCACCCTGTAAATATTGGTGAAAAGGTATATTTTATTGAACGAGTAGCAATAAAAGAAATATATTTATTGATACTTACCAAAGGCGAGCCAATCTTGTTTTTTTCTATCTGTACCAGTTGAACATCTATTCACATTTGGACACCACGTACACTAAGAAATCAAAGACATTGGGAATTTACTTGTTACTAGATTTAACTTTTTTTTAAACTATCAATACTAAGAATACTTTGGTTTTCCATAGATGCAAGTTAACAACATTATTTATTGTGTGGTTGTTACATCCATCTTTAATTTTTGAGGTATTTGGTACTTATAGATTGAACATAATTCATTTACTCGATGTTAACAGATATGATTGAATTTCTGAAGAGATTGAATTGTATTTTTTCCCACCAGTAACGTAATATTATACGGATATTTTTTAGATACATTTTTGGATATCAGATGAATACATTATACAAAGATTGACGAATGAATATTTATATGATGCATCATTTAGAATCTGAACATATAATATGGATGATTTTTTTCCAATTTAATAGCATTCAACATAACTAGGGGTTAGCTATTTTCATCAATTGCTGTTGATGCTATTATTAATGAAATGTTACTCAGGAGAAACAAATTGTGATATTTTCACTAGGGTTTGTAATAAAAACAAACGAAAAAAAAAAAACAAAAACCTCATCCTAATTATCGAAATTTAGCAGTCCATTTCAGTGCAACTTGATGCGCAAATACATGAAAGCCTTATGGTAGTTTTCAGATCTAAAACTTTATTGATGCTACTGAATTAGATTTGTCACCTATGCAACATAAGCAAGAAATTTTTTTTACATATTACAAAACATTTCGTAGTTTCGAACCACAAATGTATGTATGTTATAGTATATCAGGGCCGAAAATGAATTAAATATTTTAAAGAAGTTCTAAGATTATTAACAACTTGCTATCGCATTTATATTTTTGCGCAATCTGAAAGAGTTGAAATCATTTAAAAATTAGGAAAATATTCATGATTGTGATTATATTCTTCGTCTTTTATTATAGACAAAAATAATTTCGATTCGATTTTATAAAAAAAAAATTTGTTATAATTTCTAATTTACCAGAACGTCGAAAAAAAAGATAATTGCTTTTGTTACAATATAAGAGAGCATTATCCCTCCCTAACTATTTTGCATTCTTAAATATTTGATAATTTTACAAAGAAAAAACAAAAGATAAATCAAAAATGCAAAACTATTGTGTGTATGTATGTATAAAACCAAGTAATAATATGTACTTACGTTAAATGCAGTGACATGATTTACACATGAGGCACAATCGGTATATTCAAGACAAGTGGGTAAAGCTTTCAAAGTGATGATTGTGGAATTTGTAATCTCAGCTTGTGCAAAATTAACTCTATGATATTCGTAAATTGTTTTTCTACGGGCGACTATAGTTTAGTAAAATAAAGCAAAAATAGAATTATAAAAAATTATTGTTCTAAAGAAACATTACTTACAATACACAACTTTGTCAATTATATAGGCATCTGACAGTCCAACTTTGACGGGGTGTTTGTCATCTTGTATGGCATTTACAAAAATTGGTACAGAAAAATATGTGAAAACAATGTCACCATTTTTATGCAACGTGGTACTGAAAGTAAATTTGCCCACATCTTGTTTGTCTTGTAGGTAAACATTTTCCCAAATTACTGTAAAGCTGGAACCTAATATCATATGAATAATTAATTCACTGCGTTTTCGACGTACATATGTTAAAATGTCCAATTTCATAATACACATGGACTTAAAGGCGCACAAAAAATCATCAGAATGTTAATGGATATATAATTATGCCAATATTACAAATTTCAGTCATTGGGTTTGTTCATAATAAATAGTTATAACGTTAAGCACTTTTCAGAAGTGTAACTATCCGCTTGCATAGATAGACATTATGGTTTTTTATATGTCCATGTATATTGCGGAATTGGACATGTAGCTGTTCGATGAAAATAAGTTACAGCTTTTAAAACTTACCAGTATCACTTAAACGTACAAACGAATCATTTGAAATACTTGTATCGAAATTGGCCATAAGAGGTGCGATATATTGTGTTGCAGCTAACCATGAATGTACATAGTCTCCGGTATATATAAAACCACCAGTAGCTACAGTAACGTTGTTTATCGGATGACCATAAAAGGGAAAATCAAAACTCAAACCAACCGTCTGGAATTGTATATAAATCAAGTTTTATTATTAATATTAAATAGATTTGCATCTGATATCACAATAATTATATGGTTGAAAAATACATGAAAATCTTTTACGAGAAACGTATAGAAATATTTAGATTCAGTTATCTTTAATATTTAAACAATTTGAAATTATCGTTTAAAAATGTGTGCTTAAATCAACATATTTTTGTGGTTTTACATTTAATTTTTCATCACATTTGGATTATTTTAATGTTTTTTATAGTCCCATTTAAATTCTTTAATTACAGTTTCATGACTTATTTGAAAATCAATGCATCGAAAGATTAGATATGCTTTCCATGGACCACAATTTTACTCGCTCTGGTGGCAAAGAGCTTTCGTGTCTTACAAATCTCAATTCATAACATAAATTACTTATTTGTAATAATTCAAATTTAAAAGTATTCAACTATAACAATATTTCAAAACTACTAGCACCAGCTCATACAAAAACATACTTACCATAGCTCTACGATGAGATTGTGATAACATCCAATTTGGTGTCATATTTTTAATTACATTCCAGTATGCGTCTGCCGTTTCTTTATCTACTACAATCGTGCTGTTATAGTAATGATGATGATCCTTATGAAATTAATAATGAAACATAGTTATTATGAAATTAAAAAAGTATTTCCTCGATTACCTCTGTATGATTCACCGTTAAATTATTCTTTTGCAAGGCGTCTAACGTTTCGTTTTCTGGAACATCAACTGTATCAATGATTTTCTCTTCTTCAGTCTCTTCCTCCTTTTTTACAGCAGCTTCTGCTGCAACTGCTACGGGTCCAACTACTGTAGCGCCATCATTAATTGTTGTACCTGATTTTGCTAATATACCCGAAACACTTGCTGATGCTCCCAATGCTTTTTTTGGATATTGATTGGTTTTTAATACTTCCGGGTGTATTGTAGCACTGTCGATTTTCGCTTTATCTGCCATGTCTTTTCGTTGTCCTGTCCCGTTGACACCCAACAGTGCTTTATATGGCACTACAACCGATGTTACCGTCGACTGAGTGGCATTTTGTTGAGCTGTGGCTATTGCTGGGCTTGGTGTATTTTGAATACTTTCATAGTGAGTATTTTTATCATCTTAATAAAAAAAAAATCGTTATTTAGTAAAGATAGTTCAAGTATAGATAGTTTAATAATTAATGATATATTTGAAAAGAATTTGAAATTTGTTCGGACGGTTTTATGTACATATCAATATATATATGTATTTATGTACTATTAAAATTAAGTTGCGGATAGAATATAGTAATGTGTCGAGATTGGATAACGCAATGATTTTCAATGTAAATTAAAAATGTTATAAAAATAATACGAATTCTATGTATTTTCTTGATGAATCGATTCGTATCGAACAAATTAAAAAAAAACTTTTTTTTTTTTAATTTATTATCAAATCCTGCTTGTTTTCTTTAATATATAGATATATATATATATATATATATATATATATATATATATATATATATATATATATTCGAGCCTATACTCGACAATTTAGCATTAGCACCAATGTGATTAATGCAGATAAGCTAACACAGCGTAGTTTTTTAATTGTTTTTTAAATTATAACTATAAGTAATTCGGTAGAATTAATTAATTATTAGAATTAATTAATTTATTTTCTGAGTTGTTTTTTGTCATTTTATATATATTTAAATGAAAGGTTCCATTTATTTATGGATTATCAACTTGTTAATAAATATTTGTGTAAATTACATACAGAAATTATATATACATACATATATATATATATATATATATATATATATATATATATTGTCGATTTAAAAAGAACTCTTCCAAATCGTCATTAGTCGTAATTTTCATAAGTTCTCGACTAAGTTATAAAATTTAAAAAACATTTCAATAATCAGTAATATTGTTACCACATAAAATTCCCAATATAAATTTACTGTTTAGTACAAGTATAATTGTAAGACTGTGCAAATGAGTCAAGAGGATGCCAACATACTTCAAAGTTTTGAATTCTACCATCCGCGATATTATTATTTGACACATAGTTTTTTGAAACCAAAAATACCAATTTGCTCAATTGTTATTAAGCATTTTCAATGGACGCAATATACACTATAACCTCATTACAAAGAGAGATTGTATTTGAAAATATAACAATAAAAAACAGAAAATAATGTACAAATTTGTCACCATAATACACAATATGTTAATAAGTAGTGCATTGTACTACGGAGCTTGTATTTATTTATTCATTTTGCTATTATTACCAGCTGGAAGTTGAAAATTTTATTCAACCCCTTTTACAACATAATGTTAATAGAAAATCGATTTTTCTTATTTTATGCTGCTATTTAAATACTTGCTAATTATTTCTGCAACATTTTATAAGTAAACAGTACTTTTGAGAGAGAGAGAGAGAGAAAGAGAGAGTGTTCAGACGCTTCCATCAGGAGATATTTCTGCAAATTCATATATAAGCGTTTTTACTTTTTAAAATGTTTTATTTTGCGAAATACTGGCAAACTCCTGCTGAGCATATTTTTGCCTTTTTTAAGAAATTAAAAGAAATCAATTTTTTTTAACAAAGACGTACCCCTTATGAAATTCTCAATTTTCCCTTTTGTCACATAAAATTAAAAAAGTATACTTCCATACTTAAAAACCGATTTGTTTTGAAAAATACTGGCAAAAATAAGACTTCAAACAAAAATTCAGCCATTTCTAAAAAATATTTTTAAAAATCGATTTTTTTAACAAAGAGGTACTACCCCTTATGAAATTTTCAATTTTCCCTTTTGTCACATAAAATTAAAAATAGGCTTCCATACTTAAAAAACCGATTTGTTTTGAAAAATACTGCAAAAATAAGACTTCAAACAAAAATTCAGCCATTTCTAAAAAATATTTTTAAAAATCGATTTTTTTAACAAAGAGGTACCTACCCCTTATGAAATTTTCAATTTTCCCTTTTGTCACATAAAATGAAAAATAGGCTTCCATGCTTAAAAAACCGATTTGTTTTGAAAAATACTGGCAAAAATAAGACTTCAAACAAAAATTCAGCCATTTCTAAAATATATGTTTAAAAATCGGTTTTTTTAACAAAGAGGTATCCCTTATGAAATTTTCAATTTTCCCTTTTGTCACATAAAATTAAAAATAGGCTTCCATACATAAAAAAACGATTTGTTTTGAAAAATACTGGCAAAAATAAGACTTCAAACAAAAATTCAGCCATTTCTAAAAAATATTTTTAAAAACCGATTTTTTAACAAAGAGGTACCCCTTATGAAATTTTCAATTTTCCCTTTTGTCACAAAATTAAAAATAGGCTTCCATACTTAAAAAACCGATTTGTTTTGAAAAATACTGGCAAAAATAAGACTTCAAACAAAAATTCAGCCATTTCTAAAAAATATTTTTAAAAATCGGTTTTTTTAACAAAGAGGTACCCCTTATGAAATTTTCAATTTTCCCTTTTGTCACATAAAATTAAAAATAGGCTTCCATACATAAAAAACCGATTTGTTTTGAAAAATACTGGCAAAAATAAGACTTCAAACAAAAATTCAGCCATTTCTAAAAAATATTTTTAAAACCCGATTTTTTAACAAAGAGGTACCCCTTATGAAATTTTCAATTTTCCCTTTTGTCACAAAATTAAAAATAGGCTTCCATACTTAAAAAACCGATTTGTTTTGAAAAATACTGGCAAAAATAAGACTTCAAACAAAAATTCAGCCATTTCTAAAATATATTTTTAAAAATCGGTTTTTTTAACAAAGAGGTACCCCTTATGAAATTTTCAATTTTCCCTTTTGTCACATAAAATTAAAAATAGGCTCCCATACTTAAAAAACCGATTTGTTTTGAAAAATACTGGCAAAAATAAGACTTCAAACAAAAATTCAGCCATTTCTAAAAAATATTTTTAAAAATCGATTTTTTAACAAAGAGGTACCCCTTATGAAATTTTAAATTTTCCCTTTTGTTACATTAAATTAAAAATAGGCTTCCATACTTAAAAAACTGATTTGTTTTGAAAAATACTGGCAAAAATAAGACTTCAAACAAAAATTCAGCCATTTCTAAAAAATATTTTTAAAAATCGATTTTTTTAACAAAGAGGTACCCCTTATGAAATTTTCAATTTTCCCTTTTGTCACATAAAATTAAAAATAGGCTTCCATACTTAAAAAACCGATTTGTTTTGAAAAATACTGGCAAAAATAAGACTTCAAACAAAAATTCAGCCATTTCTAAAAAATATTTTTAAAAATCGGTTTTTTTTATTTTTTTATGAAATTTTAGATTTTTGCAATTTTTCCATAAATTCAAAAATAAGCATTTTTAGTTTGGAAAATAATGGTAAAAAGAAGGTTGCTGATAAAAATGTATACACACACACGCATGTATATATATATATATATATATATATATATATATATATATATATTTATATATATATAAAGAAAGACTTAGAGGTAATGTGGAAACATTACAGTAGCAAAAGTATTTTTTGTTAGTTCAGAGCGGACAAAAGTAATATCTTACTGTGAAGATATTTAATTGTTTTTAAGAAAAGTCTATTTGTTAATAGACTTGTAAATTATGAAGTAGAAAGTGGTTTTATCATTTTACAGAATTTTGATTACGGTTCCGATTTATTCTATGATGACTTCATTTTTACACTACTTTGTATTGGTGTTTTATGTCATTGTTGTATCTTTATATTTATTTATTTTTATTTCTCTTTAAGACACACGCATACATACTTACTAAAAACTATCAACACAATTCAAAAGTACATTTTATTGATGGTTGGAATAAATAAAAAACATAAACGTAAAATAAATCTTTCTCCACATTTAGATGGTAAAGTTTGGTGAGGGGTGGGAATTATAAAATTTAAATGAATAAAAAAAATTTGATGTTAAGATGAAATTCACAAGAATTGTAATTGGAACTACTTTCTTACACTTAAGTATGAATAAGAACAGTATAGAATTGCCTTGACAAGCTAAAACCTAACAAATGACCTTCGAACAAATATTTATTCGATATTTATTTTAAATTATCAAATGAAAAGTTTAAATATGATGCATGCATTATATATATATATATATATATATATATATATATATATATATATATATATATATATGTATACCGGCGTTTTAACTGACATTTTGTCTCCTGTACTAAATTTTCATTGGTATTTCATCGTTATCGATTTTGCATTATTTACAACAATTTTTAATTTTTCTCATTTTCTTAACTTTATCATAAACCTGTCAGTATACTCATGTATACTATTATAACTTTCTTCGTTTCAGTTCAAAAGCTATTATTACTTTTCATATTAAATGAAACAATAAAAGCAAATAATTGTTATCTGTAATAGTTGTATTCTCTGATTGAAAAAATATAAAATAAAATTACTGCGAATATGGAAATGATGAATAACATGCTAATTTAGAACGTAGAGATTTTTCCCTATTTGTTAAGCTGATTTTTAATATATTGCATTAGAAATATTTATTAATGGAGGCTCGAAAAATAGAACCTCAATAAAGTTGTTAACGATCCATGTAATTGTAACATGCGACACGTCATGTAGGAATGATATCGATGATGTATAAAGTAGTCTTATTACCACTTCTAACAGTTTCGGAAGCCTTTTAAACTGTTTGGATTTTTTTTTGTGAGCTAATTTAGAGAACTCAATAGATTTAATCTTTAATGGTTAATATCCTATTTTGAATCAAACAAAAATAGTAATCAATAAATTACCTGCTAAATGATCGAATAGTCTGATATAAAATTGCATGTGAGACTGCCAACTACATTATTGGACTAAATATCCGATAGAAAATATATAGAAAACATAATAGTCCAACTTACATAATTATAACTTTACAGAGGAATACAAACACAAAATAGCAGGTGTGATTATCGGCGACACGAACTAAGTCTCCAATGAACTAAGTCTCCAAAGTAGAAATGAATTAGCTCCCCAAAAAAAATTAATTAATGCCCCAAAATGAAATGAACTAACTCCCCAATATTATAACTTCTTATTCAAAAGCAGCAACGACTTTTGGGGACTTATTTAAAATTCGGGGACTTATTTAAAATTCGGGCAAAATTTACACTAAAAACTATACCTATAGTTTCAAAAAACTTAACGTAACGTGAACTACAGTATTAGTTTTATTTTATGACGAAAATTTTTGAAACTATAGTCGATCATGTATAACATATCGCTATTTCTTCTGTAGCCACAAATTATTTCAAAAATCATTTCGAAGGTCAGTTTTTACAATAATTAAAAAAATAACATACGTATGTATATCATAATGACAGTTATAGGAATGCTTCGATTTACATCATTTTAATACGTAAAGTATATTTTTGCAAAGTAATATATCCAATATACCCATGATTTAATACAAACAGTAAAATGTTTATACTTCCCATTTTTGGGGAGTTAGTTCATTTTTTAATTTTGGGATTTAATTCACAATGAATCAACTCCCCAAATTTTGATGAAATAAGTCCCCAAAAGTCGTTGTTGTTTCATCAATAAAAAAAATTGGGGAGTTAGTTCAATTTTACTTTGGGGACTTATTTCATTGGGGAGTTAGTTCGTGTCGCCGTGATTATCATATAAACATTGGATTTATCATTGGCTTTTAAAACGGTTACGCTTAATTAAACTTTTGTGGCAAAAGAAATGCATGTATGTCGGCACAAGATATATCATTTTGTGACATCTAAAGTAAACCTCATATTGTACGTGATATTGCCTTAAAAACTGTGAAGGTTCTCACAACATGATGGCACATTTGAAACTGACACCACAAACACAATATGTCAAACGTGTACAAGGTTTAACTTAGAAGGATAAAACAAAAATATATATAATAAAACTAGTTTTTTAAGCTCACAGTCTTCATGTTATATATATGTTTTTTTTATTTTGCAACCTTCCAGATAAAGTAAGTGAAAGTATTGAAAACAAAAACCATATATAACTACAACATAAAGACCCTAAGCTCAAAAACCTAGTTTCATTATATAAAAAAAGGTCGAAACACTAACAAAAAATAAGAAAGTAAGGTTTTAGTTATTTCAAATAATACAGGAATCTACTGCTAGATTTATTAATGTGAAATCCCAGTTTATAAAACAAAAAGTGCTAGAAACTTTAAAATGTCAAGGGAATACGAACATATTAGTATTGAAGGTAGTGTTTGATCAATTTTCAGCAGATACACTAAATAGCTATTATGGTACAGCAAGCAATTTGGCGATTTAGACAATTTTCAGAAGTTGCCGAGGCTAGAAAAAAGCGCTTTTGGTTACATATACGAATTGCTCAAGCAAATTCAGCAAAAGTGGTAAAAATTCATATGACTAAAGTAAATTTTTCTAACAATAACACCTTTTTAAACTGCAGCGAACAATAACCACGAAAGTCGAAGAATTTAACTGTAAGTTTTAAATGTTAGTGATAATTACGATAAAAGCGATGATGGTAACACATAATAATAATGATTTACTTTCTTGCACCATTTTGTACTTCAAGCGTAACCATAAGCAGCTAAAACGAATTTAATACAATTATTCAATGCTTTCTATTGATGTTCTTAAGTGTGGATTTTTTTTTATTATTTTTATTATTTTGGCTAACTTTCTATTACTTTTTATTTCGGTCAAAATAAAATTCCACAATTTGCAAGTGTTGTTCGGGCGTTAAAAGATTGATGATGACTTGGCAAAGACTTCAGCTGTAAGAAAATAATTATCGATATCAATAGTTCTCATGGAACTAGCAAAAAAACCCCTTTAATTTAAATATTCACTTATTTCTGTTACACATGCGCTATTTTTGTCTTAGGAACGTGTGCATTTTCTGATAAAGATTTGCTTAATACATACTTGTAAGGTTTAAGAATTATATTCGGCTTCAATCTAAAACAAATTTTGACTTAAACTAAACAGTGACGAAAATAAATTATTTTACGTTTAAATCATGTATGCGTCATTATTTCTTATTTCGAATTCTTGTCTTTATTAATGCTGCTGGCATTGAAACCGGTCTTTGCGGATTTTTTTGTATGTAAATTTTTTCTTATAAAATGTGATAAGAATGACTATAGTAGTATTTTTTGTTCATTTCATTTAACAGCAAACTTTAAAACTTTCCAATTAAATGGAATTTAAATACTCTTTTAACTGCAGCACAAATTATACACAACTATTTTTATCACTTCTATGATGATTTCGCATGATGGTCTGTTTCATTTAACGTTTGAATAGCCAAAATTCAGATTCAACTTCAGATTTTATGTACATATTTAAGAAACCGAATTACTATATGTTCGAATTAGTATCGCACGTTTGTTTGACCACGTTTAACATTTAGCGCAAATACTGTTTATTACATTTTGTTGTTACTGAATATTAAACATTTGATATAATTCATCGATATATGGAGGAATATTAACCACCCCATCGTAATATTTAATAGCTTTTAAATGGCGTTTTACGTCAATCATATACATATGACACTAGACACTTCGAATAATGGTATCGATTTTCTAACGAATAATCGAACGATTTTGAGTCGGAAATAATCATGAGCGATGAGGGGCTCACCATTACTGGTCAACGCTGAAGCGAATCCTAGTAAACAAGCAGACGATGCAACCGCATATACAGCAGAAGTCAAAATGGATTTTGTGAAGGACGCATTTCTTGGTCGCGTAATCTTCCGTTTAGACGATTTGGCATACCCAGATAGATCGCCCGATTTAACTTGATTACTTGAAGTAAGTGGCGGATTTATAAAAAAAAAAAAAAAATCCCAAACATTCGCAGCCCTTGAGGAAAATAATTGACAATATTGCCGAAAGCTACGGAAAACGCGAAAAACGGGCAAAAATGTGTATCAACACTTCAAATAATTGTTTTTATTTAGTAAAAAGTAATTCAAGAACAGTATTGAATAAATCATTTAAAAATATGTAAACAAATGCTCTATGAAACCGGTGAGAAAACTTTTAAAAATTCGTGGAACGCACTGAAGGAGTAATATATTATCAAATAAATGTGATGTTCAAAAGCTTGTTTGAATCAAAGGTATATCGTCATCTGAAATGCTGGGCAACAAAAAATATTATATGAAGTTCAGTATAGATTTTAGTTAGAACTAGAAAATTATCATCATTATGGTTGTCGCAGCCATGATGAAACCGATAAGATGTGGAGACACTTGCTGTTTAACATTGGAGTCGTTTCATTTCGACTACGCGTACGACAGTCGTAATAAAGCCCCATATTGATGCAATTTGTATCTAGACTATTAATCTGCCTGACAGAGAACAGCAATTTCTCATGTAAATTTTTTTTACATTAGGTATCATATAGAAAATTCTTTGTATTATGTGATAAAAGCGTGTATTTTATTCTATAAAGCTATGACTTTTTTTAAATCAAAATTATTTATTTTAGTTCGATTTCTCATGAATGGCAAATGGAACTGAGCAATTAAACTCAAGTAAAAATTTCCCGTCGAAGCAATAATACTAAGCACTTACAAGTATATTAAGCACTTACAGAATTTTTTTATAATGTAATATAATATTCATCAATTCCATTAAAATATTTTAATAACTTATTATTCAGGAAGAATTTAATACAGCTGTTGCAAACTAATGGTTGTTAGCTGGAAATAAAAATAAACAAAGTTCAAACGCGCACAATGGGAGAATTAGCACGATACTTTAACGCGAATAATAGATCAGTTTTGATGATATTTAGAGAGCATTTTAAGAACTTAAAAAAAATCAGAATATATGCCTTATTGAATTTTATCTACGAGATATCAGCTTTCATCAGATCTATCAGATTTTATTAGTTAAATTGTTAAATACGATCCTCGATGTACACGTGTATTTCATAAATTTTAAAAATTCTGACTTCCAAAACGTGCCAATAAAAATTCGCAATTAATTATTTTCCAGCGATGGAAAAATTGGTACAACATGAAAAATACTAATAACACATACATATATGTAAGTATGTATGTACGTACTTATATATCTTCAATTCTACCTAAAAAAATTGTAATAGTATTATTAACAGTGATTTTATATTTGTAAAAACATATAATGGTAAAAACTAGCACATAATACACTGATTATTTGTGAACAAACCCATTCAAAAGTATTTTACAATTTCATATTCATATAATTTGAAGCTAACCATCAGAGAACATATGAGATATTGCCCAATGTGCAACGATTAATGTAAATAACATCACTTTGTCAGTAGTCTAGGGAAAAACTTTTTAAATCATTTATTTATAGTATATGCACTCGTATACTAACTATGCAATTACTATTTCATTTTTTCACTTTTTCCATATTTGCTTTGCATGCATTCGGTTGTTAAAAAAAATATTACTTATTGTTAAAATCATACATTTAAACGAGTTATACATATTTATTATTTAACTTTATCTTATCGGACGACTTTATTCTATACAAATATATTCAGAACATTTGATGGAGACAATAATCTTTATTATATGCATATGATTGATTGGTATACATCTTTACGTACATACATGTATGTACGTACATATATGTATAAGCAACATTTTCTGTTGTACTAATTTCGCATTAGCTAATTATAAATAGAAAATTCCAGAGCCTTATTTAAATGGTCTGTAATTGATTTGAAGACTGGGAATATCAAATCATTTAGGGCCTATTTATATAAATCGTGTAATTAAAGTGAATTTGCTTTCGCGTAATCAAAGTGAATTTGATTAAACGATTTAAGAAAGTCTATATTCTTTTGTGCGGCAAATATATCTATTGGATATAAGACACATGCATACTTTCCACTTATTTTTAAAATTTTAATTTCCATAAGTTTCACTTACGCCATGAGATTCATACAAGAAGGGACTTAAAGTTTTATAAAAAGTGCATTTCTATGTACTTGTACATACTCGTAAAAACGCGGAATTATTTTCATTGAGTTAGAATTTGTGCTGCTAGTAAATATTAAATATTCCAGACATGTGTTTTTTGAGGTAAACATTTTCCAATTATACTTGATTCTACACTACTGTTTCACTTAAAAATGAAGGAAAACTTATAATATAAAAATTTATATATATAAGCACAAAAATGGCGACGGTGACCTAGAAGACGCTTGAGCCGTATATGCAGAGACAAAACAAATTAAAATATATAGTTCGACATTAAGAAATTGAAAACAAACCTAACAATATAAGGAAAAAATACACACAAAAGTAATTGTATTGTTTATTTATGATTATATTTTACTTCCTCACTAGCCACAAAATATAAGCAAGAAAGTTTGTAGACATGAATAAAATATAAAAAAAACATAGTAAAGAAGAAAAAACGCCAATGTAACTAAAATCAATATGATATTTTTACATTTAAAATTTAGTTTGAAGACAGTGACCATTATAGCGCCACCTCTTTTGATATATAAGTGAGGAAATTAAAAGACTACAGCCAATCTTTAATCTGATACTTTTAAAGCCATTAACTCTGTTTTTCATCTTAAACAATATTCTCGACGAACAATATGCTTGAACTCCCAACGTGATACATGTGATTTATTTACTTTTGATGTGGAAAATTTGACTTTGAGCAACCGAGTATTCAGCCATTTTAAGATATTCATATTCACCATGTAGATTTAAATTACATTGATCACAATTTGTGTCTATTAGATTTTTCGGCAAGTTATAATTTTGCTTCTTTGCAAACTATATAAAATTAATATTTATCGCAGGGTGTTGGAATCCACATGGTTTGGAAATTTGTGTTTTGTATCGTTTTAAAATGTAATTTAACGACGAACATCAAAATTTGATTTATATCTCCTTAAATTTCACACAAAATGCTATCATTCAGATATTCATGAATGTGTTTAGTTATGTGGTAGTATATGAGCTAAATTTATGACCGCTACTGTTATTTGTGTTGACAGTTGTTTACAATTTATCAAAACAAAGTTCATTCATACCTACGATCAGTGAAAACCAACAGCCACAACGGCGAGCGAATAATTTCGATAAGAGGAAATAACATATACATATCTACCATTTTATTATGGCTTATTTGTTGGTATTAGCTTTGCGTTTATAATTTCATAAGAGAAAATAAATACGGATATAAGATACAAATCGATAGTCCTACAAGAAAGGTCCTAACTCGCATTTTCTGAAATTAAGCTTAATTCCGATTTTGTACTTGCTTCTTAACTTCTGTTGTGGACAGAATCCAATTATTTTAATTTTATATAAATCTTGCTACTTTTGTGGTAGTAAAAGTGAAAGCAAGTGTCTCATGAAATAGAAGCGCTTAAATAGTTCTTAGGGGGGAGGTTTTTTTTTTGGAAATTTTAGGAAATAAATGCGATTAAAGCTTCTATTGTTTTTACAAGTCCTGCAGTTAACCACGGGAAATTCCGCAAAAGAACCGTGATCTTATACATTTATCTGAGGTATAAAAATTAACTAGTGCGAATAAGACGCAAAACTCTCGAAAGTGGTTTTGTAATTTCGTTTAACGTTTTGTTAAAATATGTGCCTGTTCGCCGATGTCGAAAACTATCATTCGTTCATATAAATAATATCTAAAACTAAAAAAATTTTTAAAATTTCGTTTTGTTTTAAACAAACGAACGAACTATAGATTTCGACATCGGCGAAAAGGCAGTAAATTTTGGAAAATGTAGAACAGAGTACAATTTCTAATATTGTGAGCTCTGAAAAATTTATGGTGTTAAGTTTTACTTTCCCCTGATAGTTAAAATAATTTCGAGAATGTTTTCAAAATCTCCAAAAGTTACCTATTTCGACTGTAGCAAACAAATGTCGAACAATTACAATAATTTGTGATATATCATTGATAATATATTTTAAATATTATTAAAATGCACATTTCCATTTAGAAGTAACGATACTTCTAAATTCTGAAATTCATTTGAGTGATAAACACAAGCCACAGAATAGAGATCTGCAGTATTGGAAATAACATTCCAATAACAAATCAATTAGACGAAATATTTGCAAAATTCAATATATGGTCGCATATACATATGTGCATGGGGAATTTTCATTGTTAATTAATTTGAGGCTTGTGATTTTTAATATAGTTTGAAGTATAAAAATTTAATTGAAAATTGATTTGTTGTCATGCAATTAATTACTTGTGTTTGAAGAAGTTTGGCTTTTAATTTGCCATTTTCAAATATATAAATAATGCACTAAGCCTTAGTAGAACAAGTAACGATTTTAGAAAAACAGAAATACTTAGTCGATTGAGAATTTATGGACTTCATAGATCTCTTGTTTCTTTATGATGTCGAATAGTGAAAACTCTTAACAGTTGGGTTTATAAAACAAACAAAAAATCAGATTTTCATGAAATTTCATATTTTTATATATATATGTATATATATATATATATATGTATATATGTATATATATATATATATATATGTATATATATATATATATATATATATATATATATATGTATATATATATATATATATATATATATATATAGATATATATATACATATATATATATATATATATATATATATATATATATATACAACGCTATTTTAAGTACATGGAATAATGAAGATACCGTTTTTTTCACAGTCAAAAGTTCTTATCATTTCAAAATGTATTTGTGTATTTAAGATTTATACAGGTGTTTAGTATTAAAAATAATTTGTTGACTGCAAGCCACATATATATTCCCCATCAACACGAATTAACCAGTATTTTGTTAAATAGAAACAAATATAATTTATTTTTAATGTCGCAAAATTGTTAAATGACTCTTTCTTTAATGTTTGGTTAGATTTTTCGGTTTTAACATATTGATATAACTAAACCTTATTTTAGAAATTTCACAAAACGAGAAACCTAATGTGTGAATGTTTTTAAGCATTAATAACATAACTATCGAATACACAATTTCTATGTAGTGGATATCAAATTCAATCAGATTCAAAGTGTGCGTTTGTCATGTAATTTGAACATAAGTTATTTAATTTATACCTCTTATTTGGTGTACATATCTTCGGAATAATTATTTGCTCTCTTTCTAAATAATAGTTGAAGTAGATATGTAGTTCATTTATGACATCATTTAATTGTTTAAGAAAATATTTGATCCATATTGTATTGTTTACATTTTTGTAATACGAATAGTAATTGGATAAAAGGAAACATACCTGCAATTTTTGTATTGTGGTTTACTTATGCCGTTTCCTTTGGAACGCATCTACCGCATAACAAAGGGTTTGAGAGTATAATTAACCAATTTTAGATATGTATGAATATATTTAGATAATATGTATGTATGTATATATTTAGATAATATGTATGTATATACGTATGTATTTATGAAATGTATTTACGTATCTCAGTGCATTGTTTATTTATATAATAAACTTTACAATTTAAACATTTATTGCCACAAAATAATCAATTGCTATTAGCCTTTCGATTAATCTTTCTTCGTCATCGTTGATATACGTATCTATGCACATACATACTTACATACAATGTATACGAGTTGTATTATAGATATTTTTCAGACCCTCAATTATTCGCGAACGTGTGTAAAAATTTTAATTTAAATCACTTAGCTTTTTCTCCTTTTTTACATATTTTTACCCTTTTTTTATATGTATAGACGCAAATTTATTTAAATTATTATTTATATGAATTGAAAAATATTTTATGTTAAATAGTTGATGATGAATCCCCTTTGTTTGGTGTTCATATGGAGAGCTATTACAACCATACTCCTCCATTATAATTCGTTCCTATAGCTGGATATACATATGAATATTGCTGTTGCGGAAAGTATTTTCGTACGAAAGTGATGCATTCGCCTTTTTTAAATTATTAATATTACGAATAAGCTGCACATGCCTAAAAACGAATACACTTGCATGCAGCCAGTGTAACCAGATTTTGATATAACATTAAACTAAACCTCAATTCAATGAGGGCTTACATAGGGAGTTAAAACCAAAAGAAAATGATATATCTCTTCATAGTTTTCTAACAGTAACTTTTAATTCTATTGATATTTTTCATGATAAGTGGTGTTGTATATTATATTGAAATATATTTAGGTTCGTTCATAAAATAATTTCAATAATTAACCATTGAGAAAAATACTGTAAATCAACAAAGTCATCAACTAGATGTAAAGTCTTTTGAAAATTATGATAACTATATTGTATAACAGTATATGATGACAAATTTTTACTTAAGTGCTTAATATATATATTTTTTGTCTTTTATTATCACTCGTTGTTCGTCAAAATCCTCACCATTGGCGTTAAAGCCTTTAGTATTTCAGTTAACAGCAGCGGTATTGGGAACTTCTTTTTTGTTGCTGGTAATAGTACTGATGTATCAGACTAATATCAATCAGCCGTATAAGAAGCATCCTGTCGGCTACTCAATGTACTACAATTATAAACAATACAACACCAATAAAGAACTCAATATAATATAGTACACTTTTATTAACTATTTCAAATATGGCTAGTTAAATGTCGGTCTTTTCTGTATGTAAAAATATATGTATGTATATACCTACATTAGGACGGCAATTAACTGTATGATAAAAATTTTGTCCTTACTTATCTTATTGCCACCCTTCAAATTAAATCTAATTGGTAAAAACGACAAACCAAAAATATGCAGGACAATCTAGGCAAAAGTCTCAAATAAAGTTGTCAATGGTGAAGTTCATAACTTCTTTTCTTTTGAAGCATTAGTTTAAAAGGTAGTTTTCACTGACATTTCAAAAAACTTTGGCTATCTATGAATATAATTTTTTTTTTGCACAACCAGCATATCTGCGCCTATAATCCTGTAAAAGATGTATTTTTTCTATATGTTGCTATAAGTACTGTATACATACATATATATGTTATTAGTTTTTATATGAATGTTTATTATAAACTTTTTTTTAAATTTCTTTGTAGCCGTTTTATAACAGGTGGCACGGATTTGAGACTTGTAGAATTCGCTCTTATAATTTTAAGAGCGATCCTAATGTACACACACAATCGCAAATTTGCCTATCTGACTGGCTGCGCATCCATCCATTAAATGTTATAGAAATAAATAAAACAAAACCAAAAATAGTTTTTATCTTTTCCAGTCTTTGGTTATGGCACTTGCAAGCACAGTGATAGTTTCAATTGCGATCGGTGTTGCCAGAAATATTATCAATGAAATAAAATTTCTTTGAATAATATTTTAGAAAATATTGAAAACAGTACATATGCTTATTTCAGACTATAAAGGCTGCCCTGTTCGTACAAGTTTGAAATAGTTTCTTTTGCCAGATACTCATAAATCACAGTAAACAATTTCTTAACATTTTTTCATATTTGGAAAAGTATTTTCCCGAAAAACGTAATCAATAAATAGTAATAGAAAACATACTAGTTCAGTTTTTAAACTTGGTGGACAAGTGTGACTGCACCTTCAGTAGTAGCGAAGCTTAGAATTCAAATATATAACGCTGATGTTTAGAAATTAACAGGTTAGCGTGGAACGCAAAACTCTAGAAAGGGAGTAAACGATCATTGATCTCACTATACCGAAAGAATAGTTCCGAATTAGGATTGATTTTAGCAGATTCATATTTGCTTTGTGACATATGCAAGTATGTATATTGTTCAGAATTTAAAGACATTCGACTAGATGAGCAATTTAGAGAAATGAAAGAAATTTTTATTTCAGTGGATAGAACGATTATTATGATGATTTTATGTAAGTATTGATGAGGCTACGCCTCAAATAGTTACTGTGCTGGATACGATTTTAGCATACTCTTTTCCACATAACAGCACAAAAATAGTCTAAAGGCGTTACATTACACGACCTAGGCGAAAAGTTAACAGGCATCAAATGTGAAAAAAACAGCTCTCCTGGCATGTGGTACCGAATTATTAAAAAAATATGTTAGCCAAGACCAGCATTTCCATTTCGAAAAAAATAAACTTGTAGTCATCGCACGGCGGTGCTTGCCATTCACAGATTTCCTGTTTTCGCCGCCTTTGTCATTGGTATGTTCAATGATGGCACAGGCTCTAAATTCACCCCAAACTGTAGATTTTTCGGGATGAATATTCTCCAGGCTTTAAATGGGCTTCGTCGCTGAACAAAACTTTCCACAAGGTGCAAAATCTTAATCGAGCATGAATTTTAAAGTGGTTAATCAACTATCATTGGACAAGTAGGAACACGAACAATCAATAATTGGTTCCGCCATGGGCAATACTACAACTTCATATTTGCGACATGGATAGGGCAGAACACAATGATACTAATATTAATATTTGTTTTTTTCAAAGCAGAATCAAGGTTTAATTATTCACTCAAGTATACTTGTTGGGTAATTTGAAAAACATTTAATTTAACACAGTATATGAACATATTTATATGTATGCATAACTACATACATACATATGTACATCATTGTTCCAACTTACATGGTACAAATTAGCATTACTTGTCATACGAGAATAGCAGATATAACCCCACACTGAAACAAACATACTAACCAAAGAATTTCGTGAAAGACCCGACCCGTCTGGTTTGATTATATTTTGAATTAATTTATCTATTTTCTTATACTTATTACGCTTTAGTTTACAATCTACATACATACATACTTAGCATAATTTATAGTTGTGCAATGTTATACTGTTATGCTTATGTGCTCACTATTTTCATTTACGAAATAATTTTCCATTACTTGATTAAATGGAAAAATCAAGTGTTCTGTTTAATGACGATATTGATAATTTAGATATTAATTAAGTTAAAATACTTCTAAAAACACAAAATATAATAGAGCAACAACCATTGACACAATATAAAAAAGTAACACCAGAACAAACATTCACAACTTTTTTCATTGTAATTACATCTTCCATTTTTTTCTGAACACACAATTATTTGTTTATTCACTTACTTTCATATTGAGCATTTGTTTCACATATATTTATAATGTAAATAATTATTAGAAAAGCTATAAAAACTCCGATTGAACGAGCACCGACTTTCGCCATTTTTGTAAAACTGAAGAACGAAAATTGGGTAAAATATACTCGTTCATATAAGAGTTGCCAGTATTAAGAAATACAATAGTAATTCGCAAAGTTAGTATTGACAGCAGATTGTCATCTTAATATGTTATCGATAACTCTGTATTACAAACCTAAAATTGAGGGGAGGACTTGTAATAAATTATCGGTAATGGGTTCAATAGGTGGATCACACACATCTATGCTTGAACCCTTGTAAAACTGTCATCAGCGGTAGTAGCGAGACAGCAGAAAATTAATATTTCGGTGGTATGTCGAGGTAATTTTTATTTTAAGCTATGTTTGCCCAAAATTATTTAATGATTTGCTTTTACAGTTTGCAATAGGATATGATATATTATTGCTTATCCGATATATATTAGGTGTTCTGTGTGATATGTCATCCAAGAGTAGAACATATACATCCATTCATAATCATTCTTCAAGCATGCCGAACATCAAAATTTTTGACTGCTGCATCTTCAGTGACACATATAATATAAAACATTTCATTAGTACAATACACGACATATGTTTTCATCACTCTATACACGACATATGTATATATATGCACATCATGCGATGTAGAGATATTTTGTGAACATTTATATCTGGTAACACTAATATATGCTAAAGTCGCTTCATTGTCAACACTGCATGCAATTTGTGGTCTGTGATTTGTGGCTCCTACGAAAAATAGCAAAATATATCAATACACAAAATTAAGATTAATAAACTATGCAAACTAAAAAAAAATATGAAAAATAATTCATAGAGTTTGCATTTTATTAAACTTACCAATAGATTATTTAAAATTTTTTTATTAGCCACCTAATATTTACGATTGTGTGTTCGGAAGCAAGATGATGCCCTATCGTGGTATACCAGCTGGCTACGAGGACGAAAATGATGAGGATGACTTGGATATGATGGCGTATTCTACACAAAATCTAAAAATTACTGTGGTACCTGATATAACCACGGGTGCTGGCTTGGATGGGCAGAATTTTGATTGTAATTTAACTTCTGAAATGGAACAATGGTTTGCAGAATTTAGGGAGACATACAGCAAATGTAAGTATGTACAATAATACGTAATGTTTCTTCTTGTCTTGTTAAAGTTTATATTCGGAAAAATATTAGCAAAAATTTCAGGTATATAAACAACCCAGCGGAATAGATCAGAAGGCTTCACTTCAGTCTGTCTTAAACGTCCGTTAAAGCATTTTTGTTCAGTTGATGATATTCGTATCTATCAGGCAAAATGTTAGTTGTTGCGTGATTTATGATACCACTAAATTTATCTAAAATTTATCCTGGTAGCTATTGACTAAAATAGATTTCTCTCAAAAAAATTTGTCCCTTAGAATCAATAATAATGCTTTCTTCAAAATAAAATTTAATATACATACATATGTACATACATCATCAGTATTAATTTTTTTTTATGTAATGATATATCAATATATTAATTTTTCTGGTTTTTTTTGCCTCTTTTTATTTAACAATATTCAATAGTATTTTTAAGCTTAAGCTCTCTTTATTTTATTTGATTTGAACAAGAAAAAATTTTTTTCAAATCAAATAAATTGTTTAATTTCCTGCAAAAGTCACACAAAGGAGTGACAAAATATTGGAAAAACAAATTATAGTATTTAAAAATTAAGAGACAAGCTTAAAAATATTGGTGAATATTGTTATATATACACATGTTTTTTTCAAGAACCAGTACAAATACGATTTTTGTTGTCTTTTAAGGTAAACGTACTCCTGCTACGCAACATCAACTAAAACTAATTCTCTCAAGAGACGCTCAGCCACTGCAGCTGGCATTGAAACTTTTCGCCTCTAGCCCTGGTTGCAATTATTTAAAAAATAAAAATATGGCTCTGTTTAGTAAGTCAAAAAACTTATCATACATTTATTTGCGAAAGATATTCAAACTTTTCTTTCTATTTTAGTACTTGAATCTGTTTGTGAACTTTACAAACAGAATCCAATTATAGAAGCATCTTGTGATGACAACACTCGTATGGTGGCTTTTAATTTTGTTAAAACTTGTGGTATTGTGCCACTCTACAAGGCTGTGACTGAAACGTATCAATTACAAAAAATCCAACAACATTTAGTATCAAAATTACAATTACTTCTGTCTGAAGGATTTTACAAAGATGTAATAACATAATTTCCTATAAGGACATACATTTCTGCTTAAACACCTCTTCTTATATTTTTAGGCTGCTTATTGGTCTATTATTCTAAACGTTACACATATTTTTGGTTTACTTGATCTCATATTTCCTTTGATTTTACAAGAAAAAATTTTATTGGCCGAAGACTTTTTGAAAGTAGCCCAAGAGCTTCAGTTACCGACAGTACAATTTCTAGATACTTTGTTAGATCGCAAAAATACTGTGTATGAAAATTGTGATGAAGTATTACAGTGAGTATAAAACATGCTTATCTATTTGAATATACATAATATATAAATTATTAAAGATTGATGATTTAATTACGATATTTACTGTTTATGTTTTAAATATTACAGGAAATATAAATATTCAGACATAAAGCATAATATACTTAGTTACCGCCCTATGTCGAAATTGGTTACACGATTAGCTAAGAAATATAACATTGACGTTGAGCACACACCTAATCTTACGTATTCGAAATCATGTTCATATTTACACTATCTTTTTCATAAATATCAAGACGGTGGCATGAGTTTTGATTCCTGGCGTGAATTGGCCCGCGAAGAGGCCAGCAAAAGTAAGGCTATACAGTTGGATCTTATAAATAAGATTACAAATTATGGCGATTTAGATGAGGCGGCATATTGGGCGCAGCTATATGAAATTCCACAGGAAGAATGTCCTTTGGCCCTTCATAAAACACTGGAATGTTTCGATAAATCTTCAAAGCAAAGTCAAGAGGAGTCTAAATTAAGTAACAATTCAAAAGAAGTTTGTGAGAAAGGGGTAACACCAACGTCAACCAAAAAGCACAAAAATCATTCATCATTTCGAAAAAAAGATGAATACCTATCTTTGCAAATACCCGATGAATCTATAAAGCTTGTGGATACAAAACCAAAATTTTTAGATATGATTTCATATTTAGAACAACATTTACTCATTGCTTTTGATTCGGAATGGAAACCTTCCGTTTCAAATGATAATCGCGTGTCACTTATACAACTTGCCACCATTGACCGTGTCTATTTAGTGGACTGTTTGTCACCTAACCTGGATGATCGATTGTGGAAACTAATGGGTCGTAAAATATTTAACAATCTAGAAATTTTAAAGCTCGGTTTCTCTCTTCACTATGATCTGCAAATGTTGCATAAATCATTGCCTCTACGGTTGAATCTGCAGGCCACATCGTGCTATTTGGATTTGAGGGATTTGTGGCGACGCATAAAGTATATGCAAATTTCACTTTTTCCCTATGAGCAAATCTCAGTAGCAGGTGAGAGTCTCTGCGCATTAACAGAAATATGTTTGGGTAAAAAATTAGATAAATCAAATCAATGTTCAAATTGGGCCAATCGCCCTTTAAGACATGATCAGATGGTATATGCAGCACTCGATGCTCATTGTTTGTTGCAATTGTATCAGGTTATAGCCGAACTCTTGCTGCGCATTGGCATTAATATTGATGCTGTCGTAGAGGATATCACTTCATCCAAATCTGGTAATTTGTTTCGCGCGAAAGCGAAAACAAGTTCTGAAAGTTATGCGCTATCAAGCAATATTAGTTTGCAGCAAAATGGCAATGACAGTAATGAAACGAGGATCACAGCAAAAAAGTAAGAATAAACTATTAAATTTAAATTCTATTGAATGGTAAAGAGTGGATTTGCTAACAATATGAATATATTATCAAATGAATACTTATTTGGCCTAAATAATATTAAAAACGTAAATTTTATAGAAAGTAACAAGGTGTCATATTTATTTTCAGATCATCAAATTTAAAATTTCTTTGCGATTCTATGTTAATTGGTCTTTGCAAAGAATTGCGTAAACTAGGAATTGATTGTGTGGAAATTCGTAATAATGTAGATGTTAATCGATACATTGATGTAGCGCGTAAAGAACATCGCTATGTACTCTCAAGAGATTCTCGATATTTGACATTTTTGCAATCGCTGACACAAAAACAATGTTTGGAAATACCTTCAGATTCTGTAGGTCTGCAAGTAATAAACATCTTAAAATATTTCCACATAGAAATCGACCAAAGTTCACTCTTTACGCGATGTATACAGTGCAATGGTAACGATTTTATGCTGGCCAATCGCTATGATATACAATTAATGCTTTTCTCTCAAATGCGGTCTAATGAAAATGATATTACCTTGCCACCATACCAGGGAGAGGATAAAAAGTGGAATCTAGAAAGGATTACTGATGATATCATAACAACACAAACGACGGCGACTGGCAAGCGTATACAAGTAAATCGTATAAATCCGTCTGTTCTTAACAATCAAAATTATTTTTTCATATGTGATGTAAGTAAAAACTAGAAATATCACTTCAGTCTGCATAAGCATTTCTTTTTATTGACATTTCATTTTGCAGGACTGTGGTTTATGTACTTGGCCTAATGCTGTAGATTTGCATCAAACTATACTGGAATATTTATATCCTAATTCAGCAAGTGGTTATGAAACTAGTTGCAATACAAATACAAGAAAGTGATGAATAATATTCACATATTCTTTAAAGTATTGCTTTTATTTCCATGAATTCATTCCGAATTCATCTTATGTTCGTTGTTCTTCATTTGAAACGGAATCAAACTAAAATGTGTGATTATTTTGTTTTAACTTCTATTAATTTTTTAATATATGTATTATATTAAATTTGAATAAAGCTGAATTGTTATTTGTATAATGGATACCATTTTGTATACATAAATATGTGTATTACAGAAATTGAAAACGTGTTGTTGTTGCATTTTTAAACCAACATATTAAGAAGAGATGTATTAGTATCACTGCCTAACCGTTTGACCAATATAATTTTATTTTCTTATTTTTATTGTATAAATCAATTATTCTTATTTTCCATTTTAAGTGGATTAGAAAATCAATGCACATGCATTATGCTAAACAAAATTTTTGAACTTTTAGAATTAATTGCCGAAAATCCCTGGATTTCTTAAAATAAATCCTAGGATTTTTAATGAGCTACGTTTGTATTACTAAGAAAAATTTACAATTTTGTTATTTAGTTATATAGTGGCTTTTCACACTTTAATTTTAATAATCGTTTATGAATAACAGCGTTAGTGTTTACTTGGGATACAAAATATCTAATTTATTATATTTTTTTTATAAAAAGATATAGCTTTCTCATTTCTTATAAGGAATTTACTTTTTTGTGTGTCCACGTACAAAGCTTTCACTGCAATGTCGAAAGTTAATTATCCGTAAAATTTGTTACAGCACCGCTCTTACACACTTTTCCAGAATACGCCTGTGAGCAACGCTTGTAAAAGATACATGCAAACAGATTTCACTACCGCTTGCGGTCTTTGTTTAGCTGTACATGTTAAGCTTTATGACTTTAAACATTTCTGTAACATATCTATTATTTTAACAAATTAAATTAAGATAGTAATATGTTTTCGGTTTAATTATTCGAATAACGACAGTAACTGTAAATGCCTTTTTTGCGGCACTTTGTGCAAATGTTAATAAGCACTGTTAATAGAGAAGGGCCGCAGTGATTGTGAATAGACAAGAGGAAATTTATGTTTAGTAAATTCATGCACCTGCTACGTAAGACGGTGAAATTGTGGCCAGCGTTATTGCACGGAACCGAAACGTAACATGCTCTTCACTAAAACGGACACTGTTGTCAGTCATAATCTGTACTGTAAAAAATTATACAAATACATAGATAAAAATACTCATACAAAATTAGTTTGAACGAAAACCAAGGATCCGTGTTATCAATTAATTCAAACACACCCTACAATTTCTAAATGACCGAAAAATCGATATTTCACTATCTGAATGGATAGCGAAATATTGGTTTTATTGAATCCTTGTGCTTTGATTTTATTATGAAATTGAATTGACTTTTGATTTAATATTTATTTATTGATAGTATTCTCTTGTTATAAAAACAGTTTCATTTCTACCATGCGGTTGAAGTGAGTGCATATGTTTCTCTTATAGAACAAAGTGCTGGAAACTGAGGATTCCTGCCGCTTGTGCAATTCGCGGCTACTGGACCAGGTCTATAAGCTGCTAGATTATTGATGTTGTTGTAGGCGTAATTGCAGGTTATAAACTGCATAGTGCGACCATTTCTAACTTGACGCAATATAGAACAACCGACAGCATTGTTTTTCTCTTGAATCATGGCAGTAAAGTGGCCACATCTTCTGCTGCAAAGGATAATTATTTGTAAAATTATTTAACATCTGAACAGTAGAATATCATTAAAGGCTTACTTACACCACTGCAGCTGTTATATTGCCCATTTGCTGCATATTACATCTGACATTTTCGCCAAACCATGCATTTATCATTCTAATAGCCACGACTTGGGCTCTGGGACGAAAATTCCTCCAACTGGTTCTGCCAACGTTTTGACCCGAAAACCGAAACAATTGTGTATTGCGACATTGATCATGTCGTAAAACACACCGTTTTACATGTAGTGCTGACAGGGTAGCCAATTCTTCATTCCAAACCATTGAGGCCATGCGTATGGCCGGCTGGTAATCACTAACGCCGCCTCGAGCTAAACGACCTCGTAAAAAATTGTGAACTTCAACAATTCTGCGGCGAAAACTAACAGATATTGTAATTAATCTGGCTCTAGGCGCACAAGCTCTTCCAAAAGTCTGCAAGACGTTAAATATTTTTCGATTTGATGTATGTACATGCGTGTGTATGTGTGTAACAACCAAAGCTTGGTAACAAGTTACGGCACTCGATATCGTTTTAATTTTGCACATAAATTGTATTGAAATCTCTATCGATATCGATATCGAAGGCGGTAATTTGACCTCTGATTTGTTTTCTATTTTCAAATGAATTGTTTCTTTAGTTGGCCTTATTATTACAACAACATACATACATTCAAAACAAATTGTTGTAGCATTAAAATTAGATTGTGTTTGAGAGATTAGTTTGAAACCAATCTGCTCAACATAATATAAGAAGAATACTACAACAATTTTTTATGTATGTATGTTGTTGTGATAATAAAGCCACCTAACCAAATATGTCTTGGATTGTTGCCTTTTCTTTAAATGTTTTTTTTTTGCAGAAGAGGAATTTTATCAATTAAAAAAAAATGCGTATGTGCAGCCGGAAAATTTTTTATATTTCTTGAATTATTCGACAAGTTTCATGAAACCTCAACCCATTTGAAGTCGACTGTCGTTGTCTGCAACAGTATGGTAGATAGTCGATGTGGTAGCTAATTTCATTTACTTTTATTAACTGTTTCCTTTTTCCCTCACTAACAAGATTTTTACCATGTAAATAAACCAGAGATAAACTAGATCACGGCAGAATGCAAACACTAAATTATGCGATAATCTATTTATAGTTTTAATTTTTAGAAAAATATTTTCTGTTAATATATATAAAAATATATAGAAATAGTTGATCCTAAAGTCATTCTTGTAATTTTATTTTCAAAGCTATCGTAACTTGGTTTTTGTGCTATTCTATGGGTTTGAGCTTTTCGATCTTAAACACTATTATTTTAATTTTCAAATCAGCCGATTCCCACGTGATAGCGACATAGTTTTCGATTACTGTAATATAGTCGAAAACAGTAACTGATCGGATATATAATTTCGGAGTTAAAAACAAAAAACTTTGTTCCAATTTCTTCGTTCACGATATCTCACTAACGGATTAACCGATTTTGACGCGATGCACGGTGATTAATGTGGATTTTATATGTTAAACCTGGAGTTAGCCTGTGAAGTCGTTCAAAAGTTATATAAAAAGGAGTTTAAAAAATTCTAAATAAATGTTTTGCCGTATTATATTAATTTTGCTTATAAATTCTATTTAATCTTGATATGAAGTTTTTGTTTACACAATTCTTATTTCGACAGCTATTTCGGTTAATATGAAGCTAAAATTCGATAAATATTAGAGAAAATAGTAAAATGAGCTGGTTTGTTTTTAGAATTTTTTATGGCAAAGCGTGTTGCTTGAAACATGACTTGATATCGCGGCTTGAATGAGGGAACGAAGCACGAGTTTATATGTTCCTGTGAGCGTACTATTAAACGAAAGTCTTAAATTTTACAAATACAAAAAAAAAAAAATTCCAATATATGATGTATTTTTGCATTGAACATAAACAAATGTATATAGTATATAAATCTGACGAATGCGTATTATTATTCGAGCTTAAAGGATTAAATTAGAAATTGAAAATTATTACTCAGGAATGCAAGAAAAAATTACTTTTTATTTTTGAAAATGTGTCTGAAATTCAAGATTCAATTATTTAAAATATTTTTTGTTATATTATGCCACCAGAACGGATGAGTACTTAATTCGAGGCCGTCATGCCATCTCAACAGTCTTCTTTATTCAGCTTTCCTACTGTTTCAGGCATAACTATTCAGTAGGAATATCATGCATTCAAGTGAGTTTTTTTTTTTTTTTAACGAAGTAGAATACGAGAAGTTTTAATTTATTTTTTAAGCAAATTTACTTTTTACTACTATGAAATTGCACAACTCTTTTGACTATTATTCCGATATATTCAATGTTTTCTTTGCTTTTTCTTTTTTTCGGCTGCTTTGGTTGATTTCTTGTTTTAGTTTTCAAGTAAAAAATTTCAACTCAATAAATGAATTTGTTTTTCTTTTTAACTACCACTTTTGCTTATTAACAGCATATTTTCCAATTAATTGTACGACAGAACGATATAGAATGACATCGCGGACTAGTCCGTATATAAGTTTTATTTAATTTTTTCCGGTTCAATTGAAATCCATTCATTGACTTATTGTGTCCTTTTTCTTCCATTGATGCGTTATATTTATGACTTTCTTTTCAAATTCATCTTTGTATACTTTTATTTGTAACTACATGCTCAACATTATTGCCTTAGAGTGTAAGCCTGTTAAGTGCACTTTTTATAACATTTGAATAATAATATTAATATTATTTATTGATGCTCGTGCACTGACTAAAATATTTTCCTTACTTCCGATCTCCACAACTCGTTGGAATGCTTAGAAAGTGTTTAGAAAAGTTCCTTTTTTTCCAAGTGAGTCAGCAGGTTTGCACTCTAAGTCGACGTTATGCATGTTGAAAATAGAAGCAGATTCCTAATCAAGCCCTTCTGCCTTTATTGTCATTAATTTTAGTTATTAAAAACTTTAAATTCTTACTCCATTATTTCTGCAGCCAATATGTCTTCGCCCTTGACAGACATTTGTCGTACAATAGTTCCTTTGGGACCATACACTTGCGATTAAAATAAATGTTACTAAAATAGTTGCAGCTACTCGATATTTAAACATGTTGATACGGTTAAGACAAAATTTTTTCTTTGGCATTTTATTACAAGCGATGCCGTTTTTATAGAAGACTTGTTCGTGTCGTTTAGGCAATTGTTTTATTGCATTATTATTTGTTTACACTCGAATTTTCATAATATTTTGACAACAAATACAGCTGCACATATTACTGACCTAAAATTTGAAGTACAACAGAGTTCTGTATTTATAATAAATTTCATCAGTTGCACAACTGTGATGATATTCAATACATACACACACACACTTCTTTACAAACATATTTCTAGAGAACACAATTTAAGATAAATATAAATATTATTAAACTTTAATATCTATATAGACATATTTTTTCTTAGCTTTGAGTTAACATTGACATTTTAAGCCGGTGCAAGATATTATATTTAGTGTACTAAATTGCCCGCATTCTCAATATCACCATCATCATTTTCCATTGGGTATTCGTAAATTGGCTCCTTCCATTCACACAGTCCAGGATATTTGTCACTTTTTTTAAAAGCACATTTCGATGCTGTCGGTCCCTTGTGAAAAACAGGCTCAGTTTGAATATTGTTGTAATCATAGTTGCAGGTCATTAAAATCTGTGTTAAGTTTGATTCATAAAAGCGTACAACAGCACAGCCAACATGATGCACTCGATCGCCGATCATTGTAGTAAAATGACCGATAGTTTTTCTAAAGTGAAATAATTGATTATTTTATTAGGACACGCGTATATTATTTTCTTTAGAAATGTCATTATCAAAAAAAAAAGTACAAAACTATATCGGGATTTACATTTGATACGAGAGCCAAGATTACTGAAATGATAAACGAGTTCAAAAAAAACTCTGCAAAACTCCACATTAATTCCTTTAAAGTTGTACTAATACAAATTTAAGAATTTGTGGCCAACATTCTTTGTAACGAGTGATTTTTTTGCTATTATCTTTTTGGCAACACTAGTTTTGACAGCTCGCGCACGTTTTGTATCTTGTGTCACTGTCAAACATCTTCAGTTTGGTCTATAATTTAATCATGAATCGTCTTACAAACGAACAACGCTTGCAAATTATTGAATTTTATTACCAAAATGCGTGCTCTGTTAAGAAAGTTCATCGCGCGCTTCTTCCATTTTATGGTCAGTTTAATCGACCTACTGAGGCTTCTATTCGGGCTATTGTAAAAAAATTTCGCACCAAATTTACATTGTTGGACATTAAACCACCAACACGCTTACGTAGAGTGCGAACTGAAGAAAATATCGCAGCCGTATCGGCCAGTGTTGGTGATGACCGTGAATTATCGATTCGGCGCCGTTCGCAGCAATTGGGCCTCTGTTACTCCACTACGTGGAAAATTTTGCGGAAGGATTTGGGTGTGAAGCCTTATAAGATACAGCTGGTGCAAGAATTGAAGCCAAACGACCTACCACAACGCCAAATATTTGGTGAATGGGCTCTTGAAAAGTTAAATGAAGATCCACTTTTTTATCGAAGAATTGTGTTCAGCGACGAGGCTCATTTCTGGTTGAATGGATACGTGAACAAGCAAAACTGCCGTATTTGGAGTGAAGAGCAGCCAGAAGCATTGCAAGAGCTACCAATGCATCCACAAAAAACAACCGTTTGGTGCGGATTATGGGCTGGCGGCATCATTGGGCCGTATTTCTTCAAAGATGATGCGAATCACAACGTTACTGTGAATGGTGAGCGCTACCGTGCGATGATAACAAACTTTTTTTTGCCCAAAATGGAAGAGCTTGACTTGCATGACATGTGGTTTCAACAAGACGGTGCCACATGCCACACAGCACGCGAAACAATGGACCAATTGAGAGGCGAGTTCGGTGAACAGTTTATTTCACGCTTGGGACCAGTCAATTGGCCGCCCAGATCGTGCGATTTAACGCCTCTAGACTATTTTTTGTGGGGCTATGTTAAGGCTAATGTCTATAGCGACAAGCCCGCTTCGATTGACGCACTGGAAGCCAACATTGCCAACATTATTCGTGAGATACCGGCCGAAATGTTGGAAAGAGTATGCCAAAATTGGACTAAGCGGATGGACCATTTGAGGCGCAGCCGCGGCCAACATTTGCATGAAATAATCTTCAAACATTAAATTATATCGACCCAACTATCAATCCAAATAAATATTTCATGCATTTTTCTGAATTTTGTGTTTTCTTTTTTTTAATTTCCGATAGTTCTTATAAAATCACCCATTACTATTAAGAATTTTTAGTGAAATAATACGAAAACAACTTGAGTTGTTTGCTGCTCAATTGTCCCCCTATTGATTGAGACTGTGTAGGTCAAGAGCAATTTGTAGGCCATCACAAATGGAGCAGTTGTAATTAGAAACTCTCAATCAAGTGTGAGGGATTTAAAGAAAGAAGTTTAACTAATCTTCAATTCTTTCAATTGACTCGGCGTCAGAAAGAGATATTTCTTTGGTTTATGTTAGTTTCATGAAGATTAATTTGTATTTTAATTTATTTTCACACGGAGTATGCAAGTGGGTACCAGTAGCGAGTGAAGTCGTTGAGTTTTAAAATAATATTAATAATGAAGTTCATGACAAAAATATAAGTATTTAATTTGATTTGCAAAAGAACCATAATTTACTTCCTTGGAACAATTTTGCTTTCAATATTAGTTCAGTGTGTCCAATTAGCTTGAACAAAGACACTGTGAATATGAAATATCAATTAAACAAAAGTTAACATTTAAGTTCGCTAATAAAAATTCAATGATTGTAAACTTGACTCTGGGTTATCAAAAGCAACAGGTTGACATGCAACGTATTTAAATATAAAAGAAAAAAAAAACAATTTGGCCGTAACGATATCCAAAAATCAACTCACTTTTCTGGATGCAAATGAAATGCATCGATGAACGATTGATTTGCATTCTTGTGTTCCAGGTACCATTTTTTAATGAAACTCTTTATACGTTTTGAATGCGATGTGATATTAGCGCCTTTCCAAAAATAACCAATATTCTGACCACTGTAGGGAAAGCGCGGCGTGTTGTGACACATATCGTGCTCGAACTTGCAACGTTTTACATGTAACGATGCTAAATACTCTAATTCATTGTCCCATGCAAGTTGCGGCATATGAGAAGCCGATTCATAGCCAACCACTTGACCAGATGCTATACGCGAACGTGCCAGATTATGCAAATCCAAAATGAGATTACGCCGTCGTTCACTCATTTTCAAAAGATGCGGTTGTAAACCGCAAGCTGGACCAAAATTACCACTATTTTTGCAAGCAATATGGGGTTTTATATGCGTATGGCTGCCATTATAAAATTCACATAAAGAGGGTGGGCAGTATTGATTTGAACTTGGCGAGTGGTCTGTTGTTGAAGTTAACGAAGGAATAGGCGACAAACTGTATGACGATGGTGATGATGATGATGATGATAATGAAGATAAAGTTGTTGAGGTTGTTACGGTTTCAGTTAAAGGAGACGATGTATGCGGAGATAATGATGATTGAAATGGCTTTGATGCAGTGACATTTTCGTATTCTATTAGCGAAGAGGACAAGAAGGAGGTGGATGTGTTTTCGTTGTTAACTGCTGACGGTTGTCGTTGGGTACTCATTGTTGAAGTCTTTAAAGAATTAACTTTATTTGAATTTATATCATCGTTAATAGGAGTATTTCTTAAAATTTCCTGTGTCGTCACCTGCAACGCTGTGAGAATTGCTATGAAAGCTGCTGTTATTGGAACTTTCATTTTCATTTTGTTTTATCTTTTTTTATTATTAATTTTGTTGTAATAATTCCCACTATTATTTAAATTAACGCGAAGATTTCCGTTAGTATATATACACGTAGTATGTATGAATATGTGTTTCTTAATTAATTATTTTGTGTTTTTATAAAATTATCTGTTGTGTTTTTAGTTTTAGATTTCCGAATCAACCGCTTCACGGTCATTCTATACCTTAAGCCACATACAAACTGATTTTTCAACTATGCAATCTTTCATATAAAACTGTATTTTTTCCAACTTGATTAGTAAAAAAAAAAACAACTAATTAATAATTAGCAAATCAACAGGCACCTTCAGGCTGCACTCACTATTTAATAGAGTATTCCTTGGTAGCTTCAATAGTGTCGATGAGATACAGGTTCCATGCTGAAGTTCTTAGCTGCGGTATTATATTGACCTTCAACAGAAACCTTCCACAGAAATTATATATTCTTGAGTAATTTTATTTAGTTTTTAAATGCAAAAATCCTTTAATTAATGAGCTAAACTATTTTTAACTTCGAGATAAGAAAATTGAAGATTTAAACACAATCGGGAAGTTATTAGGGAGTTTGTCTAACTAATTTTGATAATTCGTTACTGTGTCTGTATGTATATCCCATAGTGTAAGTATGCGACCCGATTATAAGCTTTTAACGTCTTAAACGAATCCAACCGATTTGATGGCGTTCCCTAGATACTTCAAGAAATCGAAAAAAAAACTTGCAAAAACGCATAATTTCAAGAGATTCCTTTAAATAAATTATTAAGGTCTCTACCGATCGATCAAAATCGGTTAATCCGTTCGTGAGAAATAACGAGCGAAAGAGTTAAAACAATACATTTTTTAAAAACCTCCGATATTTATATCATATATATATATATATATATATATATATATCTGATCAGTTACTGTTCTCATGTATTTTATAGTGATCGAAAACTACAACATCGCTTATCACATGGGAACAATTTGATTTATTCCAAATCTATGGCGGCTTGAAAATTAATATAAAAGTGTTTTAATCGAAGGCATTAAAAGCAGAAAATAGTACAGAAAACAAGTTACTGCAGTTTTGCGGATAAAATTAGGGCTTACCGTTTGCCAATTGTCTTTTACTTTTAAAAAGAAATTTGCAATTTTTGCAATCAATATTCGTATTATATGAAGAGTTACTTAAATGTTCTGTTCTATTCTCCAGCAAAATTAATGTGAGCAAATTAAAGGGACACGTGAAAAATCCAGCGAAAAAAGAAATTATTCACGGGGAATGCATTTACAATTATAAAAAAGGGAAATCATTTCGATGGAACAAATTATGATGGAGGTGTATAATATTTGTAGTAATAATTGCCCATATTATGGGTTAATGATGACATTGACGTTAATGCAACACGACAGCAAAAAACTGTCACTTGTCTAGTCCTTGTCGACAAAAATTTACCTTTCGTGAAATGCTCTATTAATATTAAACGCTTTAGAGAATACAAACAGATTGTTAATAATAATTATTATTGTCGAAAATTAGATGACAAGTTGCAATTTTCGGGGTCGTGTTACGTTGACGTCGAAGTCGTTATGGGCGGATTGATAAACTCATAAGGGGTTTAAACAAATTTCAAATAAATTTTATGATAAATTTGTTGTAAGAATTAAAAGAATTGTTAAATTTTGAATTAAAAGAATGAATAATAAGTGAATGGACAAATGATGTTTTAAATACCGAGTAACTGTATTACCCAACACTAGAACTGGACCGAACTATTTCGTTCGTTCGTTTTACACAAATATCATTCATAGACTTTAATGTAAAAAATAATATGTAACAATTTTTATAGATTAAAGATATGTTGTGTTTTGGATCCTTCTCATATATAATTTAAAATTGCGAATACACTTTTTATCAACTTCAGAGTACACAATCAGTACTATGAAGTTCTTTTTCAAATTTTTCATATTACAAATAGCAGAATTTAAAAAAGCACCAAAAATATATGACTTTGAATTTTTACATACAGTATTCACAGTAATTATTCGTATTTGCGATTATTAAAAAATTGACATTACGGCACATCACTAACCACACATACATGCATGTCTATTTATTTATCTACTCTAAAGCAGAAGCAGATATGCTTAACACAACAAAATGTTGGTTTAACACCTTTTATATCTATAATTTATTGAAATCGAACGTAATTAATTAGTAATAAGTAAACGATGGAAATTAATTTGAATAATAATTATGATTAATAGCATGATGATGGCATGCAAATGATTTGCTACTTTTTTTCCAACACCATCGTTGACGGATCAAATTCATTGTGTTTTGTAACAGCAGTCTTTGTTTAGTGTTCTACAGGTAAATACAAACACATACGAGATAGATACATACACATACGAGGTAAATACATACACATACATGTATGGCTCTGTAAACTCCATAAGCAACATAGACACAAAACTATTCGGTAGTTGAATGTTAAACTTACGCAAACAACGAAGAGTTATAGGCACGGTTGCCACTCTAAATTTTTCTTCGGGACAAAAATCCATAAAAAAAGAACCAAAATAAAAAAAGAGAACCAATTTTTTCAATTTTATTTGCATACCAGCATAATACAATACTTTTTACACGGAAGTCAAATTGTCAATTTCTGACTTGTAAACAAAAGTAACAATCGATCAGTGTTGCCAATATAGCTTTTTGATTTACTACTGTGGGTAGATAATAATCGATTACTATCAAGTGTTGTAAGCGAATCAAATCTTTTACTTTATGTGAAGAGTAATAATTTTCGTAAATACGTTTTTACAGGCATGATAAAACTTTCAAAATTTATTTATATTATAATTGTTAACTTTTCATAAAAGAAAAATAAGTTAACCAGTGAACCAAACGTAAAAAAAAACAAAAATTTTTGGTTCAATTATATCACAGTGGTAACTGTGGTTATAGGGTTAAAATGATGCTGAAAATATATTCTGGTGTTGCTTTACTTCAAAAAAGCTGAATAAATTGAATAGTCAAACGTAAGACTGTAGATTTTTTATATGAATAGATGTGAAAGTAATCCTTAAGCGTAGTTTAGATTTTCTATGATTTCCGGCGCAGAAGTTGACTTGTCTTCGAAGATCTGTAGTAACATTTAATGGCCTACACATTCGTTGTTTTGATTCCAGGGTTTTCTAATTTTGGGCGTGTTTTTTGATTTATTATGAAAGAAATGAAATAAATTTCTATTATGTTGTATTAGAAAATTAATATATTTCACAAAAATCATTTGGTTCAATATATTCTACTTTCATCAGCTGTAAAGAACTCATAGTTTCACACGCTGGTATGCCAAAATATCGTACAAATAGACGAAATTAGGAGACCTTTAATTCTGTAACATAAAAATGCCAAGTGATCTTGCGAAATGTCACATAGACATATAAGTCTTATTTTTTGTACCCGATTATCAGTGCAACGCAATATTTTCTTAATAAATTGTTTTTATATTAAAACAATTATTAATTGTTGTTGGTCTTTATTTCTCTTACAACTATAGTTTGAGTCGGAAAAAGCCAACCAGTTGTAGAATAAAACGTAAGAAAATAAAAACGGCGATCAGTGAGTTCTTGTTATGACTTTACTATATGTTTTAGACTTCTCACTTATTAAAGTGGAACTTTGAAATAAATCTTTATAGTTATTTAAAAAAATGTTGGGTAAAGGTTCCCTGGTGATCTGCATTAGCCCCAGTGAAATGCACATAAGAACTAGCTAAAACCCCTCAATTGATCACTGTGAATTTCTTATTAAGAGTTTGGGAAAAAGAATCAGCACATAATTAAAATTAAAGAGTTTAAAAAATTTTTTAAATTGCTCTGAAGAAGTTACTAAAAGGCGCGCATTAAGCATATGAAAGTGAAGAAGCATTAAGATACCAAATCTGAACAGTTTTCCATACAAAATTCAAACAGAAATTAATGTCGATTTTTTTTTCTAGAAAAAAATGCAGAATTTCTTACACTTTTTAACAGAAAATGGCAACATTTTGCCATTTCAAAATAAGGAATTTATTTTAAATGAATCCAACATCCCGCACGAAAAATAATTTCTGTTTTAAAACTTTTTCAAACCGCCACTTTTTAGAAAATATGTAAGTGAAAAAATGTTACATTTTTCCTAGAAAAGAAAACGGCATAAGTAATTTTGTATTAAAAATGCGTTCAGTTAATGAATAATTACATTATTTTCTTAATCCAATTGCGGCACTATAACGCATTTTATTTTGGAACTCTATATATAATTTGAAATCTCTTTTCCAACTCAACTGAAATCTTGCAAAGTTTGTAGTTTTAAACTTTCTAATTTTTATTTCGTGGTGATTCCTTTTTTTTTAAATTTTGATTATAGTCTTGATGGTACGTGCATGCGAAATCTTTTGATTCTGTTGGAGTCGGAAACGAGAAAATAATATATATAAAATTGGCTTATATTTAAAAAATTCAATGATTCAGCAAAAAATTCTATTTCTATTCTATTTAAATATATAAATTTCTATTTCTATTTTTTTAGCCCGCGTTATAGTCCCAACATCTTAAATCCGTATACTATTTAGTCCATTTCTCTGCAGGTGCTGCAGAATCTTTCCCTGTTACTTCATTGCAATTGCATTTCATAAATTGAATTAAATTTATAGTTGTGCCCCACCAAACCGAAAATATAATTAAGTAAAAATACCACAAACAATTTTTTTTTAATTTTATTTTTCCCTATTTAATCGTGATAAAGAAAACGAACATTTGCAAAGCACATAATAAGCCATGTTAAAGCATGCTGAAAATATCATAATTAAACAAACTTAATTAATAGCAGAATGAGTGAATGAAGATGTTAAAAAAGCAAATTGTACAAGTTAGAAAAAAAAATGTATATCTTTATTTGCAACTGTTAACGATGAAATTACAAATTGGCTGGTACTTTCTACAGCTACAAGCTCTGTTTCTTAATAGAATACAAAATTACACCTGAAAAAAATAGAAAAGAAAATAAACAGCAATTTTCATATTAAATTACAAGTTCGTGAATTGTTTGCATGACTTTTTTTAAAAAGGGAAATAGAAGCGAAAACAAAGTATTTAGTGTTGGGAATACTTTGAAAAAGTATAAAAAATTCTATAGCAGTAAGTAAGTGAGCGCTATTCGGTGGTGTAGAGTCTTAGAAAAACACATTTGAGAGTAATATTTCGAGATTTAAAATTGTGTTGTAACACAAATAAAAATATGTAATAGAATCATTTAAGGTAATTTATTTAATATACTGTCTCATTCTTTAATTGCTGTCCATTTTATTGGTTCGAACTTTAAATTAACTATAGAGTTTAATTTAATTTCAAAATGTAATAAAGCTTGTTGGTTATAAATATGAACTTTTAAAAACTAATTGAGAATTACAAAAAAAAAAAGTAGGACTTGATAAAGTTTAACAAACAAGTTCTATTCGATATAGATCTATTTTTTTATTTTTTAGGTTAGGATTATTAGGTCCATTGTCGAGACAATGCAATTGGGTCCGTTCATTCGGTTCTGTTGTGACACCCTAAAGCAGGGACTACTTATGAGTTGTCCTCTACCGCATTAAGCCATCCTGTGGACGCTAGGAAGGCCGATATTCTAACAAGCTCCACACTCGCCAGGCTATCTAGATCTGGCAGGAAGTTGGAGCGCAGTGCCACTGCTGTTCAGGGCAGGACACTGACGTAGAAGATGGAGTACTGTTTCCTCATTTTTCATTACAGCTTCTGCAGAAGTCGTCGTATTCCAGACTCATCCTTCTTGCATGGGTCAAAAAGTTACAATGTCCAGTTAAGTCACAAGCTGACGCAGTCATACCTTGTTGAAGTTAAGAAGGTCACATGTTCTACGTGGGTCGTAGCGGGTTAATGTGGCCCTTGCCACGCGGCAGTTGGTCACGTTTTCCTATCTTAATTGAGCGAGTTTGTATGATTCACACTGAACCAAGAACTTGCAGTGCGATTGCGAAATGCCTGTGAAGTAACAGATCATAGGGTGGTTCAGCTCTGTCCCTTCCCTGGCAATTCCGTCAGCAACAAGGTTGCCAGGACAGTCGGAAAGTCCCGGTACCCAAACAAGTTTCAGCCTCGAATGTCTCGCTATCTCATTTTAAGATAGTCGGCATTCGACTACAGCTATGGATGTGTTGTACACACCATTGATAGCAGAGATGGCCGCCTTACTGTCGGTAAAGATATAGATATCGTTCGATACACTATAATACCTCAGCCATCTAGCAGCACTCTCATCGGTAATAAATAAAAGTACTCAATTTTGTTTATATTTTGGGGGTTTTTTAAACGCAGTTAAATGCGAATAGGAACTAGCAAAACCCCTCAACTGATCAATTTGAATTTTTTAATTTAATTTTGAGAAAAAGAATTAGCACATAATTAAAATTAAAGTACTCAAATTTTGTTACAATACGATCTCTCATATTTTAAAATTTTTGTCATTTCAAAATGAAGAACAACATGAACTTTGAAACAGAATAAGTCCGCACCTTTGGACCAGCTTTTCTTGACAACAATATAATTTTATTATATTATAACTTAAGTTTTTTATTTTGTTTTTGAATATCAAACTTTCAACGAATTCTGAAAGAGCTACAATAAATAATTTACTTCTTCCTGTTGAATGAATAACGATTCAATGGATTCAGTACTAATGTAGTACCCAGTTTATCTGTACATTAAATGAAATAAATAAATTGCGAAACAACGGACCAACTATGCACAATTTATTATCTGTAGAGTATAAATTAATTGATGCCCACCAATTATTTCATTTTTATTTTCACCAAGAGAATATTTTTGTTTAATATTGTTTGGTTTCTAAACTTTGTTGAATATAATTTTGAACTCTTTCCGCATTTCTACATTTTAACTAAACCAGAATGTCTAAAAGAAGAAAAAAAAGAACAGAAAAAATGAAACAAAACAACTGTATATAAACTAATTAAATTCATAAAAAATGTTTCTAATTAAAAAGTTAAATTAGTGTGAAAACGTGCATTTGTTCGCCCAAAATACTCTCATGCCTTCATTCTTCATTCATTTATTCACTCGCTGCTATTTCATTTATTCACTTTATTTGCCATGTGCACTCCCCAGAATAATGCGAAGCTAACAAATACAAAAGTGCATTTGTAACTTTTGGATTGAAAGTTATATTTTATTTTAGTTTTTTGTTATTTTGCATTTTATTTTCTATTTCATTTTTTTAATGCATTTTATGAAAATTTTGCATGCTTTCATTGTAGTGGTAGCTAAAGTTGTATGTTTTTTTTTGCAAATCCTTTTTCGTTTTAACGAAGTTGCACATATTTTAGCCATGCCTTCAGCCAGCTATTAGGCTCCCATCAATATCACCAACAATCATCAACCAACATAATCAACTTCGGGTAGAGTTTCCGAGAATTCCCTGTTACTTTATTAGTGCAACAATTACGTTATTAGTAAAACCATTAAATACTTAAGTAAGTCTTAATTATTTAAGTATTTATTGGTACTATTCTTGAGAATTTCTTTTCTATAACTCCAGGACGAGTTCTTTCTTCCACACAATTATATACAGAAAAGAATATAAATCTAAAAATTCTGATTAATTATTTAAGCTTAAGTTCATGTCTGCAATAATTTTTAATTTGTGTTATTTAAATTGTTTTATTAAGACTTTAATATGTACAATATTTATTAAAATCATTATACTGGCAGATTTTAAAAAATATTTCAATTATTTTGCTCTTAATAAAAAATTCGTGTATTTGGATTTGAGCTTGAGTTTAAATAGTAACTCCCTAATTCACAAACGATTGTTAAAGTTAATGAATGCTTTAAGGGACCTTTAACCACACAAAATCCAAACTTTAAAGCGATTTGAATTTTAATAATCGTAATCCTTTACAATTAATTCCAAAGGTCAAATAATAACAAACACATATTTGAATATAATTATGCAAAATAAAGATTTCTTTATTCATCGTGGAATAGGGAATCAGAATCGATGTATGCAAAGCAAGATACAGGTGTTGTACAGTCTTTTGAAAAAGGAAGATTCAAATAGACGGTATTCCAAATGTATTTCCCACTACTAACTCGATTTTGTTTTCAAATGCTCGCTGGGTCAAACCAATAACGAGCTGGCGATATGTAAAAGCAGATATTAAAATACAATTAATTGTAAATAATTTCAATAAGTTTTATCTCTTACAATCCCGTAAATTTTTAATACTTTTATTAGTAACAGGTATAAACATATTTGTAATAAAATTTAAACGTTTAATGACTTATTTTTACAAACGTTTTAGTTGAATATATTGAAAGAATTAGTTGAAGCATGATTTGCACAAATGTTCTTGTTTTGATATGACACAGTCGTCCATCGCCTTATCGTATAATCAGTTTCATCGGGGGAGATTAAATCTTCAAAGAATTCTGCTTCAAACAAAACAAATACACATAAAAAGCAACTCGTGATATGCGAGAGTATTTCTCTGTTAACTTTCAGTACAACCTAAAAATTAAATCCTATAAAATTTTTATATTAAAAACAAAAAATTTTTCATTCATACACTTTAATCTCCCCCATAAACCGAAACAAAATGCAGTATCAAAAACAATTTCACTAAGCTTTCCGCAAAGTTATCTTAAGCTTTTAAAACAAATCTCAATGTTGAAATATAAAATATATACGAAATTCAATTAGATCGTAAATAAAAACGAAACTGGGGAAGAAATTTACAAAATTTGTACGAAATTTGCTATTCCTTTAACATGTTGTAGCAACATAAAGTTAATACGCATAAGTAGCAACATCAGCTACGAAACAAAATGAAATACAAAAATGTTTTTAATAAGTTTTAAAGATATACACAACATGGAAAAAACACAAAACTATTTAATAAAATATGTATGTAAAAATATGTGCAATACGAGTAGTTGCAGTAGTACAATAGCACTGTGGGACTAATCGATGACCTTTTGAAGAGAACTAAATGTATGGTAAATTCCAAGGAATTTTTTTTAACATTATGATGGAAAATATATGGTTTGTGATACGTCAAGTAATTTTTAAGTAGAATACAAACTATGTTAAGGAGACATCAAAGGACAACATTCTAAGATTAGTCATATTAACATATTCAGAATGATTATGGTTGGAGTTTTTAAGCTTAAAATTTAGGAATTCGTGATAGATCAAAGACAAAAAGCTGAATTTTTCTTTAATCTATTGCATATTGTCGAATTCAAAGGTGAAAAACATCCATCGTGAAGAGGATGAATGCTTCAGGTTTCGCTGAATTTCATTGGCTTTGTGCCATTATCTTGAAGTCACAATAAAACTTACATCTATTAAATTTGCTAATTCAGAACTAATAGTTATGATTATTTTTAAAAAATATATATATTTGAGGATCAAAATTTCCATTTAATGAGTTGATTTGTGTTTTCCTTTTCTCTTATTTTTCATGTGTCTACACATTCTTCAACTATGGAGACTCCCATATTTATAAATAGATCTTAAAATGTTCTAAATAAAGGCAATAATATCTTAAAATTATGATCCGGAAGTAGTACAAATTTGGATCTTTTCTAATGCTTTTGACAACTTATTGTCATAACAAAAAGTTATTTTCTTGTCTCCTTTTCACTGAATCAAAAGTCATATTTCTGACGTTAATTAAATTTCATTTTTGGGAAAAGTGGCTGAAGGCTCAGGGACGCAATAGACATTTCCGTGCCACTGGCTAACGTGTGTTTTATATTTTAAATGAACTACACACTTCTGTCAAATAGTGTCCGTATATACAAGTAATTTATGTTTATCAATTCATTTCATATAAATCCTTAATAAATGTCTTTTAATTCAATTGTATTTTTATAAATAAAAAATATTTTTTTCTAAATTCAAATGTATTATTTGCAAAAACTACAAATAGCTTCCGAATCTGTGTAATAACTTCTTAATAATTATCTGGATATTGTTGATAATCCCTTGCTGATAAGAAACTTTGATACTTTGCAAATAAAGAAAACGAATGTCAACATTAGAAAGCAAGCAGATACAGCGATCGTCATATCTGGTTCAATATCTTTCAGGGTCGCATTATAAACTCTTTAGACATGACTGTATAAAGAATTACTCGCACTTGACTTAAGCCACAACAAACGAATACACTACAGTGGATATCTGCAACAAATTGGATTGCAATATATTGAAATTGTTTGTGCATATTTAACTTTCGAGTCATAAAGGAGTTAACTAGAGGCAAATAAGTATCTCAAAGTTGTCTAAGATATTTCGATCTCACCGTGCAAACTTATCCATGAGTGTTTGCTGTGTAAACTTTCAACTTCTTTACGCGTAGGAGTGCCTGTATGAAAATATGTATTTTCAGACGATTTTCTCTTTGGCAAGTAATAAACAAAACAAAAATCCAATATTCAATAAAAATTGTTTATAAAAACGAGCAAATATCTCTGACCGTACATTTATTTGGCTTTAAGATAAAACCATAAACGTGTTGGTGGCAGTAACAAACATATACTCGTGTGTAAGTAAAAAAGTATGTTTGCATGTGGTATTTGGTAATTTTACTGCAGATCTGCTCCTCCCTCTATCATTTGTGCTTTCATTTCCCTTTCTAAAACAAGCATTTCGTTCAATTTCTTCATTTCATATTTATCACATTTCAGTGAAAGCATAAAAATTGTAGAAGTAAAGCAGAACGTGTGAATATTTTGTTAAGTATTTGTTGAGACAACATAATTGTACTGACAACATAACAAATAGGACATGAGACACATATTCATGCAATGAATATTGTGTTGTAAAAGGTTTCCTTTAAGAAATTCCAATAAAAAGACTTTAAATAATAAAAGGCGATAAAGTTGTAAAATAAAAAATGTGTGATTTCGTGTTTTTTTCTGGTAATTTTCAAAACAAAGTTTTACATGAATGATGGAAACGTGTTTCACTTTTATTGTTATTTTATTAAACTCTTACGGCGGACTGTTTTTGTGAGTTAAAATTTTAAAGACTTTTTCTATGAAACAATTTGAATTCTTTTAAAGAAATTGGTTTCTTAAATACTAGGACTACTTTCGAGCTTTTATTGAATCCGCGTAAGTCTGCTTATACGCAAAATAGTTCCATCAAAAGGTCTGTGCAAGTCTACAGCATGGTTGGTGCAGCTACATCCGTATTAGGGCATCAGCAATTTTTAATGACCCTGGCATTAAAATACGTTGTAATTTTCGATGGACGGAGCATTTTTTCATGTCTCAAATGAAGCATTCAAGCGCCTCGGTTTTTTAAGATAGTGTACGACATACTTCCCCCCCTTCTGATCTTCTCACCGATATCCGACCAAAAATATAATACAACTGTCGTGTGAGAGCCGGTGCTTCAAAGGAGGATAGTCAATTTTATTGCCTCACTGGAGCAGCGACACAACTTGGGGTGAGCTTCACTGTTTTTCCCATACAAAATGTGTTGAAGTGAAAATCAATGGTTTTTGCCAGCTACACGATTTTCATACAGGACACAACCTTTTACGGTTGAGTTGCCAGTGAACTGTGCCACGCCTTGCATACAGAAATCGTTCTTAGGCCAAACGGTGCGTATATGGAATTAACTTCCTACATACCTCTTTCCTGCCAGATTTAACTTGTGAGAGTTCAAATCTAAAGTCCTTAAGCACCAACTTTTCTATCCTGCTCCCAATTTACCATTTTTCTAATTCTGGCACAATGGCCAGCATATGTAGGGGTTATCTCATGAGTGCTAGGGGCGGGGTTACTTTGTATTGCGATGCGAAAGATATTACTTTTTTTGCGAAAAGCTTATTTTTCGCTTTGTATTACAGAGTAACCCCCAGGTCAGAGACAAAATATAAAAACATGCAGTTTAATTTCTGTAGGTCGTCTTTTCCAGCATATAGTGACATAAAATTTAAATGAAAGGGTGAAGAGTGTGACCCTTTTGAAATACTATATCTATTAAATACATATTTCTATTAAACGAACTGTTTTTCTTAAAAGATGTTATTAAAGCGTAGTATTTGTAGACACCCTGTTGCAAGACAAGGTGGGTCAAGGAGCGTCAAATTTTGCGAACTGCGGCTTTAGAAATTCTTTTGGAACTTAGCACTATCTTGCGTTATATTACCGGTAACGAATTCTAATTTTATATCAAAGCACGTTCAAATTTATCAAATATTAAAAAAAAACGTAACAACTAAGTATTACTAATAAAATTTTGAACAGTCATCATACGTATATTTTTAATGAATAATATATTTTCATTTCTCCTACCAGGCATTTCTGTTCATACTAATAATTTAATTCGCTCATTTCTCGCTATTAACTTCTTCTTTAACTATAACTTACAATTTCCTTGTGTATAATATACATATTTTCTATCTTAACATGTAATTAATTATTATATTTTTGTTTGTTTAGAAATTACCCAAAAAGGAAATAAAAATTAAATGCACTCACATCCTTACTTCTGAAGGAATAACAAATTTTTCATCTACACTTGTGCTTGGGAACTTATTGTGTATGTATATGGGAGTGTGCGTGTGTTTACTGTCACGTGCTTACTTAAGTTTTTAACACTTACTCGAAACAGCACACATACGAAAAGTCATACAATATATACATACACTAAAATGTTTAGATATTTTTTCCATATTTTATTATATTTTCTAGCACATAAATACAAATTTCAACATGTGGGTGAAAGCATGCTCGTGCATGCTTAAATTCCATAATAGTTTCAAATATTTGTAAAAGGCCCGTGTATTGCAGACCTTCTAAGAGAGTATTTACAAATGTTTTTAACTATTTATTTTGTTATTATGTCATGAATAAATTGTTTTGTAGTTAACAATTAACTTAAACTTAAAAATTCATAATTAACTTAAGATTGATAATTAGTAAAGAGAGGGATTATATGACAGCAACAAGTTATAATATATATAAAATATTTTAAATTTTCTGCAAATAGAATTGTGTACAAACTAAAGCACAATAGTAAAAATAAGGCCTAAAACAATAGCAAAATACTCGTATAAGAATTGATTTTGGTATTTAGAAGAAACGAGAAAATAATCACATAAAAAGATAAAAGTTGAGGCAAGATATTTCGGGTAACATAATCTCTAAAGGCTTTCAGAAAACTACGTTGTTCTGAAATGATTCTTATATTTAAATTCTAAAGTTTTATGTCATTTCTAATAACTTGCTTGTGTTTGAGTGGTTGTGTTTTGCTTGGCTGCATCGAAGTTATGCATCAGACTAACCTGTCGAACAAAATTTTGTAAAAGAAGTTCCAAATATATCTAAATCTCTTAGCTTATGCTGAAAATTTTAAAACCCAATTAAGAATTGCATACGAAAAGTCAGAGTAGAAATTAAAAAGTTTTATTGATCCCATCTTTGAGAAATATTTGTTGGAGCCGTATTATCTTTTTTATGTGGGTAAAATCAAAATTTATTTCTTTAACTCAGCTTAAGGACGGTGACTATATTCGTAAAATGTAGAAATAATTTTTTAAGGCCCTTTAATTGTTTTTAACAAGACTGTAATTAAGCAAAGTACTGTTATTGCCACGGTTGCCAAGTTATTAATTTTGTTTTATTATTTGTTGTATTAAAGTGCTGTTTAAATAAATTCTGGTGTTAACGTTAAAATCAACTGTTGGGACCTGAATTAACAATACTAAACGATTTCTTAAAACCAACATTAAACCATTTATAAATTGGTTTTAAGTAGGTTTTACGATATGAAATCTTATTTTGCCAGTTCTCGTCTGTGCTATGTTGTGGTGCTGCCAAGTTATATAGGGTGTTTTTTACAGAGTGATACAAGTTTAAGTTATGATAAAACATAGTAATATATTTTTGATATCAAGGAAATGGTCTTTATTGGATAGAAAATTTTATGACAATAATGTTTAAATATAATTTCGGCCATGTGGCCGCCACGGCTGGCGCGTACAAGGCGCAATCTGGAACACCAGTTTTCACAAACAGTAACATTCTGGCCACCGTCGTTTTTGAAGACATATGGGCCATCAAACAGTAATTTTCTGTGGATGAAATGGTGTTTCGACAAAAGCTTGTGAATTTTCCTCACACCAAATGCGACAATTCTTCTTATTTACGTGCCCATTCAACCAGAAATGGGCTTCATCGAAAAACAAACTTTTGAAAGGACGAAGTGCACGATAAGTTTGACGAACAGAACCATTATATTGATTGAAAATTTCCACAATTTGCACGCAAGGTTCTGGTGTAAGTCGGTCCATAATAAAATGTCAAAGCAAATTAAACAAAAAATAACTATCAGCTGTTAAATGGGTGGTCAAATAAAGCAGTGATGCCAACTCAAAGTTGTGTCACTCTATAAAAAACACCCTATATATTGAAAACGTCTGATGATATGGGAAAAATGCTCTGAAAAGACCAGCACATCATCATTTTTTCTTTCATAAATAATTGATTTTTTAAGCATTTATTCGGTCTGTATAAATATTTCCTTACTTTTAAAATATAAAATTTGCTACATATAAAACAAATCCTATTTTAAACTGCACTGAGATTCTCTTTTCTTATTTTTTTATGAACAAAAACAGCTGTAGTACTTTTTGTGTGTTAAGTGTTATAAACTTAAAACACTACACCAATTTTAATGAGAGACGTTATTGTGATTAAATTTATTAGACAAACTGTGTATTAAAATCTGAATTTATAAAATCTGCTGCATGAAGCCAAAATCACATGTTTAATGCTAAAACCATATTCAGTGCGCAAACACTCCAAACAATTCATAGCAAATCGCTCTTTAATAGAAATTCTAATGAATTGGTTTAGTTGGCAACCTGGTTTATGGCTCACCTACACACATATTGTGTTACTCCTTTCCACAAACGATTCAAAGAAAGCGTGTAGAAAAAATAAACATGTTATATGACATACTCGTACACATCTCAATTACATCCATTTTGTTTTTTAATGGTCTGCTACAACACATGTGTTGTTGCAGATATTTGTTGTTGTTTTTTCACATATTCTTTACCATTGTGGTTTTCTTCGTTGCAGTGGTTGCCGTTCATTTGAACCTTGACTTGACATAATTTGCTAACGTCAAGTTGTTTTAATTGTGTACACGTAATTATGGTGCAATTTTTTTTTTCAAATGTCTAAATAAATTGTAAAAACTAAGCACTATTTGCTAAGTACACGCTTCTAGTTCCTGCACTGATTTATTTATCCTCAAATAAGGCTGAAATATTTAAGACACAGAAATTATGCAAGTTTGCCATGACATTGAATAAATTGTTTCAGAGCCCTGATGTGGCCTTTTATAAGCTTCACGAGCGAATTTTGTTGTTTTACAAGTCTTGACACGAAATGGGGCAAAATCCTGGAAACCATCACTCCTTTCTGTGGACTTTTTGTTGTAGTATTGAAGACTAATTTCGTTCTTGGAGTCAAAAATTTTAATTAATAAACCGTGATTAATTTTGATATCGCCGATTATGTTCAGGACTTGTACTGAATTTATAATAACTTTAAGTTGCTGAAGGGTAATAACAATTTCGTGTGTACTCGTATTATAAATTTATTTGATTTTTTCTTTTCTTGTGTTGCAAAGTTGTCTTGTAATTTGTTATCCAGTCACGTGAGCTGCAACAGCGGTCTTAGTTCGTGTTGTTAAGGAAAATATATGGTTACTTTAATGTTTTTTTTTTTTGTTTCAAAATGTATATGCAAAAACGTTTGTTTAAATTAAGCGTTTTATTTAAATTGCTTGTAATATATTTTACAAAATTGCTAATTTTTGAGAATTTTATCTTTAATGTATTTTCAACAAATACAATTGTGATTTTCTTTTAATTCTATACACTAAAATGAAACCTGCAAATAGTCTGTATTTAGAACTAACTCAAGATCTTAATTCTAAATATGTTTTAACTTCTTTCTCTTGTGCATGCACGTGTTTCAATAGTTAGAAATAAAAAAAAATATATATATTTATTAAAAAATTTATAATTTTTATTATACGATCAAGCAAATATTTTATTAAAGTGGAAGTTTTAAATAATGTAACGAGTGATTTTTTTGCTATTATCTTTTTGACAACACTAGTTTTGACAGCTCGTGCACGTTTTGTATCTTGTGTCACTGTCAAACATCTTCAGTTTGGTCTATAATTTAATCATGAATCGTCTTACAAACGAACAACGCTTGCAAATTATTGAATTTTATTACCAAAATGCGTGCTCTGTTAAGAAAGTTCATCGCGCGCTTCTTCCATTTTATGGTCAGTTTAATCGACCTACTGAGGCTTCTATTCGGGCTATTGTAAAAAAATTTCGCACCAAATTTACATTGTTGGACATTAAACCACCAACACGCTTACGTAGAGTGCGAACTGAAGAAAATATCGCAGCCGTATCGGACAGTGTTGGTGATGACCGTGAATTATCGATGCGCCGTTCGCAGCAATTGGGCCTCTGTTACTCCACTACGTGGAAAATTTTGCGGAAGGATTTGGGTGTGAAGCCTTATAAGATACAGCTGGTGCAAGAATTGAAGCCAAACGACCTACCACAACGCCAAATATTTGGTGAATGGGCTCTTGAAAAGTTAAATGAAGATCCACTTTTTTATCGAAGAATTGTGTTCAGCGACGAGGCTCATTTCTGGTTGAATGGATACGTGAACAAGCAAAACTGCCGTATTTGGAGTGAAGAGCAGCCAGAAGCATTGCAAGAGCTACCAATGCATCCACAAAAAACAACCGTTTGGTGCGGATTATGGGCTGGCGGCATCATTGGGCCGTATTTCTTCAAAGATGATGCGAATCACAACGTTACTGTGAATGGTGAGCGCTACCGTGCGATGATAACAAACTTTTTTTTGCCCAAAATGGAAGAGCTTGACTTGCATGACATGTGGTTTCAACAAGACGGTGCCACATGCCACACAGCACGCGAAACAATGGACCAATTGAGAGGCGAGTTCGGTGAACAGTTTATTTCACGCTTGGGACCAGTCAATTGGCCGCCCAGATCGTGCGATTTAACGCCTCTAGACTATTTTTTGTGGGGCTATGTTAAGGCTAATGTCTATAGCGACAAGCCCGCTTCGATTGACGCACTGGAAGCCAACATTGCCAACATTATTCGTGAGATACCGGCCGAAATGTTGGAAAGAGTATGCCAAAATTGGACTAAGCGGATGGACCATTTGAGGCGCAGCCGCGGCCAACATTTGCATGAAATAATCTTTAAACATTAAATTATATCGACCCAACTATCAATCTAAATAAATATTTCATGCATTTTTCTGAATTTTGTGTGTTTTCTTTTTTTTTAATTTCCGATAGTTCTTATAAAATCACCCATTATATGTTGGGCAAAGGTGCCCTGATGATCTGCGCATAGAAACTGGCTAAAACGCCTGAATTGATTACTTTTAATTTTTTTAAATATTTTGGTAAAAAAGAATAAGCACGAAATTAAAATTTAAGACTTTTGAGCAACAATTCCTAAAAATTTAGATATTTTAAAAATTTATTTCAATCATTTTGTTTTTAATAATGACCACAAGGATAATGAATACCGCATCATAATATTAATTCAACTATAAATCGTTCATATGATTTATTTAAGAGGATGCTGTTGGCTGAGGTAGTGAATATAAGACTACGTTGCCCTAGATCCCGAGTTCCACGTCGCATTCAGTCATGAATATGGTGTCGAATTTTTCTGATCTGCATAAGTGCAGCATTGTGTTAATTATTGTCGGCTGGTCTCAAATACTAAGGAATAGCACCGATCGCTGGAGAGTACCGGCAGCGATCGACACCGGCAGGTACTATAAATAGCAGAATACAGTACCCTCCTTCGTCGATACCTGTGCCGAAAAACTCACCGGCTAAATAATAATTACAAATAGCTGCAGCACATTCTCTATCTTTTTATCTGTCTTCATCTGCTCTTTTAAAATTATCCCCTCCTTTCTAGTTTTGGCACAATGCACTGCATATGTAGGGGTCATCCCATCAAAGGAAAAAAAAGAAAAATTGAAAATAAAATATATACGATTTATATATGAGCTGGATTTCTGAGAATCTCGGTATTAGGAAGTTCGAAAATCTCGACACTGAAAACACCAAATTTTTAAAGACTGAAGTTATGAATTCATTTTAAACAAAAGTGAGTTCATGAAAGATGCATACGTAGGAGTGATGTGAGAATATTCGGATTTATATTCGAATCGCCGAATATTCAGTTATTTTCAAATATTCACATTCATATTCGCCAAAGAGACAAATATTTCTCCAATATTTTATACGAAAAATATTAATAAAAATAGGGTTATAAAAGCTTGAAGAAATGTTTACTATTTGCAAACTAAATCTTTTTTAACTATAAAGTTACTAAATCAATTTAAAGAGCAATAAAAACATGATGAAAATCATTTAATATTCAAACTGATCAATTTTCTACAAAAGATCAACATGTTTAGAAATGTTATGCCTTAAATACCGTGTGTCGCATTATGTGACAATGGTATTATGCCCAAATAGGCATCTTTTAATTGCCCGTTTGGTTATTACTTTTTGTGTAAAACGGCTACAATTTGTCAGTTTACAATTTGATAAAAATTTTTGGTAAATTTTGACTCTTTTGCTAAGAAAAAATTAATTCTTGTCAAGTAGTTTTGACCTGCATTTGTTACAGAAACTTTTGTTTTTATTCTTTGCAATGGGAACTTTCTAAAAACCCTTCATGTGTTTTATACATCGTTTTTAATAATTTTTCAGATACAAATAGTACCCCAATTAATTTTTTGTCAATTATATAACATTCATATTCGCATTCGTATTCGCGAATATTGTTTCATTTAGCCGTGTTCATATTTTCGTACATCAAATATTTAGATACATTCGGATACATTGAGAATTGAGTTTCAGGTACGCTCATTTTGTGATAAATTTAAGATTGATAAGTGTGATCGATATGCGTATCTATTCATTAACGCTAAAGAACAATTACAAGCCAAGCAATTCCTCTGCAGTTTTGTTCACGTTCGAGTATAACACATGAATCAAAAACAAAATATAAAAAATATTTGCTTAAAACTGTGACCCTTTACGAGCACTTTCCAATTGGATCATTTGTGTCTAGTGCTAATACCGTTTTGAAACTTGAAACTCTCTAATATTTTGGAAAAACTTGTGACGATATAAGTTGGACATTTGGCTTGTATTATAGTTTAAAGTTCTATAGTAACGGCGGTAACAAAAGATATCTACAAGTGGCGCTTCGCCCAGCTTTAGAATTTTAGAAAGCTCATTCCATAAAAAGTGAAATAAAAATTTTTAAAGTCAAACGCACTCTTTTCTGAATTTTTTCTGAAGAGTTACAGATATTTCAGTTTTGTAAAACTCTACCAAAACGTAGAGAGTAGTTTCTTAAAATGCATCGTGTGGGAAGAGTGCTGAAACTACCGTAGCTCAGGTCCAAGAAATGTTCCATATAAAATTGATGTTGAATTAAATACATAAAAAATCCTACTACTTTTTTCATTTTTATTTGCCGTTTTGATGTTTCTTTCCGCAAAAGTCATACTATTTTTTGTTCACTCTAATCCTAAAGCCTGCAGACTGCGACACTTTTGTTTGTGGTACTCTTTTTCCTATTTTATTTTTCCAGGCAGACTTTGTGCCACAGATTTTGCTCCGTTTTACTTCCTCCCTGCTCTAGAAACCTTTTTGCTTTGCGCGAAATTTAAATTTTTTATTTCAATTATATTCGATTTTCCTGCAAAAATAAATCAGCTCCAACATTATAAAAAAGTATATAAACTTACTTATGCAAAAGTGCGAAGGAGAAACAGTAAATTTCTTATTTTGATTACTCTGTGATTTTGTTCATTTTGCATATTTTGCATTTTGCATTTTGCATTTTGCATTCTGCATTTTGTTCAATACAACATTCATGTGCTGTTGTCGTTGGCTGTTGATATAAAACAATTTGCAGCAACGCAATTGAATGGGAGCATTTAGCGGCGAAAAGGAAGGAAATGGATGAGAGACATGGCAGTAGCAAGTCTGGGAGGCATAAAGGGAAATAAAATAGAATAGAAAATTAATGAAAAACATGCATTAAATTTTCAATACTGTTGATGGTGATGAGGTTGGAAATTGTTGTTGTTGTTAGCGCTTAGATAGCTGCAGTTTGATGCATTGCTGAAAGTAATGATGTTGATGACGTTGCAACTAAACTGTAAATTAATTTAAGTTCTATTCTTGCAACTAAAGTCTGTAAATGCAATCACATACGTTTTGTATTACACACATACTCGTATTGTTGCAGCATACAACTGGAGTAAAGCACGCATACTACGACGTGGGCTGAAACGCTGTTGCTGTTGCATTTTTGTTTGTTTCATAAAGTGTATCACATATTTTGCCTGCTTGTTTTTTCTTCTTTTTTTTTGCCATCTCCATGGATAGTTTACGTGACATTAATATCAAATATAAGAATATATTAATGCAGCCTGCATATTTAAGTGTTTTTCGTTTTTCGTTTTTCGTTTTCCATTTTTTGACTTTTCGTCGTTCGCATTCAAATGAAATGTGATATATTTTACCTTTCTCATATATTATTGTGAGTGCATGATTGTTTTGTTTCAGATATTTTCAACAAGACTTCGGCATGTCCTGCTGGGGTGAATTGACAGAGAGGAACAGTGGTATAGAAGACATTTAAATGAGAAACATTAATTTTATATGAAGCGATTTAAAGAAGCGATAAGAGAGGCGTATTTATGAGTTGCTTACAGTCCAGGAGCCCAATTACCGCTTTCCATATCGATTGAAATTTTAATACAATTTTCGTAAAAATTTCGATCGATATCGAGTGCCATAATTTTCTCCAGGGTCTGAATCACATCGAATATTTATAGTTCAAACAAGAATTGAATGATTTGACTCTAGTCAGGTATTAAGAGGACAGATGAAAATAGATAAGAATTTTGAGAATTTAACCGGAGCTATTTTTATTTTTTTTTGCACCGTTGAATTTCTTTGCTGCAGATAACAACGAAGAAAGCTGCTGTATTCTGCATTATAGATCTCGACAATCAAGTCAAACTTAATTTGAAGCTTTTATTCTATATGACTCGATATTGAAACTACATAAATTTACTTCATAAAGTTCAAAATATGAAAAGTCTAGTGGATAAATATATTCCTTAAGTATTGGCTGTACTTGTAGAACTTATCAAAGGCTTATAAAAGGTCAAAATATCGTTTTTTATTATTAAAATATGGTTTTTCAAATATGTTTTTTTAAATACGTGTGCCATGCGATTGATTACAGTTTTCATTATTTTTTTTCTCCAAAGTTCTGACGCTAAACTATTCATGACCACTGAACGGAACTGTTAAATCAGTATTACATTCTCTGTCAAACCCAGGCCAAAATTGGGGAATTTCCTAGTTAATTTTTATTTAAGAATTTGTATTCAACTCGAATAGATTCTCATTTTCTATTTCGTTAAAACAATTGGTTGCATAAAAGTTAAAAATGACGTAAAAAGTTATAATAAAAATAGCGTATTTTTCGAAATCGTTTAAGCTGATGAAGATGATCTTAATGAAGCTTAAAAAAGTATTTAGGGTTGATGCTGCGTATTGTGAATCTTGTTGGCCACATTTTTTCTTTCAGGTGGCCAAAAGTAAAAGAACTAAAGATGATATAAAAATATACTGACAATAAACAGAAGAGATAAAATGCTAAAGAACATAACGGTTATCATATATCATTGATTTGAGGGATTTCATCACAACCTTATCCCTCTCTCTCCAATACCTTTACCATTCCCAATTAACATCTTCTATATGGGCACTTGATCATACTGTGCGATACTTTTCTCATTTTATGTTCTCTGTCATTGTCGTTTGTAATGCTAATGTTTTGTATTCTTGACTTTTTTATTGTTGTTATATTCCATTTACTATTTTGTTTTTCGAAACTCGGCATCTGCTGTTTCAGCTACTTTTGTTATAGTTGATATCTACAGTACGGCAAAAAGCTTTCTCCGTAAGGTATGCAAAGTATTCTCTATTGATATTGTCTGCCGTTTATAGGTCAGATACACACACACGCACACAATTCAAAACTAGCACATATATTGTACGTACTTTGTCAAATTAATACCCACTTGACCAAGACTATCGATGTTATTTTAATGGTTTTGTTTCATAGGATGTGCAAAATGATTATATTTACAACTGAAATAATCAATTTAATATTTTATATATATATCAAGACCGGTTTCACGAGCTTTCAAGTAAAAAGTCTATTTAGAATAAAATTAAAATTTTTCTGTTACTTATTTAGAAACATATACATACGATAGTATTAGTTTAAGACAACTTGTAAGCAAAGATGCTAATAAGAATCTTACTGGTATAAGGCAGAGATAATAAGTTAATGTCAAGGGTGGAAATTTGACAGATCATAAAAACATTATATAAAAATTATATACATATATTTTTCATTACATTTATATATGGTTCAATATTTTTATCACTCTTATAAATGTGAAATATCGGGAACAAGTTATTTATGATATTCTTAACGGGTATTTTTTAATGTGAATTATTATGAATAAAACTTTCCAATTCAATTCTTATTTATGTCTCTTTTGGAACATATTAAATGTTACAAACTATAAAATAATTTAGATTGTCAAAACGATAGTCGTTTTCGAATGTTCTGTGCAATAGAAAAAGTTTGGTCAAGTGGGTTGGTTCAAGAGGAATATATCTAGGAGTATCAGTGTTACTGTATTGGTTACCAGACTTGTATATAAATAACATACTTTCGGATTTTGTAGGTATAGATACTTTTGCAACTTTTTCTACTGTTGCAGTTTTCTTTATACGTTCTGGTATCTGTACATATACGAGTATGAATGTATGTTCGCATGCATGTATGTTTGTACGTATGTGTATGTGTATGTGTGTACATATAGTTTTTTATTTTCGTTTTTGGGACACTTTTACGTTAAACATCATTAAATGCATCTGTATACAATGCCAACATCATTATATTTATAGACTGACTAAAGCAGGCTTTTATGCGGCTTTTAAGATAACCCAGTGAACAAATATTTAAGCATACATACTAACATGTATTAAAATGAAAAAGTGAAAAGTATTTATTACTTTTGGAAAACATATGATTTATGTCAATCTTTTTTGCACTAGTTCTAAATGTTTCAAGCAAGTGCATTGCACAGTGGGCGTGATGTAAGAAATCCACAACTTTTGGACTACTTAAACGATTTCGATTCTGAATAAAAACACGGCTTTTCAAACAAATTAGACAAACATTTTATGATTTTTTTTATTCTCTAGAAGAACAGTAACAGTCATTCGGTGCATAATTTGCCAGTCCTTGCTGATGGGTAGATACATCAAAAGTTTCTTTCAGTTTGTTAAGAACAATATGAAAAATATTATGTAAAAACCAGAGTCACCATTGCGTACCACATTTCATTGACAAATTATTGCCTCGAAACTCCCCAAAGATTTATAAGTAAATTAAAATAGTTACATGGAATTTATGCAAAAATGACTACGAATAGAATTTATGCAAAAAAAAAAATTACGAATGAAATAAAAATACATACTCCCACTGTAGATGAGAACTTATTGAAAAAAGTATTTTCGTTTTCACGCCACTGTTTGTTGTCACATGCATCTAATGCGTTTTTATCATTGGCACTCATGTGTGTTAAATTGGCTCTTTAAAAGTTTATATACACTCTCTGATACTTTTTTTCTCTCTTACTTTTGAAAGTTAGTTTTGGTAAGCCTTAAAAACTTTAGTCTTGACTTCATTATTTACTAGGTTTTTTAATGCTGTTAATAAACAATTTGCAGAATGTTACATTATTCGCAATTTTTATTTATGTAGAGTTTTTTTTTTGCTTTTTATTAAAGTGCCTGAAAATTTGCCTGACATTTGACCGCAATGTTCATTATTGTGGCTTTTATGTAGCACAAGAAAATTCCACAAAACTGTGTTTTGTTTAATTTTCAAACAAAAAAAAAGTTTTAATTATTTTTGCAGTTGTATTGTGAATAGAGAAAATTTAATCACTGACAAGGAATGTGATAGTAAATTTTTTTTAAAATATATAATAATAGTTTAAATAATAGTGATCTGTAGGTGAATATATTTAATTTCAAGTTACGAAGTGAATATTATTTAATGAAAAATTAATTGGGGTGATATATGATATGGCTGCGATTACCTGTGGCCACCTGGAAGTACATTTTGCACATGAAAGATAACATTATGTTACACTGTTCACGAAAGAATTTTCAATAAGAGGGCAAACTAAAAGGTTGAATAGATTCTATTCAACTTTTACAATCTGCTAATTTTTGATGAAACACTTTCCAAAGATATTAAAACGGACAACAATAATGATTTTTTTTTAACTGATAACGAAAGTCAACGAATGAGAGATTAAAAAAGTAGTAAAATATTAAAAATTTAAATAAAATATATTTCGCATTATAATCTTTTGACTGTTAGTTGAATTATCTTCTATATGTATATACTTTAAAGCCTCCAATTAAATAGTATTTGTGTCCATGAAATATTTTATTGAAAACTATTTGTCACCATAATTTCATACAACATGTTGTAGGCAGTTTATCGATTAACGAAATGAATTCTATGCCACATTGAACGTGTGTTTAAGTTTGAATATCTCTGCTCCTGCGAGTAAATTAAATATTAATGACACTTCAAATGTTCCATGTTAACACGTGTACATTAACACTGAATAGAAGTGTGTGTGTGTGTAAATAGTTCAATTTATTATTAAATATTTTTCAAATTGTTTGTTATTTTTTTGCATTTTTAATAAGAGAAAATATAAATAATATTAGGGTGATTCACACCGGCCTTGTTAATTCGTTAGTCGTTATTCGATAGTTTTTTACGTGTATTTTGTTTTTGTAAAATTAACAAATTATCGAACTGCCGAGTAACAAAGTACCAGTCTGGCAAGCTTGGTAATTTTCTTGTTACTCGGTAACAAAAAACAACAGCTGTGTTTATTTGTGTTTATATTCTCATTACTGCAAAAAAGGAAAATTTTCAATTAAATTTTTAACTATTTTTGTTTTTGCACTTTCTCGAGGCATTTTTGCTTTTTAATAAATTTAAATCATCTGTTTTGTAGCAAAAGTTACCGCACTACTGAGATAGAACAAAAAGTGTGTTCACAGTAAAGTGTTTCAACAAATTACCAACTAACAAATTACCGGATTAACAGACTCGGTGTGAATACCCCTATTAAGTATTTATCGTTTTATGTACATAAAATTTACGTTGCCCGAGAGAAAGTATTAAGTTGGTAATATTTAATTTTAACTCTACAACGATTTTAAATTTGTAATAGAACAAACGTTATTAAGGCGCGAAAGAAATTTTAATATATCAAATTAGTAATTTATTTTAATCATTATAAATGCTTTATAGTATCAGAAACTTTATTTAAGAAGAACATTTGAGTTAATTAAATTTATTATGTACGAGGTTTGTTCAAATATACTGATGCATTTTCAAGTTTTGTGTTCCACGTTCATGCGATTAGAGTTTCTTTTTACTGTTCGTCGGGTTATAACTTTTGTTATTTAAGCTGAGTAGTACAACTTCATGTTGGTAAAAAAACAGGATTTTATTGGAGGCATTAAAGGATTTGCTTTACTGATATTTCACTTCAACCTAGACCTGACGATAACTTCAAGGCAAGTGCATCCTACGTGGTTAAGACAGCTTTGGAATAAAAACAAAGTTTTTATATGTTTTATTATAAGTTTTTAGAAACAAATATGAAGTTGTAATGATTTCCTTCAGAGTTGTTGAATTTATCTGTGAGATTCATAAGAGACAAAAGGGTTCTGCGTAGCAGAGAAGTTGCATAACATATTGTGTTAATATATTTAGTAAAAAAAAACAACTAAAAAGCACGTTAAAAAGTAAAAATTATTTCTAAAATAAACTTAAAACAATGATGAACTATAATGCAAAACACCTGGGCGTTTTTCGTTTCATAATAATAACAAGAATTTAAATTGCATTTTGGTTAATAGTTCTTTAAGTTTATTTTCAAGTTATTAATAATTTTATGTTTGATTTTATTGAAAAACGTGTTTCTTTAAACTAAATTTATTCTTTATTTTTGAGTTTAATATGCTTTAAATGGGTGTAGAAATGATTACACATTTCGAGAAGATAAGAACATGAACCATAACAACAATCTTGTTCAATATGACGTCTATTTTAAGAATTAAGTGCTCCAAAGTGCTTAAAATATTTAAAATGTTCTACGCTGATTATACACCGAGTCAGTTAATGTTTTCCAAGTAGTAGGTTAGGTTAGGTTAGGTTAGGTTGTTAGGGCCATTGCCTAAGCAATGCACTTGGGTCCGTTGATTCGGTCCCGTTGTGATACCTTAAAGCAAGGACCACTCACGAGTCGTCCTCTGCCGCATTAAGCCATCCCGTGGACCTTAGGAAGGCCAATATTCTAGTCAGCTCCAGACTCGCCAGGCTGTCCAAGTCCGGCAGGAAACTGGAGCGCAGCGGCACTGCCCTTATTTACAAGTAGTAAGAGATTTCGAAAGATTTTTGAGTTGATATGAATCACGAGGCAGGTCCTGCATGAACATGTCGTGCACATGCTAAGGGAGTAAAAGAAAAAGTTGCTGGGGAAAATCATCGAAAAACTATTAGAGAAGTTGTTGAGGATATCGGCATAGCTGTTGGCTCAGGCAAATTTTTTCGGATATTTTGGACAAAATTACTAAATTATAAAAACTCAGAGGCCATAATATCGTATACAATATTGATTGAAATTTCAAAACACCTGAAATACAAATTTCGATCGCTATCGAAAGAAGCAAAATGTACCAAAAGTAGAAGAAACCCATGAAAGGAGGACATTTTGCAATGGCTGTGGTATAAAAAAATCGAATCGCTGAAGACTTACGAAGAAGAGCATATCGGAGCTGCTCCGATGATTTGAAACAACGCGCATAGATTCTGAATTTTCATTGCATTTGCATTAATTTATAATAAGCTTATTAATCACTTCCCATGAAAGTTTAAATAATTCGTTAAGTCATAAAAGGAAGTCATGCAAAACACAGCACGATTTGTTCACTTTACCAAAAATGAATTTTAACTTTCTAATGGAAAATGTTGTGTCGAATTTTCTAATGAACCTGTACAAATTGTATTGACTATTATAGAATTAAAAGTTTTGATTTTGTGGTGTTTCGTATAGCTCAGAGCGGATGTTGTGCCAGACACTTTGATTAAAAGTTAAATTGATTTCAAGCACACAAAATATATAATTTTGTAGACACATGCGATAAATAGTTTTGACACATCTAAATGTTGTACACAAGTTTTAATGCATGACAAACAATTTATAGAATATTTAAGTGAAGTTAGTTGATGTTGTTTTAAATAAGAACAATATGAATTTCTAAATGTTTCCATATTATGCGAAAAACCATGTTTTATTTGTCTGTCTTATTAGTTAGTGTAGGTGCTTAAATTACAGTCAAATAAATCATATTCATGCTGGTGGTCATGCTGAAATTGAAACGATTTTCACGCTGACTGTACTACGAATTGAACACAGAAAATGGGAATTAAAAATTTGTGGGTGTTTTACTCGCTTTTATAATTTTATGCGGAAAATAATGTTCAGTTTATAGTTACAATTCGAAACAAAATATTTCCTAAATGCATGCAAACACGAACGATTGAATCATTACATGCGGTTGTGTTTGCTTTTAAGTGAAATAATTTACATGCAAATAATAGAAATTATTTAAGTGATCATTTTATAAGAGGGATATATGTTTGATACTGTTCGATTAATTCAAATTTGGCAATTTTAAAGTAACGATTAAATCGGCAAATTTCGGTCACATAGAAATTATTATTTATTTACTTATTTTACAGTCTATGAATTTACAATTCTTACAGACTATTTACATACATGCATATACACATATACAGATTATAATTCAAAGAAATATCAATTATTGGCTGTTATTTAATGCAAAAAAATATTTCGTTTGATCAAATTTTCGCTGAAAGAGAAATCAACATAATAATATATCTTATTAAAGTCCTTACAGCATCTAATAAAAGGATCAGAATTATCGTAATTTGTTCTTAGAAATTTAATAGTAAGTAGATAGAAGAAACGAGTAGGATGTTGAGGAACACACAGTGATAAATTTTCAATTAAGAATTCAGAGCAGGTTTTACCATTAATTATATTTAAAATAAATAAAGTGTTTAACATAGATCTTCGACTACTTAGGGATGGTAACTTAATAAGAGCTAGTCTAGCTTTATAAGAAGGCAAACAAAATGGGTTCCATTGCAAATTTCGAAGACAAAATATTAAAAATTATAAAAATTATTTATAATATATTAAATAGTATTATCATTCATTTGATTATGTATGTATGACATAGTAAAACATTGAGAAATCAATATCGATTGAGAAAATTCAGAGTAAAGAAGTTTTGAACAAAAAAGTTAGAAAAATAGGACAAGAAGAAAATAAGCAAACAACAGAAGTGTGTTAGCATCGGTTTGATATAGTTCTTGTACTCTTTTTTGATAACAGAAGTGCTACAAACAAAAACTGTTATGACATTCAAGCGGTAATAAATAAAATACACAAGAGTACTGATGATGGAGGTGTAGCGGCTTTCGAAAACAGCTGTCCTGCTTAGATTCTTAAGATAATTGTGTATTTTCTGTTGTGCTTTCGCAACAAATTATTTGAAACACGAATAAAATGTTATGCATTGTTTTTGTTTCAAAAGTATTTGTTTAAAGAGTTAAGTATGGGTCGTCGAAAGGATATAAAAATATAAGAAATAAACTATCGATAATCGAGCAGAATTAACTGAAAATATTAGAATTGCTACGGACATGAGAAAAATTAATGAGATAATGGAAAAGTTTCTATTATTGAGAAATTTTATTACAGCCGAAATGTACGATAAATGCAATTATTATGTAAATAAATCATTTAAATTGGAAATATATAAAACCACAACCCACTAAATTTGTTTTAATTAGCTAAATTATGTTTGGCTTTTTTCGCCTTAAAATTTGACAATTTGTGATAGATTGAAGAGCAATTTTGTTTTTTGTCTTTGATTTATTAAAACTGAATCTTAAAGCGTGAAACGCTAACCGCAATCAATGAATTGCCCTACAGTTCCAGTTAGTAGAGATTTTTTGATATTATTATAACATTTATTATTATTATTATTATTATTATTATTATTATTATTATTATTGTTATTCTTATTCTTATTATTATTATTATTAGTATTATTATTATTATTATTATTATTATTATTATTATTCTTATTCTTATTATTATTATTATTATTATTATTATTAAAGGGTGTTTTTTATAGAGTGATACAAGTTTAAATCATAATAAAACATAGTAATATATTCTTGATATCAATGAAACGGTCTTTATTGGATAGAAAATTTTATGACATTAATGCTTAAATATGATTTCGGCCATATGGTCGCCACGGCTGCCGCGTACAAGACGTAATCTGGAACACCAATTTTCACAAACAGTAGCATTCTGACCATCACCGTTTTTGAAGACACAGGGGCCAATGACTCCGCCAGCCCATAAAGCGCATCAAAAAGTAATTTTCAGTGGATGTAATGGTGTTTCGACAAAAGCTTGTGGATTCTCTTCACCCATTCAACCAAAAATGGGCTTCATCGGAAAATGAAATTTTGAATGGACGCAGTGCACGATAAGTTTGACGAACAGAACCATTATTTTGATTAAAAATTTTCATAATTTGCACGCGTTGTTCTGATGTAAGTAGATCCATAATAAAATGTCAAAGCAACTAAACAAAAACCAACTATCAGCTGTTAAGTCGGTGGTCAAATAAAGTAATGATGCCAACTCAAAGTTGTATCACTCTATAAAAAATACCCTATATTATTATTGTTATTATTATTATTATTATTATTATTATTATTATTATTATTATAATTATTATTTTTATTATTAATATATTAATATTATTAATATATTATTATTATTATTACTATTGCTGTTATTATATCATGCTATTGTTTATAAAAGTGTTATAGAAATTGATTATTTTACGCTAAGTTCTTAGCAAGTATTAAGGGATTGAGCCAAGACCTCAATTGGCTCACTGCCAATTCTCTCATTAGAGAGACTTGATTAAATAAAAACTCCTAACTATGGGCATAATCCTGCATTCTAATTGTATGTTATTTTCGTGATTAAGCTATTTAAAAAATTTCATCTTGATTACGGTTGACATTTTTCACCTCAAAAATCTACAATTTGTAATAGACTGAAGAAAAGCAGCTAAAACTCTCTTTAATCCATTACAAATTTGCTCAATTTAAAGGCCAAGAAACGCAATCACACAAATTGCTATCCCATTTTGGTGCGTCCATGACTTCTAAGCCAGCACTAAATGGTTATTCGGTTTTTATTTCATGTTAAAATCAAAACCTATAGTTCAGCAAAAAACAAGATTAACTCATTTTTATTTTATCAAACATTTCTTCTATTTACTGTCTGCTATAAATGAGAAAAAAAAAAACGACGTATTGGCCTAAATAGAAATATTCAGCTCTTCCATTTACATCAATTACGTATGCAAAAGTTTTAATTAGCATATTGTAGTCAAAACTGTATGCATTTTTCAAATAGAACCTTTAGGTAGAACTTAATTTTTTTTCTTTTTTTTTGGAGTTAAAAGGTGTCTAATGGGTGTCATCGGAAAACTTTGCTTCAGAAAATTCTCTGCTATTCCTTCATGTACTGAATATTGTGTATAAGTTAATTGTCGGAATGGGTAGAATGTGTGTTACAACAAATTCCTTGTCAGACATTCGGTTCATCCTTCTCGTTGTTACTGGCTGCTTTCTTTGCACAACTTTATTCACAAACGTCAAAAAAAGTCTTTTGCATCTACAATAAAAAAAAGAGAAAAGAAAAATCATGGATGCAAAACTTGCATTTGCAATCATGTTAACGAAGTCTGCTTGCTGCATTTGCTTAATTGGACAAAATTGATTTACAAACATCGGATTAAGACTGTTCTACGAATTCTTTTAAGCTCATCTATGTTCATCGCATTGAAATGCAAATATAAAGATGGAGGTGTAATTAGAATTCGAAATGAATTGCAGTTCGCTAAAGAAAAAAAAAATCTACCTTTAACGGTGGCTACAAAAGGTACAGAAGACATTAAAGTTTTTATATTCTAAAAATCCAGCAAGAATGCTGAACGACTGTTTAGGAGGGTGAACATGTTTTCATTAAATTTAATACAGACTACATGTTGTTGCCACATGAATTAATTAAAAATGCATAGAAAAAATTGAACATATTCATATTTTATTTAAATATCACTTCAGGTGTTTTCTAATCGAAACATAAGAATGAAGAACTAGAGAGATAAATTTGTCCGTTATGTAAAATAAATATTTGCCAACTGCGCTTTTTATAATCCTTACCTTTTATATTCTACATTTTAGCTGAAGTTATAACAAAACTCTAAAAGTAAAAGGGTCCTAAATAGTATTTACATACACACACACACACACATTTTTAATTGATTTCTAACACCTATGAAACCGGTGATTTGCCTAAAAACCCAATAGAAAGTCAGTCAAACGCATCTAAATGGTTATTTTGCATGCACTAACAGCAACGATTTTGTTTATTTATCCCTTGAAAGGGTATCGACTCAATATTTTCTATGCAATTTTCAACAGTATTTAAGAAACGATTAGGCACAGAACGGAATCCTTATGTCTACACGATAAAAAAATTCAAATTATTGATTTAATTATTTTCAGATTTTATATATAAACGAGATATACCATCTAATCATCTTAAGGGTCACGCTATACGAGAATCGTTTTTAGACGAAAATTGATTATTTGGATTGCAAAATGTTGTTTAAGTTAAATGATCTTGTTTTTGGTACAGCAAAACGATTGTCAAACACTTCAAGGGCGTGATTCAAATAGTTAAAAAGAGCAACTTGCTAACGACAATAATTATTAAGAATCTTTGAGCTTGAGATATCAATTAATTAAATTTAAGAAATATGATTGTTCTTAGCAAGTTAATATTTAAAATGTCTTCACAAACAATAGTTCCCTACAATCCTGGCGACGCACAGAGGATTTATTTACTACTTTTGCTACTTTACTCCTCACAAAAGCTGCTGATATTGGCAATAAGAGCAGAAGAGAAAATTCGAAATTAGCAATCAAATAAATGTTAACTCACGTCAAATTTCTTTCAGTGCAATTCCAGTAGCATTCTAATTCTACTGCATGAACATTTTAGTAATTGAATGTATGAGTATGAAAATCATACCTGAGAAGTAGTTGGTCAGTTTAGGCACAGATAACAGGACAACACACTAACGAACCCATCGTGAAAAGACTGCAAAAGACATGAACGAAAAAAATTTTATAATTAAGCAGAGTGTAAAATGAAAAAAAAGAAAAGAAAACTCAATATTAATGCACAACCGCAAGTTAAATGAGAAATATTTCCACCAATCGCACTGGAAAACTTATTTTTCTTTTACCTAAAATAATGAGAAAATTATAAACTCCATTTCGCTACAATAATTTACTTAAAGTCGTTTATTGAAAAAAAAACACCTTAACAAAAATATTTATGTTATACTGGAGATCTTCAATTTATAACTGTCCCATCAATTAAAGCTTTTGCAATCTTCAAATAATTTTGTTAAGGATTTCAATTTAAATCATATTTGAATGGAATGTTTCGTTTAAGTGATGTTGGAAATTTGATTACGTTAATGTTGACATCAGATATTTTTGTTGGTCATATTGTTGTTTTTGTAGTTTGCCTTTAAAAGCAAATCATTTTAACCATATAACAGCTAATTAGCCATTGCATATGATGAGCACTGTGGCCAACATTCATATGCTGACCAACAACAACTGGTTGCGTTCAATAGTAGAAAATTTAACAAGGAATTCATAGTGCGTGACAAAAGTATTTCACCGAAGAAATATGTTATTGTTTGATTGTAAATAATAAGAAATGAAATTTTCAATAAATTTACTTAAATCGTGAATTAGCAGGCAAGGACGGATCGTCTTATTCACCCTCATAAATATGGATTTTATCAAACTACAACACCATTTGTAAGCGGAAAACCTGAAGTGTGTTGCAGTTGCCGTAAACTTGCAACCATCAGCCATTTTTTATTCTCTCTAAGATTTAATATTGCTATGAACATATACGTATATTATTATATAAAATGTAATATCTTTTCTGTACATAAATTAATTTAAAAAAATAAAAATAACCGCCATCAAGGATATAAAAATTATACAAGGGAACTGTTAAGTTTTTTAACTAAATATTTTTTGTAACATATAAAAAAGAAAAGTTGTGTTGCAAATATCGATAAAACATTCCTGCGATCACATTAACGCCTAAATGGGATAAGTTTATTTGCAGTATTATAATACCTCCAACTTGAAATTTTCAATAAATTTCGGTAATTGTGTATAAGATAGTGCTTCTTCTTCTTCTACTGTCCATTGCAAGTCTGCTGCTTATATGTTTCTTTAATAAAGGCTTTTTATTATCTCTTCTTGTATCTTTCTTTTTTATAAGTCTGATTGGGTATTATGCTTCCAAGCGTATACTTGATATTATTAATAGAATAACTCATACAGCATATTGTATTCGTGGTGTGATTCATATTCTTGTCTTCTTACGAGGTGTTAATATATTATTACACTTTCGAGGCATATTAAACAAAAAAAATAATAAATTTAGCCAACCAATTGTACAATAAAAACGTAAGAAATTCAAAAACAGGAAAAGCGATCAGTGATTTCTTCTTATGACTTTGATGTTTGTTTTTAAGCTCCTCACTTATTAAAGTGAAAGTTTGAAATAAATATCTTTAGTTATTCTGAGAAATGTTGGGTAAAGGTTCCCTGATGATCTGCATTAGCCCCAGTGAAATGCGCATGGAAACTAACTCAAACCGCTTCATTGATCACTTTGAATTTTTTAGTAAGATCTTGGGAAAAGAGAACTTAAGATAACTTAATACCGCTCTTTTAAAAAAATCTAGTTAAAAAGTCTGAAATAATATTTAAAATAACGTCTAGTGTTACACCTCTTTTTAAATGATAATATCTTCTAATATTTTAAGACTTAAAGTTTTTTATTTATAATATATATATTTTTCAATATTTTGTAATTTCTTTGAGTGACTTCTTCAGGAAATTAATTATAAATAAAGAAATTATTTGTAATAATATAAAGTATCCTTAAGCTCAAAGATAAAAAATAAAATAACTTTAAAATAAAATAAAAATATTGCTTTGAAAAATAGTGTGGGCGCTTTGTGGCCTATGTCTCGTATATCAAGAGCCCAACGCTCTTTCTTAACAAAATACTTGTATTTTGGTTAATTATTGTTTTAATCTTATTTTAAAATGTATTTTCAGCTTTTTAGTTTGATTCTCTTAATAAGCGTGTTTGTTTGATTTTTTTAACTTCATATATTTTTACCGCATACATGTATTTTAGAAAATATGTACATTGAAAAATTATTTTCTGATTTATTTTTGCTCAGTGTTTGTTATAATGGAAGCGTTTTTTTCTGCAACTTACTGTAGAATTCACTCATACGCTTTTTTTTACCCCCGTACATGCATATTAAAACTGAATAAGTGACATCGCATATCTAAAATTCCTATGTTGTCAATATTCATTAAATACATACAGTTTGAAACAGTGACTTTGTGAATGGGAGGGGTGTTGCAGTATGTTGGACAGAAATGCGAACTCTTATAATCAGAAAAATTGCGGAGGGTTATTGAAAAGGCGATTAAAGGCGTAGAAATGTATATGAACACTGGCGACAGCAACTTGGTTGATATCATATATTCGAACTGACAGAGAAAATTGGACAGGTCCAAATAAAGCTTTTCTCCAATGAAAATAATTTAATTTTTTTAATTAGTGAAAACGTTATTAAAAAATAAAATTGGATAGTAAATTCAGTGTAATAATTTGCACTATTGTTTATTAGTGGTAAATTATGATTTAATTAATAATTATTGATACAAAATATAAAATTTTTTTCATTTCAGTTAAAGCAAGAGAATCATTACTAACTATTTTTAGTGTTGCGTCCATAAAAATGTTTCATGAACTTAAGTTCTTCTTTCTGTAATTGTGCAAAGATTTAAGCCAATATCGGCCATAACATAATTCTCGTATTTATATACCTCTACAACGAAGATTGTCTACCATTAAGAAAAATAAGTTGACTTTAAAAGTGGAAGAAAAATATATCAGAAAATGGGGTCATGCAGAAAATGATAGAAGTGTGTAGGCTTCCGGAAATGCCACCGATCTGCTCCACCGTCTTAGATAAATAATTATAAGCTAATGCTTTTCTTTCGAACTTTATAATATTTATTATTTATTTCTGAATATAACTTATAACGAATCCTATTGCTTCAATCTAAATTGAAGCTTTACAAATTTAGACTTTCCTTATGTAACACGTCACTGACCATTTAAATATTAAACGTTGCCACTTTCGAGCACCTCATCATACTATTAAACCATTCAGAACTGTGTATGAATGCATGTGCAATAACGCGGCTAAAATAGTTAAATTAACATAGACACGTCGATGGGCATACATTTGCAAAACTCATTGATTCGTTCATGCAAAAGCAGTTGGCAGGTAAATATACAAGTGCGAATGTGTTTTATTATTTGCGGTGCACTGTGGGCATTTTAGTTAGATTTTCTTAAAAAGGGTAGTAGTTCTTAGGAAGGTTCTTATCAATTTATATATATTCCATAACATTTCCAGTATATTAAAATCCAATATATCAAACAAGATTTCTCTTTTATATATATCACATACATATTTCAATACTGGACGAAATTTTATTCCCTTATTATATCCCTTTTGTTCCACTATAAAATTATGGCATAGAAAATCAAATAGCACCTTTTTCATATGTAATAAACGTTGAAATGACACCATATTAACCGAAGTAAGAACAATATCAATTCAATATCTGTAAATGATGGACGATATTAATGAGTTTCCACAACATAAAAAGTTGCATTTACACTAAATATGTGCTCATAGAAGCATGCGTGGTTATACATGTGAATCATAAATGCAAGTATGTTTGTGTGTATTTTCATACTGGCATAAGGACATGCATACTTCATGCAATCATACTCTTATTTCTACTCACAAACACTCGCTTGCGTTTATTGTTTCTTCATGTGAAATATATTTCAATCAAGTTTCCATGTGTGCAAATGCGTTTCACTAATTTCCCTTTACATATATTCAGATGCATCGGTTAAAGTGAACATAGTAAATTTTGTGTGCGTGTGTGCATGATGGTCAAACAAATATTTCAAATAGCTTCCTTTCGGTTAAATGTCTCTTGATTGTTGCAATAAAGTTTGTGTGTATGCATGTGCATGGATATTGACTAGAGGGTGGGAATTGAACATTTACAAAAATAGTAATATTATTTCATAATGTTGAAATGGTTTTGAAATCAAAGTTTCTAAATCAAATAAAATCGTGGCCAAAAAGGGTTAGAAACTAATCAACGGATTCTTATATACGAATACGAAGGAAACGGCAGGTGAAGCAATTTTGAAGACATGTTTTCTTATCAGTTTAATATCAAATTTTATTGCCAAAACTGCCGATTAAATCCAACTAGTCTTGGTTTCATACACACAAATTTCAATTTAAAAAATAAAGTCCACAAAACTGAATACACAAAATTTAATTTATTTTAATACGAAGTGCATTTCTACGCAAATATTCTCAAAGTCAACTGCAATTGAAAAACTTTAAGAACAATTTTAAAAACAATTTAACCACATTTTTCGAAGCATTCCTTTTTTATACAAATTTTAAATTGTTTAATTCAATAAAGAGACATGCTTCAAAGAGTTTAAAAATGTGAAATGTGTTATAAAACAAAAGCACAAAAGTAAAAAATAATAATAGAAACAAATTAAACAATTGTCATGCGGAATATTATATAAAGTTTGTCATGGATGGGAGTGTATATTTTGAAAAATATGTTTTTTCTCCGTATTTTAAGCAGGTGTAGAAGGTTTGTTAGATATTGACCTTATAAGTCTTGGATTATTTTTAACAGAATTTAATTATGAGTTTACTTTAGCCAATTGTAACTTGGTGTCCAGCTTTTGTCACTTATATTACAAAGTTAGAAAAGGAAGTAGATGACTTAGATTCAGAGTTTGACTCCATACTCAGCGATCAATAACAATAACAAAAAACAAACCACATCATATAAATCATATAATCATATAAATTTAAAGTACACATAAGAAGCACTATATTACATCTGCTCTATTCTACCTGCTGGTGGATATATTATCCCTTAAGTTGTAGCCTATAATGGACTATTGAATGCAAGCAATACTTAATGGCCAGTGTATTTTATGTAACACAAAAAAATAGAAATGAAAGAAAATTATTGGTATATTTAACCAATTCTGTTGGTTGAAATCGCATGAAAGAACAAAAGTAATAAAAACAACCAATAAGTAGTTGTAAAATAAAAATTTATATGGTAACGATATAATTTTTGTTATTAGGCTACAAATAAAACTTTTAAATGTATCGGCAATAACAGTTGTTGGTTAACAATCATAATTGTAAAGTAACATTTTTCACAGTAGAATTTTTTTTATATTCAAAAAAGCCGATGACAATTCATATCAGAAAAATTCCATATTCTTGATGAGGAGTCCAACTCTGGTGTTACGCATCGTAGTTTTGTATTACAACTTCAGCTAACAGCACCGAGACAAATAGTTACTTCTATTTTGACTTAAGTGTTGGTAAAAATTACAACTCATTTAGTAAAAGTAATATAAAAGTTTAAAATAAAAGCTCCTTAACTAATTTAAATTTTAACTATTAACTAAAATATCATGGATTTTTAAAATTAAAGTTTTGAAACCACCTTTAGTGGTTATTTTAACTAACAAAATTTGTTAGTTTTAACAAATTCCAACAACAGTGTAGATAAGCAACAAAGTTACTAGATTAAATTGTTATTTTATTCAAGAAAATTAGTTTGTTTATAAGAATCCTAACAACAGTTTAAACTGTTTTAATAGTTCAGTTACTACTGTAACTCGATTAGTTTAACTAATCAAACACTTAAATTCCAGCTGCAATTTAAATTAGCCGTTAATTTACAACTGAACTGGTTAGATTAACTAAGAACTTTTTTGTGTATATATTTAAATATTTTAAAATTTTATAAATTAATATTCTTATTATCTCCTCTGATTATGATAATTTTTATATCTTCAGCAACATAAACAAATATTATATTTTTAATAACAACTTAATAGTTTATACGTTTCATACAAATATTGGATGTCCTTGGTTTAAAATTTTCACAACAACAGCGACTTGTGTTATCCAAATAATACATCTACAAAAAAAAAAACATTCTCAATATTTTGCTAGTTGGTTCCTGTATTTTTATTCACAAGAAAACACTGAAAGCAGAGATGTCCAACGACATATTGCAACTGCAAATGCCGGTGACTTTAAGGATTCACCATTTTAATGTAAGATCCCATTTTAATTAAATAATAAGAAAATTTTACATACTCGTATTAATACATAAAAATATAAAACGTAATAATAGTTTCTTCTAAAAATTCCATAAATACGTTACACTGTGAAAAACTATGTTACAACAGCTTTAAAGTTAAGGGAGCATCAATGAAACCTGACATCTTTTGTTGGAATTTATTAAAAATTTTTGAAAATTAATACACAAAAATATATTACTAAACAGACACAGATGAATTTATAAATATGACGGCAAATAATCTCAAAGAAAATTTTTATCTACTCATGATTTTCGTTTTCTATATCCGCTAAAGGGCTTACGGGTACTCAGTTACACATTCAAAGTTTAAGAAAGTAGCGGCATATAGCAAAAAATAGTGTTAAATGTTAAATTGAAAACTTGGGGAATCTAAACATAACAAGTGTGATATTTAGCTATGAGTATGCCGAAATGGTTACACTTCGTAGAGCAAATAATTTGGAAAATATATTATCACTGCAACAAAAAATGATAGATAATAATAAAAACACAACACCACTTTGCACTATTATTTGGGTATACAGGAAATTCTTTCTGGGATTTTGGGGATATGTGTCTAAATATGTGATCCAGAGACTTTTAAAAAGCCGACGTGCCTGGCATCTTCCTCTTCATAGTCATATTAAGTGCGGCAGTAAACTTTTTAACAGAATGAAGTGTTGCTGTATTGCTTGTTGTTCATAATATGTACAACAATGTTGTTTGTTGTCTACTCTGATTTTCCTCGACTTTTTTTTTTTTTTTTTTTTAGTTTGGGGGCACAACAATAGAATAGAAATCATAATATAAAACAGAAAAAAGAAGAGAGAGAGAAAAAAACTATAATCAACCGACAAACTATACAACCATCATGTTGCTGAAACCAACACGACAGGGGAAACTTGCTACATCCCTTCCTTGCAGCCAAAACATCGACATTAACAACAATAACAACAACAAAAACATCGACTGCAAAAATGCAAGCAACCGAAAAAAGGTAAACAACTAAATGAAAATAAAAGTATTTTGTTAGACAACAATTGCTCTGCAGTGGAAAGATGATGAAAGCGCATACATGAATAGCAGCGAGTCTTCCACCTTTTCCCTTAAACAATTGCGGGCGAAGAGCACAAGGTAAATAGTGAAATGATGTTTTATAATGGAATTTAATGATGCATACTTTAAGATCGACTAAAGAAAAAACACACTTCTTTAACTTTTATAATATAATTTTTTCTTTTTTACTTAAAACTTGCTGAAAAGGCTATAACACAAGTGGTAGCAAGAAAAACACTGAGGCTTACGTTGGCATATAATCGATGTATTGTTGTAGGTAAAAGATTGAGAAAAACTATATTACGAAAGTCTTTTTGTGGAGTGCAAAAAGTCATTACAAAAGTCAACACTATTGTTAAAGTCCTTTTAATATTTGTTTGTTGAAAGAAAAAAAAAATTATATTGTATTTCCTAATGCTGGAATAAATGGCCTTAAATGTGGAATTATATTTGTTTGTTGTTGCATAATTTTATTGGTTTCATTGATATTTAACTATTAGCTAAAGCAGTTAGTCGTAGGTTATGAAGCCGAAGATCCCGGTTTCGATTCCGCAATCTGTCTGAAATATGATACTGAATTTTTTTGAGCTGATTTAGGGCATGGCTGTGTGTTAACCTGTTTCATTGCGGAAAGTATAACAGTGGCCTCTATACTTTACCGACAGCAGTTGACTATGTCATGTACAGGAAGAAGAAATACGGGATAATTTCGGTTCTAAAAATATAATGATCGAAATCATACGATTTGTATTGTGTATTAAAATTTTCTGAATAATTCTTTCAAAAGGACGAACATTTTTTACACTCTATCGAATACTAAAAATCCATATCGAAACAGCAACTTCGTAGTACGAATAATAAAAATTCGTTTTTGAAGATTCAACTTTGTACTACGACCGCTTTCGTCAGTTAAGTCTGAACGATTGATATACTCCGGTTCATCTTTCGATTCGTAAATTGCTCTCGAAAAATCTTACTCTTCAAATCTAAATAAGCTGTAGCCAAACAGAACCCTTCATCGTAACTACTGCGACGAAATTCGATGGCAAAAGGAGCAATAAAACAGGTACAAAAACTTTTCTATCGTTTTATCCTTTTTCATCTGTCTTCTCAACAGGAGAGAGGGAGATGAGAAATGCTCGCATCGAAAAACCTAATAATTTTGTTTGTCATCCTCTTTATTGTAGGGTTATCCATAGAATATTATGTTGATTATTATAAAAACCTAACAAAACTATAAATGCTTTAACAAATATATTCTGACTCAGCCAGCAAATTTTTTCGATGCGAGAAGTTCTCACTTCAATTACAGAACCGAGGCAGTGGTTCTTGGGATATTCTATTCGTTTGAGCTTTTCGAGTTAAACAACTTTTTACAAATCAACCGTTTTACACGTTATAGGCGGTGATTAATGTTGTTTTCGGTTACAATAAGAGAATCGAGCACTCTAACTGATCAGATACATGATTTGGGAGTTTAAAAACTATTTTTTCGTTCACGATATCTCATGAACAGATTTACCGATTTTGAAGCGGATCACTGTGATAGACGTGGTTCTTGATTTTTAAGAGCTGATTAATTTGTGGAATCGCAGGAATACTCTTCAGAACACCACCAGTTAAATTCGGTTCAGCCGTTCAAAAGTTATAAGCGGCCCACATGCTTACACAGATACACTTACACACAAACACAAACAAGCACATACATACGGATATTGTGATGGTTTCTTAAAATTGATCAGAAAAGCTTTCTGGGACCTTAAGACTTCTCTGCTAAGAATTTCTTCAAAACGGGGCAGAACCAATAACTTCCCGACTTTTTAAAATTTTTAATTTTCTTAGCGGGATATTACAAATTAACACTCATAATTATCATAATTGTAATTATTGTCTTTAGAAAGTTTCTTTCTTAACTGTTTTGTTGATATCCTTGAAGTTCTTAACAAAGTTTTCGCTAAAATTGAATGAGTTTTTAAATTAATCCACGCTTTACGATTACAATATATATATATATATATATATATATATATATATATATATTTATTGTATATATATATATATATATATATATATATATATATATATAATGCAAAATAACTCAATCTTTGATTGTTTGACATGTACCTTGACTCCTTTTTTGGCGATTTCGGCTCGATATATTTGCAAGCCTGCAATATCGCATTCCCAGTAAATTTGGGAATAGTTTACTATATTGACTATTAATAATATCGCTGGAAGAGTGCAATCAGAATCACAGGCAGATTATAAAGTAATTAAGGAAAAATTATTCCAAAGAATCATAAGGTCGTATTTACGTAAATAGATTTATCAAATAATTTATAATAAAAAATGGAAGCAAAAATTCATATCACAACTTCTGCAATTAAATCAAGTTATTTAACAGCAATATGCAGTAATTTAAACTTAAAACCAAAATATGGGTTTAACACGCACTTAACAGCAAGAGGAGCTACACAAATTTGATTTTATAGGTAACGTTTCTGATATAAAAAGTAATAAAAATACATAAACATTTTCTTAATGCTTATTAACACAGATTATACACAACAGTTTGCTAAATACTTCTTTTGCTTTTTCCTCTTGGTTATTTATTTCGCCACTAAACTTTAAAGTTTGAAGCGTATATATTATTATTTGCACATATAAATTTTTTTATTTTTCATAATATGATAAAAAGTGAACTCAAATCCCTTTTAATTGTGTACATTAACATGCAGAAGGTACTGCGTGAAGGTACTGCTTGCAGTAATAAAAGTATTTTAACAATACATTTGCACAATCACAGCAACACACACACACACACACGCGCAAATATTCAGTTGCTGTTACATGCCCATTGTAATATAAAACTCCAGTTCACAGTGGAAACGATGGCAAAGAAATTATAAATAGAGATATATCGAGTAAATCATAGAGCAGTTCTAAATATATTTCATAATTACAATAACCAGAGAGATTTTTCAAAATTGTTACTGCCTGTTCGCCGATGTCGAAAGCTATCGTTCGTTCGAATAAATAACATTCAAAACAAAAACAAGTTTTGAAAATTGTTTTTGTTTTAAATGCTATTTATTCGAACGAACGATAGCTTTCGACATCGGCGAACAGGCAGTTAATTTAGAAAATATGTCTGTGTTATTCTAAGGAAATTCAGTCTTATATTTTTACAATGAATAAGTAGAATTTTCTTTCAATTTTAAAACTGGATTTCAGCTTAAAATGAGAAAACTCTTTATTTTTGAAATGAAAACAATCCCACCGTACAGCATTTAAACATTATTTTTATGGGTCTTTTGTTATGTGTTTGTATACATGCGTGCTTGCAGATACACGCGTACATACGTATAGATATTATAAACGACTTAAATATTTTTATAAATAAAATAGCAAAAAGGATTGTGTAAGTTTTCAGCTCTTCCATTATGAGAAATGGTTTATGTGTTTAGTGAACGAACGCAAGCTCATGTTTGTGATTTTGTGCGTATAAAGTCGAAATATTTCTACATTAAGAGTTACATACGTTCCATGTTTATGCGATTGTAATGGGATGGGTCGCAAACCGTTACACGTTCCAAACTTGCAATCACCTGAAAATATATCATATGAACCCAGCAAAAGTTGTTGCTCAGCATAATCGATGTGTATTGAAGGAATAATTACGAGAAGTAACAGTTTATTATTTCAGAAATTTCAAAATTTTGGTAAAGCCTGACATAAAACACATTTTTAATAGATGACTTGTTTTCTTAATTAAAACATGTTTAAAATTGTGTTCCTTCTATAGAGAATATAGAGAATCTAGTTAATAAATGTGGATTAAAAGTGATATACAGCAGAGTCAAACTTTAATAGACAGAAAGTATTTTCATATAATTAGTAAAATATTTTTAGTAGAAAGTAAAATCTTTGTATGAAGGTTGTTTGTTATAGACGCATAGCACTTTGAATGTTGCGCTCGTTTTGGGCTTATCAGCTTAGAAAATAGTCAAGCGGCGTTATATCGCACGATGTTGTAGGCCAATTTACGCATTTGGCATCCGAAACTATGCTGTCCCTAATAATTCTTTCAATAAATCAATTGTGGCACAAACTCAAATGGTGGCTGTATGTGTTTGTATCGATATCTGCCAATAGAATTTAGGGATGAAGACTTATGATCGGGAAGCACTGCTGAGTTTTAGATGGAGCCCCGCAACTCAGCCAAGTGTTTATTAGGGACGTAAGAGATACTGATGTCAATGTCGACATTGATATATTGGCGATATTTAGCTATTCCCCATATATCAGTACCGGCGATATTTGTCGCTGAGTTTTCAATTTAATGCAATTGTCAATGGTGATTTTTTACAAGAAACAAAACTAAAACATACAACGAATAATGAAATATGTAAAATCTTAATTTTATTATGGATTAAAATTCAATTCTTACTCTCTGATTTTATAATGTAATAAGAAAAATACTCTATTTTACATTTGCTAATTTTAACTTGAACTCAAATTCAATATCCGTAGCGGCATCTCTATATGATCCTACAAAAAAGATCTTTTAGAAATGAAAGAAATTTTCGACATCCAGCCTTTATAAAAACAGAAAGAAAACAAGATTTCTACACGCAGTATGATTTGTGTGTGGGAATTGCTTAAGCAGCATATTTTCCTTATTCCTTGATCCCCCTCTCGTCAGACGATGTTAATGAATGTTTGTATGAAACGCTATAGAAACTTCTGTGCGGATTGCCTGTTTAACTATCTGTACATTTAAGTATCTACTTGCGAGCATGTATTTTTGCAATACAAGAAGTACAAGAAAAAGAAAATGTAGAATGAAAAGAAAGATTTTCATTGGGTATTAAACAAAGAATTATAAAATAATTTTATTATATTTATAGCAGTAAGCACTTGCAGTTTTGTTCGGTGAGGAATTTTTTCATATTTTGCAAGGAATGTTGTTGAAGATGAACAATTTCCAGGAATATATTAGAGTATCGTACTCTACTTTTTTCCCCATTACATGGAGTTTTTTTTCTGCTGTAAACTCGAAAGAAAGAAAATAATATGAATTATATTGCAGAAAGTAGTTTGTTTTACAAATTCTGCAATTTTATACACACAAGTTGCTATAAATACATGTAATCTTATATCGAAAATAAAAAATATACTTAAACAATAGAGTAGCGATGGCTACTCCCACACCTTTTGCTTAACATTCTCTATGAGAAAATATCTTGCAAAGATGTCTGCTAAACTGGGGAATATCTATTTTGACCAACAATTTTCTGTGAGTGCTGGTAATTTGGAAAACCATATAAATTCTATTTAAGAAAATCTGTTAAGATTTTAATGATTATTTTTGGGAAAACAACATTTAATAGTGGGTTCAAACTCATTGAGTTGTTAGGAAGCCAGAAAGAAGCTACATGTTCCATGTATTTTAGAAATGGCAGTAAATTGTTATTTCTTCTATTTGTTTTAGAATAAAAACTATATTGTATATTGAGAGATTTACGTGTTGTAATAAAACTTCCCATAGTCTAATAATTGATTTTCTCTTAGGGCAGTTCAAGAAAACAAGTTTGTGAATCAGCATCCCAACTTTTATTTAAGAGCACTCTTGACTTCAGTGCACGGAACTATTCATGTGTGTCCCTGTTCTGTAAAGTCTTTTATAAATCGTATCACGGCTGCACTCTTAAGGTAAATGCCCTAAATTTTTGTGATTCTAAGATTACATTTTCGTACTGGATTGGAAACTATTAGTCAGAACATGCAGTTAAAATATGATTTCACAATCACCTATTTTATTTAAATTTTGTTATATTTCTTGTTAAGTTAGAATAATAAAATTACATTCGTTCGCTTTGTTGGACAATACAAAACATAAAATTAAAAGAAGTGGAAAAACACATCAATCTATTTTTGATCTTCAGTTATAGTTTTTATCGTGCTGATTGTATTTTTCTTATATTTGAGAAAAATTAATCAGCTTGATAAAGGTACGTCCATACTTGCCAAGTATTTGCCCAAAAGAGTGTAACCTCTAAATATTTTTAACTTTTAAATACTTTGACAACAACGTGCCTTTTAATTCGAAAAGTTAGAGACTACAATTCCCAAAAATATAAAAATATTTTGCCTAAACCGGCAATTACAAAGGGAAACCTTCTGATGCAATTCATTATGCAGAAACTATGAAGGATGGAGGTGTTGAAACTATGAAGTGTTGAGAGGCCCTAATTTGTAACGATTAACCAGTAGGTTTGTCAATGGTTATAGCAAAAGTCAAATTGGGGACCTGTAATCGAAAAGATTCATACGGTTTATCAGATGATAATACTAGAATGCCTGGCATTAGAACATGTTCGCTTTAAAATTCTTGGTTCCTTTTGGAATTCAAAAATTTTTAAGACACAAGACTTTTTTTGTTGCATTATTTTTAGTGGATCTATATTACGAAACCAAATGACTGGAGATCCACCTTTTAGTTTTAAATAATATCCTGCGTTTAAGTAAAATAATTACCTTTAGAACTTGATACACTCTTCAGGCATTATTGGTGGGACAAACGGTTGCCTGTAACGTCTAACTTCATATGCTTACAAATTGAATTATTATATATTAATACAAAAAAAAAAAATTCAGTAAAACAACTTAGTTTTTTCCCCTATTTGTTTCAATATTCTAACTATTTAATCATGTTGGTATCGCATGTCTATAAACCATAGAAAGGAGTGTGGTAATAAAATAATTATTATAAAAAAAAATTATTCAAAAAAGAAATACTTTACGTTTTCATTACTTCATTGTTGCTCCACTTTTTCTTTAACAGCAATTTTCGAGTTTTTTTTCACATCTATCAAATATTTTACGAAATAAGTGTAACCAATACTTTGTGGAAAACGTGTGTAAAGACAATACCGATGGTGGTTTAAATTTTCTCCAAACATATACATGCTCATTTTAAAAATATATTCTTAATATTACACCATATGTCATTGGGTTCGCTCAATTCATTTGGAATTGTTGATTGAAAAGAATATAACAATAATAAAAGTAATGAAAATGACAAACTTGAAGTTAAAGTACAAGTACAAGTACAAGTACAAGTACAAGTACAAGTACAAGTACAAGTACAAGTACAAGTACAAGTACAAGTACAAGTACAAGTACAAGTACAAGTACAAGTACAAGTACAAGTACAAGTACAAGTACAAGTGCAAGTACAAGTACAAGTACAAGTACAAGTACAAGTACAAGTACACGTACAAGTACAAGTACAAGTACAAGTACAAGTACAAGTACAAGTACAAGTACAAGTACAAGTACAAGTACAAGTACAAGTACAAGTACAAGTACAAGTACAAGTACAAGTACAAGTACAAGTACAAGTACAAGTACAAGTACAAGTACAAGTACAAGTACAAGTACAAGTACAAGTACAAGTACAAGTACAAGTACAAGTACAAGTACAAGTACAAGTACAAGTACAAGTACAAGTACAAGTACAAGTACAAGTACAAGTACAAGTACAAGTACAAGTACAAGTACAAGTACAAGTACAAGTACAAGTACAAGTACAAGTACAAGTACAAGTACAAGTACAAGTACAAGTACAAGTTCAAGTACAAGTACAAGTACACGTACAAGTGCAAGTGCAAGTACAAGTACAAGTACAAGTACAAGTACAAGTACAAGTACAAGTACAAGTAATGCTGGCATAATTAATTATCTGAGTAGCTTGTTGTCGAGAGGGGCAAAGGGAAAGAAACATAAAAGTTCTCTTTCCATACAACTTCATCTGTTTTTAACACTATCCTCTCCTTTTTATTTCCAGCACAGTAAACTGCACATGTTGTGGTTGTCCCCTGAGAGCTGGTCTTCCTTCATACAGCGCGTTTTTTTAGAGTATGGCTGTGTATGGGCATCACTGCTCTGTTTGAGCACACATTTAACAGTTGATATTTTCTTTTCTTTATCTACAGACTTACACCAGAGCAACGCGTGCAAATTGTTAAATTTCCTAATCAAAGTAATTGTTCTATTCGTAAAATTGATTCATTCATAATTTTATTTTCCGATGAAGTTCATTTCTGGTTGAATGGGTACGTAAATGAGTAGATTTGTCGCTCCATTAAAAGCAGAGAAAATTACTTTTTGGTTCGCTTTATGGGCTGGCGGAGTCATTGGCCCTCATGTCTTCACAAATGATGATGGTCCGAATGTTGCTGTCAATGGCGAACGTTGTTGGAACATTATTCGAAATTTTTTCGTACCTCAATTACGAGGGCATTACTCTTGCTGACAGATGGTTCCAACAGAACGAATCCACATGCCGCACAGCGGGAGCTACAATTGATTTAAGCAAAGAACTTTTGATGAGCAAATAATTTCACGTAATTGCCCAATTAATTGGCCACCAAGATCGTGTGTTTAACCCCATTGGACTATTTTTCTTTGAAACACTTATCTACGTCGATGAGCCATATATGTATAATGGTGGAACACCTGGAAATACTACTCGAAGAGTTGTCGGCAAGATACGGCTGGAAATGTTGTGAAAAGTTGTTGAAAATTAGTGTTCCCGCCTTCTACGCGCCACCTATGGTGGCCATATGGCAGAAGTCATATTTGAACATTGATTTCATAGAAATTTCTTTTCAATAAAACCCGTTTCAATTATATTAAAATATATTTCCTTGTTTAATTATGATTTAAAAATTATTAAATAAGTCACCTTAAGCAATAACTCTTGCATTGTGTGAACACCAGTGAAAGTGGAAAGAAGAGAAAACAATTAGTTTAGCAATACGAATTGGATGGCTGGAATTGGGGCTAGGATTTAAATAAAGTACACAAAAGTTTATATAGAATAACTTCTTATACTTCAGAATTCAGTGTAGTCTTGTACTCGTATTGACTGCATAATTTCCACGGCAAGAAACCTGGAGTATATTACAACACTGAAGATAAAATACAAAAAGCTTTCAAACTATCCCGTGCTGGGGTCCGTAATATTACCTGCTATCATTTGATTTGTTTTTTGCATGACAGAAGTTGTTTTGCTTTGACAAGGTTTAACTGCTTTCCCTGAAAAATTAATAGGAGGCCGCATAAATAATAAATAAGTTGTGAGAGGGAGGTATTGACGATGAACGATAGAAAAACTTAATGAATTATAAGAAATACAGCAAAAAATACCAAACGAAAAAGCAAATAAATAGACTTGGAGGTTTACGAACACAAGAGTACATATATACATACACATATACATATACATAAATACATTGTATATATGTATGTATGTGGATGTATACATATACAAAGCAACAGCTTGCATAAATTCGGTCAATTAAACAGTTGCACAAACACAACCAGGAACAAAATAAGAATAAAAATAGAAAAACAACTGAAAAAGCGAAAGTTTTAGTCAGATATATAAAAAGCGAACTAAACAAATAAACTTGCTCAACAATTAGCACAGTGAGTGTCGTAATCGTTATAGAATACAATCTTAATACTTCAAATAGCAGAGAAGAAAAGACAAATTGAAATTGAAACAGACAATGCAGCAACAAAAGTCATAATCAGACTTGTTCATTCATGATTTCATACACAAAACAACAACAATAGTAAACGCAATATCATGATTATTTTTATAATCACGAATGCAATGGGAATAATGATGTTGAATAAAAAATACCTTGAACTTGTTTTCAATACAAATAATGAGAAGAAAAATAAATCAAGCACACAAAGCTTTTGATTTTTGTTAGCTTTTGCAAAATTCCATCTACTTTTAGTTTCAATTGCTAAACTGTTATTATATTTCACTGCCACTTGGTTCCCGTTGGTGTAGAATTTTCGCACAATGATTTCTGAGTATGCGCACTAACACGCCCTTTTTATTAGGAAAATATTTGTAGAGTTATTTTGTTTATATATCGCTCACTAGGTTACAAGTGTCAAATTTCGTTAAGCATCGTTAAAAAAGCGGCAAAAAACGAACGACTGGTTCTCGCCAGAGAGCCAACGCATAATAATGCACGCGAATGCACTGAGAGCCGGTTAATGTTAGACCATGTTGTGAGGGGTGATGGTGAGGCAGAGTCCTTAAAGGATGCTAAATGAGAGCTGGTTAATTTGCTTTTTGCAATTGGCCGAGTTTTGGTTGCACAAACGAGCTCGTTTAGTTTCGTTAAGGATATCAACGTTAACGGTCTGCTAAAAAAGTGCAATTTGCAAAAATACAACACAAAGACGCGTCGGACTAACAAAAGTTTCATTGTGGCATATCTCACAGATAATGTAAAAGAAGTTATGTGTTGATTAAAATGTTACTATTATGAATAATACAATAAATAAATAAATCACATGTTTGGGTAAAAAACGTACCATACCTTATGGCTCCGTTAAGTGAAAGTATTAATATATACGTGGAGAGTCTTACCTGTAAAGAGATAAAAAAAGTGTTATTTAACTTTGCATTGTTGTTTGTGGTGTTAAAGTCGGTCAATATAAAAGTGTAACAAAAAAAAAAAAAAAATTAATAAAATAAAACAGATTCTTTAAAAGCTCTTTAAGATGCAAAGATATTATTGTTGCTAAACTACTTATTTTGTTTGGAAATTCATAAAAATGTTTACAAAAAAGAAAATATTCTACTTTTTATAAACTGTATTGGAAAGCACATATTGTTATTGTTTTTAAGAACCTGGATATATTTAATTTATATGTGGCATCTTTTAATTCCAGCAGACCTAATTTGTGATACTCTTAAGTACTTTTAGTTGTTTATTTATCTAATTCTTTATTAGTGAACACAACAATCGATGTTAAAATAAATATTATTTCGTACAAGAGATTTCAAATATATTTTTCTATTTTATGGCATTTTCTTTTTCTGGAAGACGTGTAACATTTTTGTACTTCTTTTCTAAAAAGCGGTAGTTGGGAGAAGTCTTAATAATATATATTGTATTATAAATAAATTTCGTATGTGATGTTGGATTAATTTCTTATAAATACTTAATTTTCATAGAACATGATTTTGTAATTTTCTATTAATAAGTGTGAAAAATGTTGCATTATTTTTTGTAAAGTGAACTAAATAAAACAGATTTGTAATTCGAGTCTTCAGTTTTACATATATATTTTTGTATTACACCTTTTCCTTATGTAATTCGGAAAGCGTCAAATATAAATCATATTAGTCAATTTGAATTCAGAAAGCTTTATATTAGTTTAATTGTAATTTAGGATGCACAAATTGTAATTCATAAATAATAATAAATAGTGTGAGGAGGTTTTATTTTTTAAATTATACATTTTATGGGAAAAAGTATGTAGTGACGGTCGGTGAATAATTTTTTTATTTAAATATTTATTAGAAATAATTTATAACATATTTCTTCTTTCTTTAAATTACAACTACTGCTTTCTAAATTCAAACTGATTCTTTCTGAATTACATATTGCCCATTAATTAGAACCACGTTCCAACTAAAAAAAAGTAATTTGCTTTTGATGTTATCAATTTACACATAAATTAAGGAAATATAACATTTTATATGTGTGAACTTCAGACTACGGTGCCTTATAGTCCTGAGTTTGACTCCACACTCAGGACTATGACTTTGACACTACGGTGTCAAATTTATCTGATCTGCATTAGAGCAGGATAATATTAACTGTTGTCGACTTGTCTCAATGACGAAGGTATAGCACTGGTTGCTGAACATTACCGACAGCGATTAACACCGCCATGTATTAAAGAACACAACACAGCATCCTCCTTCTTTCGTACCTGTAGTGAAAATTCTCAGGTGAAAAATTCTCAAGTAGAAAGTAAAATTAGATCTGCATTAAAAAATTGTCTATCTTCTAATTTGCCTGCATCTATCCTTTTGACGATTTCTCCTCCTTTATAGTTCCGGCGAAATGCACTGCATATCGCTTGGTGTTAGTTCTAGACAAAAAAAATTTTTGTTATATATATTAGGGTGATATTGACGCTGCAAATATATGAAACAGTTTTGATAAATAGTCGCTGTTGATCTCTCAACAACACATAAAATTAATTCGGCTAGACCAAAGTCCCACATGTCACTAGAACATGGCCAGCATAACTTCATAACCAACATATCCCTAGTGATTCTTAGTAACAAGCCACAAAGTGGACTCCCTAAGGAGACCTCAACCTCAATAGCTGGATATAGTGTTACCCAACACTTTCAACAAGGAGGAAGCGTGGAGGTTCACCCCACTAACCACTACTGCGAATGAGCACAAACGTTAACATCATCGCAATGATGATGTTGCCAGCACATACTTACAGACCTCTGGTTACTTTTTTGGTGACAAATATCACCACTTTACCTTCCTATTGGGAATCCATGGTACCAATATTGGGTTACTAGTCCAGCCTCGCAGGTCAGGCTCTTTAACGTACTATCTGATTATGGTTATTCTTTAACTAAACGCAGGTGCAGATCAGCTAGAGAATCTGGTGGGAAACCTGATTTTCTAGTTGACAGCGTGAGCTACCCTACTATTATTAATATTCTTACACTCTGTGTTAATTCAGAAATTGGGCAGTTATCAGGTTTATCGGCAAAAGCAATTTCAACATTTAGTAACCCCCTACACCAGTTCTGCGTTGCAACAAGATGGAGAACTTAACCAGTTGCCTGCCGTAGCCCCGTGGAGAAATCTTGAGATAACAGTCTGTAATGAAAGTTTTGGTGAAAACAAACGTTTAATAATAACAATTTGTGATTAAAACATCAACTCCTATCGCACTTTAATTTATTCTAATGAAGCTAAACAACATCCTAAAAAGTGGGTGATATTAAAGCAACGAAAATAAACTTCGGGAATATCGTTGAAAAGTCTTAAGTGATTTTAGCTACCTTCGAGACCTAAATTAAATGTTTAATAATAATTTAATTATTTTGAGCCCAAAAGAGTTGCGGTTTTTACCTTTTTCGGAAAAATTCTTCTCACGTTTTGCACATAAATATTCTCTTACAATTCTCTGATATTCTCTTACAATTTTCAAGAGTTGTGTTAAAATTTAATTCATTTCACTCATATTTCAGTGATCGCATTTTATGAAAAAAATTATACGCCAAAATAGAACTATCAGTGCGTGAGAAGTAGAAAATTTTTTCAAGAATTAGGATGCCCTTTAAATTCTTTAGTGACTTTATTTAACTGAATTATAAATTGAATTAAATTAAAATATATCAAAAGTATCGCTTTTAAACTCTGGATTGAATGGAAAATATAGAAAACGTTGATGGCAGTAGTGTAATGATCTTCGAAAAAGATAACCAAACTGTTCTTTCGCCTCCGCCTGTTGTTGCTAATAACGTTGTGTATTAATTGACTGCTCTTTCTCTGTAATAAATGGTTTTGTCTGTAATTTTTCTTATTCCGTAAATATCTGTCAACATCACGTCAAGACAATATAGAGAAATGCAACACTTCTGTAATCCTTTTCCTCAGCTATTGACGATTTCTAACAGTCTCGATTTTTATTTAAGGCCTTGGAGCGTATCCTCAGACTGTCAGAAGTAGTTAATTGTTGTCTCCAAAGAGTAGAAAGATGTCCTGTTATTGGTATTGTATTAAAGAGACTTTGACAAATATTTAAGGAATACAAAGAATATTTACTATGTTAAGTAACACAATTCTATATTAAATAAATGAGTCTGTGTTTAACTAAACTTGCTTTTATTGTTTAGATATAATATATTTCATCAGTTACCATTTCTAGTTACTTATCATTTACTTCAGTAATTATCCAAAACATTTTTCTGTTGAAACTTTTTCATAAAAATAAAATAATATCACGTAATTTAATTTTCAATTTTCTACAGTTTCCCTAATCTGCTGCTTCCTGACTGCAGTTAAGACTGGTCTGTTAGAACATCTTGGCCTCTGCAGTGTACAAAGTCTTATGTGATACAAGCTTTCATGAGTTCCAAGAATAAAATAAAATTTTGTTTAAACTACGAACAGTGTTTTATCAGTAAAGGGATTTTAAATGTTTTCTAAGGATACTCCATGTTTTTGTCATTACTGTTCCCCTTGTGATGTGGTTTAAGGTTTAAAATATAACGACTTTTGCCATCTAAAATTTTTAGATAAGAAAACTTTTTTGTCAACATCTTGTGATATAAGAAGTACACTATACAGTGCTTAAATCAGTTAAAGCTTAAGTATCAATACAGAGGGGAAAAGAGTCCATATTAATTTTAAGAAGCATTTGGGAAAGTGCGTATTTCAAAAGAACATCCAGGAATTGCTTGAGAAAATATTGCTGAGAAAGCACACACAATAAAAAACTTTCTAATCTTCAACACATTATTTTATGGCAAAACAAATTGTGGTATGCCAGCTTTGGATGTTAGTAAAGACAATAAAGAGTTTCTGCACATGAAATAGATTCGAAAGATAGATTTTAGCATACTCACAAACTTAAACAAGCAAATCTATTGGAAAAATGATATAAACGCTCTTGTTTCTTTGTTGTTCTATTAACAAAATAACAACGTTTTCTGGTTCAACTTGATGTAAATCCTCCTTGTGAGAATTTACCACATTTAAAGTGTTGACAAAAATATTTCCAAAAATACTTCCTTCCCCCCCCCCAACTCAGAAAACCATTAAAAATGTATAATATTTTTGTTTAAGGTAATTTGCATTCATGTCAAACAGAGACGGTGTTCTTTTGGCTGATTTTTAAATAACAACTGCGTCTCAACATTAATATATTCCTTTACAGATCACGTAGCATGTTTTTAATTTTAATTTATTGTTTTAGTTGTCTGGTTTTGAAATGAACTTTTGCGACTTTTGGAGGCAATAAAAAAAGAATAATACATACAAGTATTTTGGAGTTCAAAAAGTCAATGACAACATTGAGTTTCTATCTAAAACAACCTTTTTCCATACGCTTAGAGATTCATTTATTTTGTTTATTAGCTGTCGTATTTATTTATAGAACATTGTGTAAACTTGATATGCGTTTTAAAACGTAATTTTCATACATAATTGTATATACTTTTTATGAATTGGGTCTTTAGTATAGCATGTGAACATCGGTAAATAAGAAATTTCTTACATACAACAGACATTTAACTTAAACGTTTGTTTTAAACGTGACTGTTTCTTATAGAGTTATAAAACTTTAACTTGTGGCCGTTTTGTTAGCTGCTAAGTGCTTATGTTTGGTTTGACTTGGCATTTTATCATGAATGATGAATGACTGAGACCAGAGCAACGTTTCGAAATTGTGCAAATTTATTTTGAAAATCCTCCCTTTCGTTGAATGGTTGCGTTAATAAATAAGACCTCCTTCCGTATTTGGGGAGATGATAATCCTCAAGTGCACGTTGGGATACAATTAAATCTAGAAAAACTGACTGTTTGGTGTGTTTTATGGGTTGGTGGAATGGTGGTTAGAACGTTACAGTGAATGGTGACTCTTAAAGAGCCATAACTACTGATATTTCCGGACATGAATTGAACTGCCATGATTTGAACAAGACACCGCAGCATGTCACACAGCTCCTGCTACAATAAATTTTTTGAAGGAAACATTTGGTATCCGTATAGTTTCACGTTTCGAACCAGTGGTTTAACAATTTTCTGTTGTGATATGTGAAGTCATACTTACAAACACAAACGCACAGAAGCTTCCAAGCACCAAGAAATAATTCGAGTCCCTAAGATATTCTATGTGAGGTATATTTTCCAAATGATACATTTACTTTCTAAGTCTATAGAGATCACAATGCTGCCAGAAGAAGTGCTCAATTGTGTCATCATCTTTGGCGTGCCCTTGAAATCGGGCTATTTGAGGCCCGATTGTGGTTTTCCCACACACGCTTTTATTCGACTCACAATAAGATTTAGCTTTCAGAAACATTAACAACCTTTTATCGAAGTCAGCATCGACTAACCGAAGCTTAAACACTTTTTTTCTAGTCTCACAATATAATTATAATCATTTGAAATGTAATCTTCCATTGTTGTCGATGTAATATCATTTTGTAATATTTATATAACCACCAGTTTGTAAGTTCTCATAAGTTCTCATGTTACTCATAGTCTAGGCAATATACTAAAACAACAGACCAAAACCATTAAATAAGTCAAAAATATATAATACTTATAAAAAGAAAGAAAAAATGCTTCAACTTTACGTGTCCTGTTTCTTTTATCTTATAAACATTTATCATGGGACGCTGAACTAAAATCACTATTCAAATAATTGGCGTATCAAAACTTAAGCTAACACAACAAATTTTTATGTAAAACATTGAAATACTGATCTGTTCTGCAAGTATTCTAAATATTTCACTCTCCGTAAAGAAACTCAAATTCATAATAATTTGCAAGAAATGTGTAAATCCGTAGCTTTGACCTTCACCAAAAACAACAATTCTTGTCTTAATAAAAATATTTTATGTTCTTAACCTTCTTAGCAGACAAATTCCTAGTCAAAAATTTCTCAAATACGCGGTTTATAAACAAAATAAATTTTTATAAATTATGTGTTTATTATTTAAATATTTAAAGTCACATATTTCAATTAAATATTTCGAAAAATTGTGTTGTTACTCCGAGTTGCTGAACAAAACGATAAAGCATTTTATGAATTTCATATAAAAACGTTATGCTAACATATAAATTAATTTAGGAGCATATATATATTGTAGATAAGAATTATTATTAAGATTCCAAAACAGACAGCAAATAAATAAAGAAGATAATTTGTGTATCGAATACATGAAACAACCGATTGTGCAATACATAGAAATGAAAATGTATAATTTGGCAGAAACAGATAAACATGTTTAAAAAACAACAAATAAATTATTTTGTGAAAACCAAACTTGCAGCAAAATATTAAAGCCGTAGGCGAAAAATAAAATTATATAATATTTGTGCAGAGTCCTGTCATCCTGAAAGAGAAAATAAGAAAAAAAGGAGAAATCATTTGGCTTAACCTGGCAGCAACAGTACGTACAGAATGATAAAAAAATAATCTCGCAATTGAAATATTTAAAACTTTTTAAGCAGAAGGAATATATTTAAAACAAAAACTGATGGCAATTAATTGATTTAAAAGAGTATAAATAAATATATTTCAGTATTTTGCACAAACCTGAACACGTTAAAAAAATTATAAAATAAACGAAAATGAAATTATCCAACTACAAAAACTCTTATCATTTAATAACATACAAAATATTTTAAATAACCAAAACCAAACAAACGATGATAACTAAATTGAAGCCCTTAGGATTATTAAAGGAAAGTTTATGTAAAAACTGTGTATCAAAAATTCAATGAGATATAAACTAACTTCTGCAACAACAAATATTAACACAAAATAAGTACACAAAGTGCCAAACTTCGGTGTCTTTTGTTGGTAGCAAAAGTTAAAAAGAGAAACCTGAAAAGCTGTCAAGCCTCTACTGCAACACCACAGAGACATTTTGTGCTAAATTTTTAAATAATTTAAAGGTGTAGTCACACCAACCAACACCTCCAACGTCCTCAACTCCCATGCCACATTTCTCTTGAAAATATTTGAATTTTTCAAGCAATAAAACTAAAAGTTAAACAAGTGAAACCCAAAAAAAAAAACTCAAAATAACTTATCAACAAGCAGAATTAGTTGAAAAGAAACAAAAACAGGAGCAACACGGCAACTTAAAAAAGTTTGCTGAGAGTTTGTGTAAAATGTGTCATATCCAAAAAGATTTAAAATATATTAAAAAATATATATAACTAAGCCCAAGTAAATATGTATGGATATAAAGCATAAATCCGATTTTTAAATGAGATAAAAAGTGAAATTTTTAACAAACAAAAAGGTAAACTTTTCAAAAACTCCACAAAATGGCTAAAGAATCCACATGAAATGAAGCTGGAACACAAATAGTTTAAATGAAACATTGACAGGTTATAAAGATAACAATTAAATTAATGGTCTAAGATTTAAACAAAATTGAATTTAATTTTTATATAAGAAATTGGAAAAATCATTATTTAAACCAGCAGATTTCCAGAGACGAACACAACACTATCAAAGTATATATAAAGAATATTAAAAGTAAAAGAAAAACAGCAGCAGCAAAGAAAAACTAAACCACTCTCAACGCCTAGCAAATGATCAAAAGCCCCCAACCAAATAATAATTTAGAAAATACTTAAGTAGAACGCGAGTGAAAAAAAAGAAAAAGATGTATAAATAAATATAAATATAAAAATAATTTATATGCATCCAGTGTAATGAAGTGCTTGCTTCCTCTTGCTATTTATTTCATGTTCATGTCAGAGCTCCAAATACATATTAAAGTTTGTGCAAGTGTAATCTAATATAGAAGCCATAAAAGGCAAAGAAAGATACAAAGTCAAGTGATAAAGCCAGCATTATTTGCTACTCTCGACCGACTGTTTGCAGGGCTTAAACTATCTGCATCCACCACAACATCGAATAAGTGTTATGCCGTTACCATCATCGCAGCCTCTATCATGTGCTGCACTTTGATTTAATATGCAAAGATGTCTCAATATCGTTAAATCCCTGCATCTATTCGGTACAGAGTTTGTTCTTGTGCATCTTGTGCTCGGCTATGCCTTTGAAGTGCACAGTTAATGGCCATATTGTCTTCGTTTAAAGATACACCATTCTGAGTATAACTTTTATTTTATTTTCTTATTTACTGCTATTGAGGATTTACCATAAACTTTGCTGCACCTTAACTAGTTTAAGAAATACAGCAGCACTACTACAACAAAAACAGCTACTACTATTACTACTACAACTACTACTACTGCTGGTACTACCACATCCATTATTGTAATTTTGCTATAAACTGCATATCCTCGCCATTAATACTGAATGCACATTTCCAAGCAGCTGAAGAAAAAAGACAAAGAGGTGAGTGTAACTATCCTGCAGATGTATACAAACTTTTAGTTTTAAAGGATTATTGAAAATTATATTTTTATGTAGATTTTTCTTACAGTTTTCTTGCTGTTGCTGTTCTTGCTATTCCCGTTGTTATAGTATTAACATAAAATTCAATAAAAATGTCAGCACAGACTTAACATGATTTTCAATTAGGATTCAATAAAGTTTTATTAAAAGTTTTCTGGTGGCTCTAAAATTGATTTAATTGGAACCAAGTTGCCCACACTAATTAAATCTGCGAGCAAATAAAGCGATTTTTAAGTATTTCTGTCTAAATTTAATAGCTTTTTTAAAGAAATCGAAAGTAATTAACTAATGCTTTCATTTAGGAAAAATTAATAACACAAATAAAAAAATATTACGCTTCAGTTTATTTTATAATTAAAAATTCTTCTAATAGCAGCATATAAGTTTGAATTATTCTACTTCACCTACTTCGAAGCACAGAAACTTCACTGTAGATGTAAATAAGAACATAAAAATTATCTTCAGCAAAACAAACTCACCATCATTAAGACCTTAAAAATAAAAATAATTAGTTTATTAATATTTATATAGGCTAATTGTTCTAACATAGTTTAAATCTCAGAAAGACATGATGATAAAAATTCCTAGGCACAAAGGAAGTCAACATCAGTTTTATTCAACTTACACAGCAGAGCAGAACAGCTGTTTTCGAAAGTCGCTACACTTTCATCTTCAGTGCTCATGGGTATTGTGTTTGTCACCACTTTTTAGGTGGCTCAGTTGAATGTGATAACAGTTTTCTATTTACACAAATTTTATTGTGAAAAACAATCCGAGAACTGTATCAACCTGATGTTAACACTTGTGTGTTATGATACCTGTGTTACCATTTGATTATTTTCTTCATGTCCCATTTTTTTCAATAATTAGTTATTCATGCGCAGATAAATCCATCATTTCATTTAAAAGTATGTAACAGTTTGTATTTGGATTCGGGGGCGTACAGCTTTGAAGTTATAATTGAAGGTAACAAAATATAACGTATACGTAGAGTTGTTCGAGTTGATTTGAAGTTGCCATACAATAACAACAAAATATTGCAGTAAAGTTAATCACGTGTGAAACAATACACTGACAAAGTAACCCATAACGAAGACTAGTTCGAAGTGTAGACAAGGCAACCCTTTGTCCCCATTTCTATTGTCAATGTCAATAAACAAAATATGATCTTCAGCAAAACAAGCCCACCATCATTCGAAGCACTTTTCTCTACAGTTTTGTAAAGAAAAAGGAATATCAAGACAAAATCCGACAACGAAGTTAAGAAACGGCAAATCATAGCAAAGACACCGAGTACACTAGAACATTTTAATAATATAATAATAATTTTTATTGTTGTGTCGTACTTTTTCAACTGACATCGCTGGTGTGACATTCAAACATGTTTCGAATGTTCTATTTCAGTTTTTATGTTCTACTTCATCCTCATTCTGATTCACCGTCGTATTACTTCAATATCATTTTAAAGAAGTTTATTTTCTACTTTAACATTTTCATTATAAAACATATTAAATGCTTTCGTTAGTATTAATTTCGTTATGAGAAGGTACTATCATTTTATATTTGATTTTACCAAGAATGATTCAAGGCCATATTTCTCATGATGATGCAGGGCTTTAATTTAAATCACATGGATTGTTACTCTATTCAAAAACCCACATGTTATTACTAAATATATCTCAAAGCTTTTTAGATAAAGTTTTCAAATATTAATCGAAAGGCCCTCAGTTAACCTTTAAAAATATTGAAAATATAATAGTATTTTCCAAAGTTATTGTGCAGAAAATGCGTCAAAGTATGAGCACGAGTTCTTTACTTGTAACTCAAGAAGTGGGAGGTGTTTCGAAAATTCCAAAAACTAATTGAAAAATACCAAAACGGAATATGATGTTACTTGTACTTGTTAACAAAATATTTTGACTTGTTCAGGTTTAGTTTTGTGTTACAAGTCTCCAAAATAATAAAATCTGAGAAGAGTATAATCAGAATATTATTTAAGGATACTCGGTTTTTTATAAGCGCATCGGACATCCAACGCTGACTAACGTTTTTTCCATAAAACTTAAGATTGTCTGTTTTCTTTTTGGACTAAAGTTTCTTATTTTCAGATTAGTTACTAATAGAGTTCTCTGTGTTCCAAGTCAAGTGGTTATTACATTATGTCCAAAGAGTATTAAAATGATCCTGATAAATTTATTCGGATTTTCTTCTAAAGCTCAGCAAATAAAATCAGACACTAAGAACAATAGTGAGCTCCACACATCATGCTGCATAGGCGAAAAGGTCTTGGTATGTTCCTATGCAGCATACCAAAGAAAGAGTCTTACAAAACTTAAAGCTATTGTTTTCTTTGACAGTGAGGTCTACGACATTATAAATCCCACTATTTCTAGATGGACTAAGTCACTCCCTTGCAGGCTAAACATATATTTTTATGTTTATGTGCTTGTGCTTCGTGGAAGGGAGTGGTGATGGCATTATATATTATATAAAAGATAAATTTCCCACGCTGCATGAGAGAAAAATTAAAAGCAAAATGTTAAAATTTTTACTATAGAACATCAAAACTGAAATAGAACATTCAAAATATGTTTGAATGTCTTGATTGCTGCATGCACACCAGGGATGTTAGTTCCAAAATTCAATACAATAAAAATTATTATGATTATGTTTTAGGGCACTCGTTGGTTTGGCTACAATTTGCCGTTTCTCAGCTTCATTGTCGGGTCTTGTCTTGATATATATATTGTTCTTTACAAGACTGTAGAGAGAAGTGGTTCGAATGATAGTGGACTTGTTTTGCTGAAGATCATTTTTTATTTGATGGCATTGACAATAGAAATGGGGACAAAGTGTTGCCTTGTCTACACTTCAAATTAGTCCTCGTTATGGGCTTATTTGTCAGTGTATTCTAGCACACATACCGCCTCGAAAAGTTTGCATGGCAACTTCAAATCACCTCGGACAACTCTACGTATACGTTATATATTGTTACCTTCAGTTATAACTTCAAAATTGTACGCCACCGAATCCTAATAAAAAATGCTGCATACTTTTAGAGGAAGTCATGGACTTATGTGCGTATGATTAATATATTATTTTACTTCTAAGGATTTAAAAATATTTTCAGAATATATTATGCTTTTCATAAAAAAGTTAGATATTTAAGACCAAAAATTTGTAAATCACTTTGCTTCTATGCAAGTGCCTGCCACCAAGAAAAGTGTGTAAATTGCAGAGAGGCTAAGCAAAAATGATGCCAATCGAATTAATATAGAAAAATAGAAATTAGTTTAAAGAAGACTTTTTATTCTCAGCAGAAGATAATGATTTTATCTGTGTACCAAAATCATTTTGAATGTACATTTTTATTTTCTTAGTGTAGCTTAGATTTACTTGCCAGCCCTGGTGTTAACAATTATATAACATAAATTTGGTTTGTAACAGCAGATGTGTTTAAAGTTCGTTCTATATCATCATGATGGTAAAACTTTATTCATTGTACAAAAATATCCTATTAAGAATAAAATATTCTATTAACGCCTTAATTATAATATTCATAAAAAGCTTAGAGCAAAATTTACAATCTTTCGAATCTTGTATAAACATTTAATTTATTATAAATTCATTGTGTGAATAAAATATCTATTTGAAAAGACAATCTTTTTCAGTAAATAAATATTTTATAGATGATAGAATGAATGCCATAAAGGTTTCTAATACATACATAATTGATGCTTGATTTAATAATTTATTTATATAATCACTTATGAATGCAAAGAGATTTGCTAAATATTCTGCAAACAAAACTATTTGCATAAGAAAACAAAAAATCCTTACAGTAAAATCACAGACCAAATGTTGTTTACTTATAAACTTAAGACTCAATTGCATTATTAAATTTTTTTACATAAGAATTAAATTTGCTTACTTAAGAAGATGTTAATGGGCTTTTAGTTCAAAATATCATGTCAGAATATAGCACTGGGGCATGTTTCTCAAGAGTGAACGTTACAAATCGACAAGTAGAAATACACACAAAACAACACAACACTTTTATAAAGTTTATTGTTGTTTTGTTTTTAATTTATTTGTAGATTTGCAATTTGTAGTTTTGAGAAATGGGTCAATGGAACAGCTTCAATATTAATTAGAGGCAGTTGCCTCTGGATTTAACTTCATATTTGTTAGAGACTTGCATTCAGTGCCTGGTGCATAATATAACGCTATATAGTTTTGTGGACCGAATACATTTAAAACAAAAATAATATCTTAGTATTTCTTTTTATTTAAAAGGTATTTGTACGACAGGCAATTACTTTCATGCAATTATTATTTTATTATCTGTTATCTCTATTATCTCATTACCTGTGCTGCTCTATCCGTTTTTATGGGAGCTACAAGTATTGGGGAAACCGAAGCTTTTGATGTTTTTAGCATGAAAATACAGTCTGACGGATGAACACATTTTTCATGTCGCAAATGAAGCATTCAAGTGTCCGGGTTTTCTAAGGCGGTGTCAGACATACTTCTTATCATCTGATCTCCTTTTATATATTGGTCGGTACTAACTATTGTAAAATGTCTCGACCATGTAGAAGAGAGAACGTAATCGGTGACAGAGCGTCTATTGACGCTCTTTACCATGGGCGCAACTGTTTTACTGACACTACAACGGAATATGGGCGCATCCTTTTCTATTCCTGTTAACAGTGAACCAAACTACGCATTAAAAAAAGAATTGATATATGGAATAAATTTCCTTCAAAGCTCTTTCTTATCACGGCCAACTTAGGGCAGTTCTAATCGAACATCCAAAAACCCAACACCTCTATCCTTCTTCACAAAACCAATTTTCATGGTTGTTGCACAAGGTATCGCATGTATAGGGGTTATCCACTGAATTGAAACCACTTTCGATTGGAACTACGTTCTGTGACATGGGTGATATATCTAAGTATTATAATTTAAAACAAATTCCTGAACTAAAAAATTAAAATAGTTGAGTGAGTTTGAGTTTGTGCTTGAATAATAGCTTTTAACTTAATAATTAAATTGATCTTTAAGTTTGAATTATGAAATTCTCAGCCAAGAAAAAAATTTATAAAAGATGTTCTTTAATATGAAATGAAAGAAAATTTTGATCGACCAATTTAGAAATAGTGGGCCGGGCAGGACATGTTAAATTTATTCTGTCGAATGTGCAACATTTTAAGCTGCAAGAAATATATCAGTTTTTTCTCTCATATGACTAACGTTTGATTCTTAACTGACTAAATCAGTTAGTAAGATTTTCATTATATCCGTCATATTTTAGCCTTAAAAGTAACTCAGTTTATTGATATTGAAATTAAATGTTTCTAGGACCCGATTTGCAAACTTTTCCTAATTGAAATAAAAATAACAATAATAATAATCATATAATTTTTCCTCAGCACACATATTCAAATTTTTGCAAATCAAATAAAGGATCTTAAAATAACACACGCATACACTTCTTATATATAAACAATGCCTCAGGGGTTTTATTGGCTTGTAAAAGTTTGCCAACCAACATGCATGTTTCCAATTACTTCTTCTAAAGAAATTCATATGAAATGCTACATATAAATTGTGCCTTTTATTGGGCATTATTTGTTTATGTGTGCGTGTATATGTAACTCTGTGCTTTTATACATCTATAAATTGTTTAAGGAGCAGCAGTAACATGTATTAACATTCAATTACAGTGTCTTAGGATTTTACTTTTTGTCTATATTTTTAATATATTCTATTCTTTATTTTTCAATAACTTTTTTTAAATATATTTTGCCTTAATATTTCCTTTTCAGACATGTAAATTTTTATATTAGAAAAACAAAAGTTCGAAAATAAGGGAAAGAGAAACGGAAGTTAGAAACCTTAACAACAGCAGACTGGCTGTTGGTTGGGCGTAATTTGTTTGTTCTTTGATTGCTTTTATCCAAAAATTTTGTTCACTCTTGTACATGCAAAAGTGTTTTAATTTGTTTTGTATCCTTTTTGCCACACATGTTTTGCTGTCTTTTGCTTTTATATAAATACTCGGATAGAGATTTTTACGACAAATCGTGCAGATGGTCAAGGAGATAAACATTAAGGTAAATTGATATGGAAGATCACAGCAGATCATAACAGTCGAACTTTTGTTAAAAGTTGTAATTGTTTCGTTATTTAACCTATTTTGACGACAACAGAGAGTGATAAAAATAAAAACATCCTTTTACTATTTCAAGATTTCAATATCGTATTATAGATATTTTTTGGGATAATATAAATGTACACCCACAGATGCATAAATATATGTTTGTTTGAGTTGAGTCTAAGAAAACCCATTTTTGTTTTTTAATTAGAATCTGTCTTTTTGAATAAAAGCATACGTATCATCTGAACAAAACAAAATTAGGGCAAGTAAATTTAGACGTCAATAAGGAACAGAATTTTAAAGAATTTTTTAATGACTCTTAAATTTCACTAGAGGACATTTAATTGCTGCAGAGATTTTTTTCTTATTGCACAGGTCAAAGGCAATTAATAGATTAAAATAACCTATTCTCTTTCATATTTGAGAATATATAATTTTTGAATAACATGTACATAAGCAAAGGCTTTTTATCTATGGATACAGTCTTAATGGTCTTTAATTTTTATTTTATCATTCATAGTATGACTTTCTTGAAGAGCGTACTTGTATTTGCGGTTTCGTAAGAAAGTTTAACAATTATTGTGATATAAAGGGTGGGGTATCTATCAGTTTTATTTCAAATATGGCAATAATTTTGTCATGACATTCAGTATATTATCTTAAGTTAACGATATAAATAAATTTAAATGTTGAAATTAGTACTTATTTTTAGGAATTGTTGCTTAAACTCTTTAATTTTAATTTGCTGCTGTTCTTTTTCCCCAAAATTTTATCAAAAAATTCAACGTGATCAATTGAGGGGTTCTAGATAATTCGTGTGCGCATTTTACTGAGCCTACTGCACATTATCAGGGAACTTTTACCCAAAATTTCTTAGAATAACTAAAAATATTTATTTCAAACTTCCACTTTAATAAGTGGGAAGTCCAAAACAAATATCAAAGCCATAACAAGAACTCACTGATCAATTTTCCTTTTTTTATTTTCTAACGTTTTATTCTACAACTGGTTGGTTTTTTGCCGACTCAAATTCTAGGTGTAAGAGAAATAAAGAAAAACAACTAATAATTGTTTTAATATAAAAACAATTTATTTAGAGCGTTGACAACATAAGTTGTTTTATTTCGCAGAAGCACTTGCATATTTAAATTAGTTTTTGTTCTGGGGTTTTTTTTAAACTCTTTAATTTAAATTTCGAGCTGTTCTTTTTTCCAAAAATCTTACTAAAAAATTCAAAGTGATCAATTGAGAGGTTTTAACTAGTTCCCATGCGCATTTAACTCGGGCTGTTGCAGATTTTCAGGGAACCTTTAACCAACATTTCTTACAATAACTATTATCATATATATCAAACTTCTACCGTAATAAGTGAGAAGCCTAAAATAAGTATCAGAGTCATAACAAGAACTCACTGATCACCTTTCCCTTAATTGATTACTTTGAATTTTTTGATAAAATCTTGGGAAAAAATAATTGGCAAGAAAATAAAAATTAAATCGATTTACGTCTGAGCAACGTAAAAAAATTTTGATTTTTTACATGCTGCTGCATGTCTGTATTGTGGTAACATATCAAGCATGAGCAAGTTTTCACAATAACTAAATTTTCATTGTGAGCAGTAGCGAATAAATTGGAATAATAAGAAAATAAAAAAAAAAACCAAACAAAAAATTAATGCTTGACGATTTAACAAGCCCGGTTATTGCAAACCAACAAGCCCGGTTATTTCAAGCCAACAAGTACACGTTCAAAATAAAAAAAAAAAAAATTTATACTTGGTCAGCTAACAAGCCAATAAGCACATGTTAATGCTGTCTTTATGTTGCATAATTGTTAAGAATTGAGGATTTAAGGCCACGATAAGAGCTTCTAATTCACTACGTTTTTAGTAAAGAAAAAAACATCTCACTTGGCAGATCATATATTTAGCGTATTACAACAAACACACGTTAAGTTTTTTGCTCACGATCTTGTTTGTTTTAATTTCAAAATAAACTTCTTAATAACTAAAAAGGATACTATTTTGTTTTATTTTAAAGTTGTTACAAAAATATATGTGAATAAAAGCTGCTTATGTTTTAATTTAATCAAATGCTGATTTATGTAAATATTATATACTTATATGTTATGTAATAATGTCATATATTAAGCTTCAGCGTCTTCAAAATTTCCTTTAAGTTTTAATAAAACCAAATTTTCATTGTGTGAACGATACACAGTCTCTGTCGAAAAGTTGATTTCTTGCCTTGAGTAAAAGTAATTAAAACTTTAATTGCTTTTTTTTCATCAATGTTTAGGCGCCATCCGTTGCGAACATGTATTCAAAGAAACAATATTAAATTCACAACAAATTCGTTTACTTGAATTTTAAAGTAGTTGGGAAATTAAAACATTGATTTTTGTTCATTTTGTGTTTCAACCTCAAATGCCGTCTGAGGTCATCATCTGTCGGTTTCAACTGCAACATCTGCTTCTATTTTAAATGAATAACAAAAAGCACGATGAATTATAATTTAGTTTTCTTATTCTTTTAAATGTGTTGAAGGCCTATAAAGTGAGAAATGAATTCAAACAAATACATTTGGAAACTTAAATAACTGGAAATAAGTTTAAGACTCTTTCATTTATCAGCAATTGCGAACATTTTGTAAATTATCATTGCAATGCAAGTATTTGTCATTATAATTGTCATTTAAACACTGAGTAGACCTCCAGACAAGCTGAATAAAGGAAAACTGTAGTACTTGTGCAAATTAAAATAAAAGAATGTAGAAAATCTCACAAAAAACTTTTGATGCAGCAAACAATGAAATGAATTCAAAGTAAAATGAGAAAAACGACAGCCAGTCCAAACTGGCATTAAGTCAGATATTCTGTTACGTTTAGTTGATTCGAGGCTTGCACAGTGGGACCGCTAGTCAAAGTTTTTAGACTCCTATATCACACATTGAATATATAAGGTTTTAGCTAATACAAGTATTTGCAATTTAAATTTATTATAAAAGAAAAGCTTTTCATAAGCAGTTCCAAAGTTTTGCTTTTCAAGCAGACGTTAGTTTTGAAATTTTATAGCAGCGCATATAGTTATAAAGTCTATGTTACTGTTGACATTTTGAAATTAGTCTGCTCAATGGCTGCTAAGATGATTCTGTGTTTCCATTTATTTATTATTATTATTTTTTTTAAATTTTCCGTTCTACTGTGCTCTTTCTTTATTATAAAAAATATATATAATAGAAACAATAACAACAAAAGATTGAGTAGAAAACTATAAAAAAGTAGCAAAAAAGCACGTACTGGATAGAATTTTTCCATGATTTATAAACGCTTCAGAAAATTTAAATAAATAATAGTTTTAGTGTACAATTTATGTTGGCTTAGTTGAACATGCAGTAGGTACGAAGTAAAATAAATTGTTTTTGTGTTTCCTGTTATTGAAAATATATTATGCAATATTACAATTTACTAATTTAAACAGAAAATAATATTCAATTGCGTTGTAGTATTAAACTTTAATACTCTTAAGATATAATTTTGGCAAATGTAAGTATTGTTTTATATTAAATTTTATTTTAATATAATTATGCAGAAATTCTTTATTGAAATTTCTTAATTAAATATATAACAATAGAACAAAGAAAACAATAGAAATTATTAAAAATTCATTAAATTAGAACTGAATTTTTATAATATTAAAGTGAAGCGCAAAGAATAGCAGAATTTTTGGCTTGCAATTATCTAGAAGATTTTATATAGAGAACTATAATGAGGTTCCTCATTTAGGTTTCAAGATGGCTGCATTATCTTGCAACTCGAAATTTCTGCTATTGCCGACGGCAACGCGACCATTCCTAGTATTAATATTGTGTACAGCACGTTCATAGTTGTGGTCAAAAGCCGACTGTTTATTAATGAGACACCGAGACATTCGAGGGTGACAATTGTATGGGTGTCAGGACACTCAGATAGTTAACGGAATTGCCAGAGAGGGGGCAGAACGATCTGAGTTATTTCAGTTACTAAAAAACAACACGTGTAGGCCTCAACATCTTGCCCATTCTCTGTAATTGGCTATAACAAATTTACTCGCTTTTAAACCAGCATCTCAACACTATCCTCTAAACAATATCCTTTCCTTTTTATAGTTGCAGCATAAATGCACTGCACAAATGGAAACCAATCCTTGAGTAATGTACGAAATATTATTACTGAAATATCATGTATTTTACTATAATCCCAAGTGATTTATTGAAAGGCCATATTTTTGTTTTTATATCGAAAATATTTTGGAATTAAATTTGGTAAATATTGGTCAACGGATGACTGTAACCATACGTCGGCGATGCTGTTAATCCATATTTTCATCCGTTTCTGTAAATGACTATACACAACTTATGCCTACAAGTAAAAAGTGACAATGTAGTTAACCTTCAGAACAACTGTGTCTGAGGATTAACTGGTACAAGTGACATGCTAAAGCCTCGAAGGAAAGCAACCACTAATCGGGTTTGGCTGCATTAAAAAAATAATTAATTACGAGGCTTCATGTTGGCTGACTTAGAGATACTGTGCGACTGAATTCAATTTTTATTTTGTTTAAATATTTATTTTTAATATATGATACGATCACATTTAAACTGTGTTGTAGTAATTAATTGCTAAATACAAACATAAATTTCAGTTATAAAGATATCTGTATTCTATATTACTCGGGAAGTATATAGTTCAAGATCCCGGGTCTCTGGATATGACCCTCTTAAGTCAATAGGAATCGTCATTGATTTATATAATAATTCCTATTTATTTGCAAGTTTTTCCCTCAGATTTACAAATGTTTTGCTATTGACTGTACAAATAAATATACAGCGGGGAAACTAAGAAGCTACTTTTACTTCAGGCCTTATTGCAGGCCTTCTTATTAATATTTTGTATACAATTATCTTTCCTATTTAACTGCTAGAGAAAGCATTTTATAAGACTTCAAAGCATCCGTGCAAGATATTTGACATAAATTTCATCTTCCCTTCTTTTAAGAGGGACAAGCGAATGGATACAATTTTGCGTTGTTTTTCTAAAGACAAAATTTGTTGGCCAAAGAAGGCCTCTGATTCTTTTATATACGTTATAACACGTGTTTATAAAAAAATATATATAGAGATCTATGCATAAGTCCGCAGGTATATTGAATTTTAATTGTATTTTTTAACTCTAATTTTCCACGTAACATATTTTCACTTCTCTTCTAAAAATTGGCCGTTTGGGAGAATTGAAAGGAAAAATTATTTTTCGTAAGGGAGGTGGGGTAGTACTAATTTCAAATGCATTCAAATCGCAGCATGTTGTACACGTTTTCTGTTGGAATGTGTACAAAATTTAACATTCTTTTTTAGAATAGAAATCAAGATAAAAGGCACTAATTCAAAGTCCCTCTGAGACACATTGAGAGACAAGCGTGAGTGGACGAGGGAAAAATATATCTATCTTTTTTTTATTTAGTGTTTAACGTACGTGTACATGTGAGTAATATAACGGACAATATGCATGGGAAATGTTTATTAAAAGAATGACAAGATGGCCTCATGTCACTTCTCATGTGAAGGCATAAGTCGTGTACCGTCAGGAACAGAAACGGATTAAAATAAAGACTAATAGCATCGCCGACGTATGGTTACAGTTATTTAGTGTTTAACGTACGTGTACATGTGAGTAATATAACGGACAATATGCATGGGAAATGTTTATTAAAAGAATGACAAGATGGCCTCATGTCACTTCTCATGTGAAGGCATAAGTCGTGTACCGTCAGGAACAGAAACGGATTAAAATAAAGACTAATAGCATCGCCGACGTATGGTTACAGTTATCCGTCGCCATCTGTTGACCAATATTTAGCAAATTTAATTGAAAAATATTTTCAATATAAATACAAGAAGGCCTTATCCGAAATAACAAGATGTGTAAAAAGATATGACTATGGAATGAAATAGAAAGGGCTTGCGCAAAAGAATAAACAACACAAAGGCCTTCCAGAAGGCCGTCTTATTCCTCATTTTTCCCACTGAGTATGTACACAAAAGTATGCATAAAAAAAAAGAGTATATATATATATATATATATATATATATATATATATGTATATATATATATGTAAACATGTACATTATATATGCACATTTATTTATCTTAAAGAGGCATCCATATGAGCGTGTACATGCTGGAACAAGTGCAATCTCCACATAAAATTGTATTCATAAAAACACTCATGCAGCTACACTCCATGTCATCATACGTTCTCATGAAATGAAATTTATTAGTCATGTTGTGGCCCCAGTCTTTTTTCTTTACTCTTTTGTTTGTTCACTCATTTACTTTGATATATAGACGTTCACATTCGCGTAAGCAAAAAAAAAAAGAGAAGAAAAAAAAAACTTTTATCGTTTGTAAGCTTATTTTGTTAAAAGGAATCTTTTTATCCTTCTTCCTTTCATATTTACAAGTGGGTGCATGTGTCTGTGTGTGTGTGTGTGTGTGTATGTGATTACCGGTGTGTACGCAATAACATGTTTGTAACAAACAAGTTCTTGTGGTTGTGGGTATCTTTTATATGTTGTTGCTTTTATTCTTGCTGTTGTTGTTGCTGTTGCAGATGACTACAAGTGTTAATTTTTGAAATCCCTGTGGTAGATTTCTAAGCCATTAAGTCAACTTCGTGCATTTACATTTAAATTTAAGTATTCTTTATTGGAGTTTTTTTTATCTCCTGCAAAAATACGGAAGCGTATTTAAGGGAAGTGTTTTGGGAATCTTGAGCTTAAATTTCGTTTAAGTTGTTGATATTCTTTAATGTTCTTACAAAATGACAGGTTGCTTGATTTATGTTTTCCAAATTAGCTAGTGAAAGTCTTATATTGCAATGATGAGGAGAAGACCTTATTTCTTCTTCCGCCCCGTTCTGGATAATACGCGTCATCACTTTCTTGGCAAAATGGATGGAGCTCTCAGTTTAAATAAATCAGATGTGGACCATGAAGTCGAAGATCTCGAGGGCGGATACCAAACTCTTCTTTTGGCTAAATGCCTTGAGGTTCGTATTAAATCCGCGAAGATATTAATTTAGAAAAACAATCTGTCAAACTAACTTAGAAGTCGTCAGTATTACATTAACTTGGTTTTAAAAAAAAAAAATATGTTCATTATTTTGCAATCCATTCAATTTTACTTTAGATTTTTAAAAACCGACAAGCTGAACTTCAAGGATCACTCCCTCCCTCCTTCATCTTGTCATTCTCTTAATAAACATTTCCCATGAACATTGTTCGTTATATTACTCACATGTACACGTACGTTAAACACTAAATGGAAAAAAAAAATATATGTTTTCCCTCGTCCAACCATACGACAACAAAAGGTAATCAAATACTTCCTCATAAGCTAAAAAATCATTGACCCAAATATGGCAAATATGGCATTCATGTCACAAAATATTAGACACCCACATGGACTACAATATAATGGAAAACATTTCTACAGCTTTTTCGTTAAACAATATTGAAGCTGAGTATTTTGGTCTTATGGAAAAAATGAAAAATCAAAGAAAAAACACAAAAAGAAAAAAAAAACATGCTTGCATGTGTGTGAGGCCGGCAGTAGCAGAATATTTATGTCAACGTACAGAAATTGACTACATTATGAGAAGTTGAAAGTTGTCGTATATAAAAAGAATTTCATTCAGTATATGGATGTTCTTTGTTTTTGTAATTACTTAACAAAATAAAAAGTCCACATTGTGCATAAAACCAGAATACATACTTGGCTATTATATTGCAGTTAGAGGAGATTAATATAGACAGACCGACGTCTGGTATACCCGAAGTAATTTAATGAAAAACATTTTAATATCAATAATGTGTTTTAAGTTCCAGCAAAAAAGTGCAAAATTGTATTCTATAAATAAGTTTTTTATTTTAATATTAAATTAAACTTTGATTTTTTATGAAAATTTGTTTAGGTCCTTTTATAAGAGTATGTGAACATTTTATGGTTAAATTTATATATTTCGTAATTGTTGTTTAACACTTAAAATTGGTTTCCAGGGGTTGATTGATATTGCGCAGCATAATATAAGGTCTTTCAAGTTTCAACTGGAGATTATGCGGAGGTAATCCTGGTAAGTCCAACGAATTCAAAAATTCTGTTGGAAGAGACAGACTTGCACAACACCACTTCGCCAGGAATCTTTGCTATTGTTGTGCTATGTTAGTGAAACACATTCAATCAATTCCGTTTTTGACTGTACGAAACGGCAAAGATCATTTGGCAATGTTATCAATCCAGTGTCATCAGTAGGCATTGCACCCTTCTTAATTTTGAGCAATTGCTTAGAGCACTTATCAGCACATAGATCATTCTGCAACAACATTTTTGTTTTATCCTATTGAGGCATTATTTTTTTTGGTTTAATTTATACACTGGTCTATTAGAAAGCATATTTCACAAGGGGTTGCTTGTTTTTAAGCCTGAGAGCCAGCGATATCGATAACTATAGTTTCCAAGCTGAAAACGTCAAACTGGGCCACAAGTCTGTTCAGTATTCTTGGGTCTTATAAAGCCAAAAAGAATATAGAATAAGAACCAATAAATATATATAAAAAATAGTTGACCTTAGAGTCCATCCCTATAACTTCTCACTGATGTTAGCCTCAAGGCTATCGTAATTTGGCTAGTGTGCTATTCTATTCTTTTAACCTCTTCCATTTAAAACACTATTATTTTAATTTTCAAGTCAATCGATTCCCACGTCATAAGAGATGATTTATAAAGTTGTCGATTACTATAAACGAATCGGGAATATTAACTGATCAGATATATAATTTCGAAGTTTATCAAAGAAGAATATCACTTTTTCAAAGTTTTTCATTCACGACATCGCACAAACGGATTAAGCAATTTCGGTACCCGGTTTACAGTGATGGACGTGGTCTTAAAATGTCAAGAGCTGATTAGTTTGTGGAATTGAACTGTGAAGGCATTTCAAAGTTATTCTACATTTTACACAACATTTTTATACACAAAATTACCGAATCTATATTTAAGGGAATGATCAAGCAGCAGCCGTTTTTTGGATATCATATTTAGCAATTAAATGTCATAAAATTATCTTTTCGATTTTGATAAAAGAAATCTTCTAATTAGTACGCATTTTGGGGAATTGTCGTTTTTTAAGTTCTTTAATTTTAATTATGTGCTGATACTGTTTTTTCCAAAATCTTACTAAAAAATTCAAAGTGATCAATTCAGAGGTTTCCACTGGGGCAAATGCAGATCATCAGGGAACCTTTACCCAACATTTGTTAGAATAACTAAAGATATTTTTATCAAACTGCCACTTTACTAACTGAGAAGCTTTAAAACAAATATCAAAGTCACAATTTTATTTTTTTTATTTTCTTACGTTTTATTCTACAACTGGTTGGCTTTTTTCCTACTCAAATTGTAGTTTGTAAGAGATATAAAGACCAACAACTTATTATATTTTAGAAAGATTTTGGGAAAAAAGAACCAGCACATTTTTCGTCTTGTATTATCATATTAAGTTCTCACGCCGGTAAAAATAACAAACGATAAAACACAAATGTTTTATGTATTATGCTTAAATTGGCTAAAACGATCTAGAAATGTTAAAATGATTCCCTCAAACTTAGATTTCCTGTCAATTTGAATCGATTCAAACAAAACGGTCTCAAGAAAAATTTTTTTATTTTTGAGCGGTATTTTTTAATAATTCTTAAAGGCTCTATCGATTGCTTTTAAGACTACAAAACTGTCTTGACAACTTCAAACTGGGTCAAAGCCGGTTAATACGCTTGTAAACGAAAATATTCGGTAAAATGAATTTTTCAAAAAGCTTCGTCATTATATATCTGTATCAGTAAGTATTCTCGACTATTCGAAATCTATATCAACCACCGCTGGTCACGTGGGGAATCCTTTGATTTATTTAAAAGTTTTAGTGGTTTTAAAATTAATCTAAAAGTGTTTCAACAGAAGAGCTAAAAGGAATAGAATAGCACAATATTTGCGGCCAAAATTGGTGTGAACTTACCGCAACGCCTTTTGAGTGCAAACTTTTTCCATATTATTTCTTCAGTTCATTATTAATCTAACGAACCATTTTCCTACATGTGGTTTGATAAAATTTCACGCAAGCTAATTAAAATAAATTTTCCCTGCAATATTTTTTATATATTCAAATTATTTTCTCCTTTGCTTTTTAAACCATACAAAAGCAGATTGAACTAGTAGTAGTTCAGAGTTCTTCAAACTAATTAATTTTTTCATGTATTATTAGCAAAATATATTTCTTGGCTTCCTCAGTATCATCAACGTGCTTCAACGAGTTTTATTTTTCATGCATTTTTAAAATATGTTTTTACTCTTTGTATTTTGTACTTTATTTTTAGAGTTTATATCTTAAAAGTTTGTTTTTATGGTTAAACAATTCTTAGTTTATATTGTTAAATAAATACTTAATATGTGTGTATATGAGAATAGCAAACAGGTATTATATTTTTTGAAATAGAAAACTAAAGAAAAATGCATGGAATTAAACAAGAGAAAGATTTTCATTAACTTTTATTTTCTTAAGTCTTCTTTAACAAAAAAACTATTTTGTGAAAATAAATACTTAAGAAATGTTTTTTTTTAATACTGAATTCAAGTTTTATAGTTAAAAATTTTTATATTTTAATTAGGAAATAAAAGAAGTTGTGGAAGAAGCTTATGCGGGTTCCGCTCTTTACTGGCATAAATGTGGTTTCAGATTTTTCTGATCAGATTTTTCTGATCTGATTTAGTACTGCATCTTGTTAATTATTGTCGGCTTGCAGCTTTGGCGAAGGCATAGTGCCCTCATAAGTTTTAATAGTTTTATTCATGTAGAAAATATGAAAAGTTTCCATGACTGGGATGCATTTATGTCCGAAAATTCATGGTTGATATAGACAAAATACAATTGTGCAATATAAGTGAAGACTTTTTAAATGGACCAGGATTTTGCAAACGAAAGTAAACACCAGATAAATGCCAGAATTTCATTAAAGAATTTTTACTATCAAATTAATACAACATAATTCCATTTGGTTGTTTTGAACGAATTTTGTAACATCAACAAAATTAATTATTAATATTTCCATCACTCTACCTTTTTTGGGTCGCAATGAAAAATTAAGCTGTAAAATAAACATTTCAATATCCAATAATATTTAATTGTCCTACAAATTTATTAGAGCAAATATGTATATATTTAATACAAATTTTCATCAATGTTATTATTATTGATATTATTATTGTTTCAACATATGCATTTGTGTGTGTGTGTGTGTGTATGTGTTTGTGTGCTCTTGTGTGTGTAAAATGATTATATTTAAAGGCTAAATGTGGGAAATGAATTTGTTTGCGTATATTCTGGACGATTGAAATAATAAACATATTAAAAATAATATTAAAATTTCCATCAGGATTTTATTGCTTTTGTTGCAATAGATAATTTGATTTTTATATATCGTGTTTTGCTATATACAAACCTAAATGTGTACATGTGTAATTATGGCGACAACTGATTTTAGAAATATAAAAAATTAATTGCTTCCACAGCTAAACACAATACGTATTTGAATTACTCGTAAATACCTGGGAAAGTGTGATTTTTTGACAAACTACATAGAATTTCTGTAGCAAATGAGAATAGTTTTTATTAAAATATATATTTGTTGTTGGTTTTACAGACAAATAAAATGATTTATTAAACATTTTTCAATTTGTATTTGCTGACTCATGGTTCAGTTATTGCAAAATAATTTGTGGTTGAAAAATTATTTCATGGCTCAAACTAAAATGTTGTTGCATATTTTGTACAACTATAATTTGAATAATTCGATAATGATATTATCTAAACGTATAAATAGAGTATCGAGAAGTTGATGGTGGAAATTTGTGTATTTATGAAGTATAGAAATTTGTTTTATAACAAATATATATAATTGAGAATATTTGACAAATCAGTTTCAAAAGTAAAACAGTTTCGTTTTGTATTTATGAGAAAAACAAGTTAAATATAAGACTGTTGCCAAAAAATAATGGACGTTTTGAAATTTTTCTCTAAAAAGGATTTCTTAGCATCCTTTTGTTGCCATTATTATAGGAAATATATATTTTAAGAAAGTAAATATTTTAAAGCCTTGTAGTTCTGTTTAATGAAGTTTGAAAGGCCATAGTAGCCAAAGTATCTGGCCTAGTTAGTTCGCCTGGCATGGTCGTCTATGCCAATTCAGTAAGCAATGAAATCTAAGTAAGATTCACAGGATAAAGTTTTTTTACTATGATGTTATTTTCAACCGATCAGTTCAATTTTTATTACACAATAATAACAATCCAAGATGATGCGTTAAATCAAACTAAGAGTTTCGTTGCATACTTTTTGTGAAAGTTATTATATGAACGAGTTAGTAGGAAATTAATGCATCTTTAAATGCAATAATTTGTTAAATAAATTTATACATTTTAAGTAATTTACAATAGCTCTTAATTTATTATGAATATTAAATAGATTTAATATATTAATTGGCAAATATATTATTGATTCAGTTAAATGCATTGTTAGCCATAGTACTAATTGCTATTTAAAAATAATTTAATTAAATAATTATTTTCAATAAAATTGCATAAATAATTGATTTTTAGTTAACGAAAATTAAAAAGTTGTGGCCAAAAATATTGGCTAAATAATAAAGAACTTTGCGTAGATGTAATTTTCATTGTGTGTATGCGTTTTTTAAATGAGTTTCCATTATGATGGATTGTGAATAGTGCCAACATGTAACACCTTCTTCATTTGCAATTTTATTTTCATTCACGCTTTGTTGCCTATTTACCGTTGTATTTATGTATATGAATAATTATGTGTTTCCATACACAGATAATTTTACAATTTTATTTGTAACCTTTTGCAAACGTTTTGTAGTACTTTTAACATTCAAACTCACCGCAACTCATACATGTTTTATTTAAGTGTGGTCTTATAACAAATTGTGGTTAATTTAATGAATTAAAATATATGAAAATTACTACTACAAATAATGTATCTGCACTACATGCAATTTGTCTAGTTAGTGTTTGAATAAATAATTTTCGGTGCAGAGTTACATAATAAAAGTATAAAATGGAAATAGGATTATTCATTTAAGAGTAAAAATTGTTTTTGTAGTTGCAGTTCTTGATCAAACTTTAAATTGTTTATTTAATTTCAATTAAAGTTCTATGGATTTGAGATATTTTTAAATATAAAAATTGCTTGCACATTAAATAATATTAAATTATTATTAAATAATACGTGTTTAAATCATAAGAAAACAAGAAAACATAACCAATTGTTGGATAAAAGGTAAGAAAATAAGAAAGCCAAAGTGGTCAGTGAGTTCTTGTTATGACTTTGATATTTATTTTAGACTTCTCACTTATTAAAGTAGAAGTTCTAAATGAATATATTAAGTTCTTCTAAGAAATGTTGGGTAAAGGTTCCCTGATGATCTGCGTTAGCCCCAGTGAAATGTTCATGGGAAATAACTAAAAACCCTCAATTGATCACTTTGAATTTTTAAGTAAAATTTTGGGGAAAAAGAATCAACACATAATTAAAATTAAAGAATTTAGAATATGTATTATATGTATATATATACGAAACAGGGCTTATTTGAAAGAACATTTTATGAAATTAATCAGCTTGATAACCGTTGACAATTTTTTTCCTACAAATTCGACAGTTTGTAATAGATTAAAGACTAAACGCTGAATTTTTCTTTAATCGTCAGACTACGGCGACAAACGACATATATGATTTCTTCAATGCGTAGACAAATGACTTGTCATAACTCCAAAGAAAATAATTAAATAGAGTTAAACCACACCAGGATCTTGGTGACCAATTATTTGGGCCATTACGCGGAATTATATTTTCATTAGAAGTTTATTTGAGTAAATCAATTGTATCAGCAAGATTAATGCCACCTATTTGAGGTGCGAAAAACTTCGAATCATGTTCTTATACTGTTCCCGATTAACAGCAACACTCTAACCATCATCGTTTTTAAAGACACACGGGGCCAATGACTCCGCCAGCCCATGAAACGCATTTGCATGCATTAATTTTCTGTGAAATGGAGTTTCGACAAAAGCTTGAGGATTCTCTTCATTCCAAATGCGACAATTCTGCTTATTTACGTACTCATTCGATCAAAAATGGGCTTCATCGAAAAATACAATTTCGGATGGAGGAGTTTGACGAATAGAACAATTATTTTGGTTAAAAGTTTCAACAATTTGCAAGCGGTGTTCTGGTTTAAGTAATTTCATAATAAAATTTCCAAACAAATATCAGCTGTATATTGGGTTTCGAAATGGATCAGTGATGTTAACTAAAAGTTGTGATACTCTAAAAAAAAACACACTAAATTTAAATATTAAAGTGGCTCATAAATTTATACGTATTTGAATATTGAAATGTTAAACCGTTTTCAATAGTTTTAGACATCTTAGCGGAAGCAGGCATCATAATATTTAAGATTGATATTTTGTGTGGTAACAACCCACAATGTATTACTTTTGAACACATAACGGTTGCGTTATAAAAACCACTTATTAATAAGTAAATATCTTGCAAACCATAGACTTAAAAACAAATGATGGTGCGCCGAAGCACCGAAGTACGACACCGCAGTCCTGAATACATTTGACCCAATTCAAACAAAACTTATCTGTCCTGCGCAGGCTTCTCTAGTGGCTTAATTTGGATCTAGACTTCACAAATAATAGTGGTAATTCAAATGCTAATCCTTCTGTGCTGGACGTACTTTTCAACTTCCTGAATTTATGTACAAAAGACAAGAATTTTCAATATTAAATCGAATTAAGATTCATAGGCTAATTGTTCGAAATTTGCTTAAATCTCAGAAAGACATGATTATAAATATTTCAAAGCAGAAAGGAAAGTCAACATCAGTTTTATTCAACTAACCCTTTAACACGGGTATTAAAACAAAAACGTGTTAACATCAGGTTGATACAGTTCTCGTATTCTTTTTCACAATAAAATTTGTGTAAATAGGAACTTTTATCACATTCAACTGAGCCACCTAAAAAGTGGGGACAAACACAATACACATAAGCACTGATGATGAAAGTGTTGCGACTTTCGAAAACAGCTGTTCTGCTCTGCTGTGTAAGTTGAATCAAACTGATGTTGACTTTTCTTTGTGCCTTGGAATATTTATCATCATGTCTTTCTGAGATTTAAACAAATTTCGAACAAAATCTTAATTCGATTTAATATAGCGATACAAATGTTCGTTAAAATAATTAACGCAGACAAGATTTTTCGCCTGCTTACAATTGTGAAAATATAACTCTTGTATTTCCATGCTGTATAAATGAAAATCGAATTGGTATAATTTTATCAACATGTTTTTTACTTAGCAATTTTTTTTTAAAAGCACTCGAATTATGTCAAAAATCTTTGCTTTTTTGTATTGCTGAATTTTATTTAAACATTTTTAAAACCAATTTTCCTTTCACTACTTTTTAATATATTTCACGATAACTTCCTGATATGTCAATTTAATTAGGAAACTTTTTTACTAATTAAAAATTTATATCAAACGGTGAAATGCTTTCCATATCATGACTAGTAATAATATACATCACAAGGCCGTTTCATAGCGTATATAATGTTTTCATCGCTAAAATGTATCGCGTGACATTTTAAAAACCTTTCGCTTTCAGTGTGAGACAAACAACGTGTCTGGCGAAATTGTGATTGGCTATTTTGTAGAATAAAACCAAAATTTTCTGATATTAACTATTAAATTTGTTTCGTAACTTAACAGATATGAAGTTGACATAATTTTGTTTGGAATTTGCTTGCAATAAATGTTTGCAACTAAATTGAAAGTCTTCCATTTATCACACATACAAGCAAAAGTGCTAAAAATATTTCAATCTGTGAAGTCTGTGAAAATATGAGGGAATATATTCAAAACGAAGTGATAATACTATCGTTCATATATCAAAAGTCGGACGATGTGTTATGAGTGAATATATATGAGTCATGTGTGTGTGTGTGTGTGTGTGTGTGTGTGCGTGATGTTGCTGATATATGTTCATGCATGTAAAGCTCATAGTAGCCATAAATCTCTTTATGCATTTTTGCTACAGAAAATACTCTCGATAAATGTCATCTCCAATAATATCATGGTGTAGCTTAAATTTCATTTTCCTTTTTCACTTTTCTACTAGTCTGTGGTGCTCTATTACGTTACACCATCACTTGGGACGTTGTGTTATTTGTGAACATGACCAAGTGCTGAGGGCTGGAATAGTTGAATGTAATAAAAAGCCTCAGCTGAATTTCTATAAAAACTGAGTTATTTATGATTATGTCTGGTATGACTTGGCTTATTTAGACATGTAAAGCAATAGATCCTATTGATGGTAACATCAACGTGTCCATCATATTTTAGAAGAACATAAAAAATGAAAGTCAGGCAAATATTTGGACAAAGTCTTGAATTTGAGAATTGAAACAAAACTGATGGCTTTACGTAAATATGCGCTGAGTTGCAGATGGTAATTTATTGACAAGCCTCAGTGTAGTGGCAAGCAAATACTGCAAAGCCCTGATTCTTCATGTGCATACATGAAAAATTACCATGTTAATATTTAAAGAAAAAAACAATATTAATAAATTGGCGCTTTTGACAATTTAATTTGAATTGTTTTATATTCTGTTTTGTTTCCAAACACCGACATATAAGACTTGCACAAAACATGATACTGAAGTTTTCTAAACCATTTGAATTTTTTTTAAATATTTGAAGCGATGACTATTTGTGATGTGAAAAGATATATTTTTAAAAACATTATCTTTGAATAATTAATTAATATGACTTCCAGAAGTTTGAAGAGACCAAATGAATTACACGAAATCATGAGTTTCTTTCGCAGCTACTTTTTACCGCTGTCGTTCATGTAACATTTGATTTACATGAAGTTTAAATATAATTTTATTTAAAAGTTTCATATATAGTACAATTCTTTTTCTCACATCACTAGCTGCAATTCATAGAATTTCATTTATTTTAACCCCAGAATATTTGGAAGATATTGTTTTTTTTTAACTCACAAACATATAATAAATGGAGGTAAATTTATTGTTTTTTTTACGGAAAATTTCCATTATGCAGTTTATTATTAGATGAGAGTCGGTTTATAAATGTGCATGCAAATAAAATTTTAAAAATAATCATTTAAAAATGTTATAGTCTTATATTTATTTACCATTTTCCAATATTTTCTTATGCACTGAGTCGGAATCAGTTCTTGTTCATACATTTTTTACTGCAGTTGTTATTTATTGTGTACACGAAAGTGTACAATATTTATCATTTAAAGGTGCATTTTGTTTCACACACGCACATTTCAATGCATTAACGTTATTTACTTTTTTTTTTTGGAATGAATTTGCAAACATATTTTTAAGTTTATTTTTTCTCTCTTTTTTTTTGTTTGTTTGTATATTTTAAATTTATCGGTAAGTAAATTTAACAAATAACACTAAAAAATAAACATGCTTTCATAAATTAAATATGTATATATTTAGGCAATATTTTACAATTGTACAGATGCAAATAGAGATGACCTTATTTGGGTAAAAGGATACAAGAGGAGGTCATAGATGGATGTTATATATTAGAATACTGTTATTGTCTTATTTTCATTTTAGTACCAGAAAAAACTTATCAAATCTTTATATTTAAGTGGCACAAATTGCATGTATTAGAAGAAGAAATTGGAAGACATGCTGAATATGAAAAGGTTCTTGCAAATGATACGTGTTAGAAATGATTAAGTAACTAAAATTTATATTTCACAGTTCATTTTATTCTCGGAATGCACACCTGACGAGTATATTTGTCTGAGAATACTTGAATAATTAATAAGTATGAGAAAAGTAATTTCATTGCTATTTTTTGAAATATAACAAACATAAATTTAATTGGTCACTTAATCGAAAACACACGAGATCTTTGTAAAATAAGACCTCCCAAAGAAGTCCATAAGATTTTCAACTTGTGATTTGGAAGTAGTTGAAGTCTGAATCTTTTCTAATGCTTTTGAGGGGTTGTCAATCCAGAAAGTTCTCTTCGTTTGTCACTTTTTCTATTGTGAACCCATAGTCAAGTTTCTGACTCTATTCAAATTTGATTCTTATATGTAATTTTTAATAGTTTCTAAAATAAATTTTTCATCATTTCTATGCAAGCAAAGCACTTTGCCGTGTGATATGCCACACATGTACAAGAAGTTCCCCAAATATGAGATTCACTTTGTGCTATTGAGGAAAATAAAGTGACTTCTGAAATGAGCAGTGTTCTGTTCAGCTGTTTAAATCGCAGTATTCAATTCATGCTGACGCTTAATTCATGAAATAGTTAACATGTCCTTTGCAACAAAATACCTTAGGAATCTTGGCCGAAAATTCCTTTAAAGATAAAATTTTTTTAATAAAGATTATGTTTACAAGTATATGCGTCTATTTATAATTATTAAGTAGATTCACGAGAAGGGAAAACTTATATTTCACAATAAGAAATTGTTGTTTTTCACAAATTTCAAGACATTCTGATTCCACACCATGACTTTTCAGTTTGCAAAGGCTTTTTCAGTGTGTTGGCGACAGCAGGCTTGTGAAGTGAAATAAGTAAAAATATTTTCGAAAACTAGTGATCTTTTGACACATTTATCTTTGAAATTTTCGATTTTTTGGCTACAACATATAGAAAGAAAATGAGGAAGGATAAAGGAGCTCAATGTGAAAGGGCACTGAGAAGAAGACGGTTACTACCGCAGTCTTAAAAAAACAGGGCAAAATATGTATTTTTATTTAATAACCAAGATCAAAACCACAATAATAAGATTTTTAAAAATCTTCAATTTAATTAAAAACTTTTACTCAGAAATTAATTTCAAGCCAAAAAGGATAATAATCTTAGTCAAAAACCATGTGTTTCACGCAATGGCTTTTTGTTTTAAATACGGGCAGATAAAACATTTTTACATTTTCCTTGCTAAATTGTCTAACAAACGCAATTTGAAATATTTCCAAGCTTTTATCCTAAATCCATCTTCATTCTCTAGATTTTTATGGAAATGATTATGAATCGTATTTGTTTTAACAACGCCGTTAATAAAACATCTCGTTACACATTCTTTTCCATACTGATTTAAATTCTTGTTTCTTTCCTTTCGTAAATCGCTTAACACAATTTCACTTGTAGTATGAAACAATTAAAATGTAAATTATGTTCATGCGTTGTGCGCATCGATTGTGAAGGAAATACAATTAAACAACACAAGAACTATTTGAACATATTGAAAGTTTGCACATATTTATAATCGCATACAAACGCAATTATTTTCGAGTTATAAGTTTGGCCTCTTTCGGCTTGTGTAAGAGGGTGGGCTGTGAAATTCCAGTTCTTATTTTATCAACTTAAAAAATAGTTTTCAATATGCATTAAATTTTTGCTGCTAAACACATCCAGGTAAGACTAAGTTTTAAATATTGGAACCATTATTTGAAATTAAAATCGAATCAACAAAAAACAAGAAAATTCTTGTAAATTCCATTTCATTTTAACCGCAAAGATTTGGCATTGTGATTTGAGCTCTTTGAGTAGAAGGTTTTTATAATAATAATTTTTAAACCGCTGCTACTTTGGAATACATCAAATGATTCCCACGCGATAAGCGCTGATTTAAGCAGTTTTCGATTACTATTCGATAGTCGAGAGCCGCAAATAATCAGATCCATTAAATTTGGAGGTTTTCAAAAAAATCACTTGTATTAAATTTTTTCATTCACGACATCTCACGACCAGATTAATCGATTTTGACCCGGTCGATAAGGTTTCTTAATTTGGAGAGCAATCGATAGAGCTCTATAAAAGTTATTAAAAAAAAAACCATTGAAAAAAATATGTATATATATATATATATATATATATATATATATATCAATTCAAGTTTGAGAGAACCCTTTGAAAGTCAGCAGTTTGGTTGGATTCGGTTAAGCTGTTCAAAAATCATGAACGGGTCATATACTTACGCACACATATACATACAGACATAGTGACGGTATCACAGAATTAGTCGGGGAAGCTTCCTAGTACCTCAAAACGTAGAGATCTGATGAGAACTCAATAACACTTTTTTCCTTCACGTTATCTCACGAACGGACTTATCATTTTTGACATGGTTCTAACAAGTCCAAGTGGTTTTCTAATATTGAAAGTTTTTTAAGCAGTGAAGCCATTTAAAAATTAATAAAAACTTACTTAAATACACATTTTTCAAATTATACAACAATATGATTTTGTTAAAACCAACTAAAAAACATTTTTGAATTGTTCTTTCAAGTCGAATTCATGATATCCAACCTTTTTTGTCTGTGCTAAATTGAGTGCTGCCAAGTTATTGCAAAGAATGTACAGAATTTTTTTGTTTCAGAGCTTGCACAATTTGAAATGAATAGTCTGCAGCTTCATATCAGTTGATATGAAGATGTATACTCAAAATTAAAGTGTCCACATGTTTTGATATCTATATTCATTCAAATAAGATTGTAAATTATATATACTTCAACATGATGATATTAAGTGACATTTAGGACATTATAAATTAAAGCAGCCCTCGCATGTGCACACATACGCACACACATAAGTGTGTCCTGATGTCTAGATATCCCGTTGGGTATGAAAAAAGTGTTTTTGTGTTTATCAATTTATTTCTTTGTTCGAATGTGTGTGTAAATACGCAACAATTTAATGAGATGTTTGTATGTTGTTTCACACATGTTGATGTTTATACGAAGTGTCGTCTTTGTTTTATATAATTTCCCCCTCAGGATATGATACATACTCACACATGTATATGTATGTACAATGCATAAGCATGTATTGCATATTTAAAATTTCCACACATTAGAAATAAAATTAAAAATTTTTTTCGTTCTATGGCATTAAGTGCTGAAATGCTTATTTCTCTTGAAATAAAATTATGATTTCTTTGTGACATGAATATTTTCTTTTGGATTGTTTTGCTTAAATTATTATTTAAGAAATTATTTGCTTGATTGCGTTCTATTGTCTAGTCTAAAAATTAAGGAAAATTCCTTTTAATAACGAAAAGAAAAATTTGTAATTTGCATATGTTATTCGTAGTCTTAAAGTCATAAATCATAAAATAATAGCACGAAATAGTGCGAACAATTCGCCATTTCTTAGCCTGCTAAAGGAATTTGTATGTATAATTTAAAACAGCTGCTGGCATGATGGCTGAACTGAAATAGAAAAACGTTCTTTGGCTGCAAGCTAATTAATTTGAAACGAGATAAAATTTTCATTTTTTAAAATTCAGATTTTAAGATTTAATTATCTTTTGTTTATTCGTATATAATATAAAAATGTGATTTAATGTACAAACATAAGGAAATAAATAATTTTTTAGCCGTTTCTTAACTATAATTATATATCATATATGTATATGTCATATATAATTATTAATCATATGTGAGTAACGGCGGCAATCATACTGTGGCGATACAGGGATATCTCGCCTAAAGATTTAGTACTTTTCAACTCAGATTTCTAGAGCTGTTTTATTCTGACTTCTTTGTATGCAGCATAACAAGTTTTTTTACGGTGGTTTAATATATTATGACTTTATGACAATGTGACTAAATAGTACACTGTTTGAATATCTTAAATGTGTATGAGTGTGTTATATAATTTATATATATCTAGTGCTGATATTGTTGATGCATGACATTAGTTCTCATAAAATCAAAAGATTTGTTTTGGTTTCTTTTCTGAAAAAATGCAAAATTTTCTACACTTTACCGTAAATACATGTGCAATATTACATCATTTGGAACATAATAAAATTGAAATATATTACTCTATCAGCAACTTCGATTTAAATGCAACTTCTTAATGGAAAATGTGTTGCCTGCTTTGATACAAAACAAAAAACACATTTTGATAAAAAGGAAATCCAACATGGCAGCTTTTATTAAAGATATAAAACCGTGTGTCCACTAGCAAGTTTTCTTGCAGAAGTTACTTGCAAAAGAAGCTTCCAGAAGTTATGTGAAAACACGTGTTTGTTTCTTGCCGGAAGTAACTTGCACAACTTGCAGGGAACTGTAGGTTTTTTGAAAGCTTTTGTTGTTGAGTTCCTTGCAAATTTATATAGATTTATAAAAATAAATAATTGAAAAACAAAAAACTTATCCAGAACTATGCGACACATCCTCAAAACACTATAAGAATACAATTAAAATAAAACGGTTGAAAGGAAATAGCCACTGATATAGGCACGCCTGAAGAAGCGGTCAAACAGAAATTACATAACCTCCGAACGCCCCGCAATTCTTCAATTAATGTATTTTGAAAGTCTAAATCTACGCATCGCAGCACCCAACCTTTCACCCAAACACTTGTTTTTATTTTTTTGTTTCTTAAATATGATGCGATGGCAGCTGCCAATCTTATTCTGAAACAGGACATAGTTATACTGTCCTTCTCATGAGAAGCAAACAAATTCTGCAAGCTGAGTGGAACCACGTCTGTAAGTTCTTGCTGGAAGTTCGTCGTATTAACTTGCACACACAACTTCTGGAAGTTGACTTCCGCAAGTTTCAGTTTAAGTGGAAACACTTCAGCAACAGCTTACAGAAGTTCCTCCGCTAGTTACTTGCTAGTGGACACACGGCTTAAGATAATCTTTTTTTTCGTAACATCGAATGTTCAGCCAGCCATCGGAGGATCTCGGACGGCAATAGATCCAAGTTTAAGGATTGTGGTTGAACAATGCCAGAATAAATCTCACAATACTTTGGCTCTAATAAATTTCATTTATAAGTTACTTTCACAAATATTTCCTCTTAATTTAAATTTCATCTCATTTCTTCTGATGAAAAAATGGATTTAGTATTCAGTACGATCTGATGATTTTTTTTATGTTTGCAAAGTCTGTGGTAAAGTCAATTGCTCAATCTAGAGCACAATAAAGAGAAGAGAAGTTTCAAATATAGAAACGAACAAGGCAAATTCAGTTAGTTCTTCTGGAAAAATATTTATATTTAAAAGTATGCATGTGTGTATGTGTACGATATATAAAACTTTTCCATTTGGGGCTATACAACTTTTTGACACTTTAAAACTTTTGTAACAAACCCATACAACATATTCTGTCATGGATTCTATTATATTTTATTTCATTTTTATACTTTCTTGTACGCTTACGTACGTATCTACATCTCGACTTCTACAAGTATTTTAATGCTACCACACAAAAGCTCTCAGGAGTGTGTGTGCGTGTATGTACACATGCGAGTGTATGCATGCATGGTTGTGTTACAAGTGCACAATACAGGTGTACTGCTTTATTTCTAAAATGTCTATTTTGGCTTTTGTGCAAAGCGCTTTCAAGTAAAACTGTAAATACTGAAGGAGAAAAAAATTTTCAGTTTAAAAGTTTTATATTTTTTTCTTATTTTAGCATGAATACAAGAAAATCAATAAAGTTTTAAAGTTGCTAAACTGGGTTAAATTTTTCAGCAATTCATTGTAAGTGAATTAGTTGAAATATTCTGATGTACTGAAGGGATTTAGATATGTGGAATATTTTGCAAATAACTGGATTTTACTTTCATCTTACCTTCGTTGGTTTAAAAGATTCAACCTTTTATTTTGCTTTAAGTCGTTTAATGGAATTGTTTAACCCTGCCTGCTGTTAAATGGAGCCAATTTGTGTTGATAATTTCAATAACTTTTAGACGATGTTGTATATTTTCTTAAGGTTTCGACTCACGTCTTCTATATTTTTTTTGCATGAAAAAGGTTCAAAAGTTTTTTTTTATATTGCATCAGAGGCCTTTTGGTCTTGTAGATACTTGAATTTATTTTTTTTTAGAATAACACAATTTTGAGTTGGCATCACTGCTTTATTTGAGCTCCCATTTAACCACTGGTAGTAGCTGTTTCTTTAGTTTGCTTTGCAATTTCATCGTGAATCGACTTATACTAGAGTATTATGCATGGAAATTGTTAAAATTTTTAATCAAAATAATTGTTCTATTCGACAAACTCCCCCATCAACAATTTTATTATCCGGTGAAGCTTATTTCTGGTTGAATGGGTACGTAAATGAGCAGAATTATTGTATTTGGAGTGGGAATAATCTACAAGTTCTTATCGCAACAGCATTAAATTGGTGCGTTTTAAGGGCTAGCGGAGTCATTGGCTCGTATGTCTTCAAAAACGATGATGGTGAGAATGTTTCTGTCAATGGTCCACAGTATAGGAACAGGATTCAAAACTTTTTCTTACCTCAATTGCGTGGCATTAATCCCGCTGACATGTGCTTCCAACAGGATGGAGCCACATGCTACACACAGCGGGGGCTACAATTGATTTACTCAAAAAATCTTATAATGAAAATATAATTCTGCTTAATATCCAAAATAATTGGTCACCAAGATCGTGTGACTTAACTCACTTGGATTGTTTTCTTTGAGGTTACATTAAGTCACTTGTTAACGTCAATAAACCACAAATAATTTAATACCTGGAAATCAACATTCGAAAAGAATTGTCGGCGAAATACGGCCACAATTGCTGCGGAAGTTAATTGAAAATTGGTGTTCCAGATTGCGCTTTCTACGCGCCAGCTGGGGCGACAACATGTACGAATTCATATTGAAATATTCAGCCTGATTACGACTAGCGTTTGTCGCCTTCAATTTCGCCAAACTGTACAATATTAAGGAAAAATTCAGCTTTAGTCCTTAATCTATTACAAACTGTAGAATTCGTAGGCGAAAAACGCTAACCGTACTCAGACTGATTAATTTCATAAAATTTTCTTTAATATAAAGTCCGTTTCATGGATATTATATATATATATATGTATATATATATATATATATATATATATATATATATATATATACATACATATATATATATATATATATATATATATATATATTTCCTTCAATTATTATGATTTAAACTTGTTTCACTCTATAAAAACCACCCCTTATGAAACGATATAGAAAACGTTTTAGCGGTTTTAACAAAGGATATACTTTTTTTTCGAAGTGTTGGTTACCCAACTGTTACTTTGCATCACCGCTTCATACATGACAGTTGTATTTCCAATAACTTTTTTATATCTGTTTTTCATATTAAATTTATAAAAAAAAACATCTGCCAAAACATCTGTTTATACGTAAAGCAACATATTCGCGACATTAAACAAAACTTAAAAAGTGAATCGAAATAGAGCGCAAAGTAGTCGGTTATTAACACAAGCATACATGTAATAAAAATTACTTAAAACATTATATATAATTTTTTACGGCAGTAGCACAGATATGGAATATTTTTTATTTATAAAAGTATTTATAAAATATTTTCAAATATTATGACAACATGGCTTAATAGTCTGCAATTTGTGTACCCAAATAAAATAATTGTTGTCTCTACATAAAATATGGTAAATATATTGACACAGATTAATATTTTATTGTGTATTGGGAAGTTAAGCGAGGTAAGACGCATAAATATAAAATTTAAATAGGGAAAGTTTTTCCGTAGCAAACTAATCAAAAGGAAAACACTCAGCAGAGCAGAAGAAATATTTTATAAAGAAATTGGGTGGGTTTTTACTTTTATTCCCTTTATGTTTCTTTCCCTTCAACAAAAGTCTTAATTTATTATTTTCATAAGAAAATCATATGATATACGACGCGATACAAAATTAAATTGTTAAAACAACAAATAAGAAAATACAAACAAACCACCGTCAAAACAGAATATATTAAACAACGCGTTATCACAGCAAATGGTATAATAATATATGATAAATAAATCTAAGGGAAATTTTGCTTTAGAAATATTTTTTTCCTGTGGAGATTTTAAATTTGCTAGCTGTCGCTGGTGTCTTGTTAAAGCCTGTCAAAAGCATGTTCCTGTCTGCGGAAAAGAATTTATTTTTGAAATTATTCCCCGCAGCCCTACTCAAAGTGTTTGCTGATGTAGCCAAAAGCTGTAGAGGTTTCTATGTGCAGAATTCCGCCGTAATGTGCTGCCTCCCTCTTGTTACGCGAGCAACAAGATGACTTATTGGATTATATCCATATTTTTACCAACGGTAAAGCGGTAATTAATATTAATAATCTGTGAACTGCATCATTGGCTGTAATCAAACGTTGGCTATCTTTTGACGAGAAAGCGAGGTAGTTGATAGGGAAACTTGTCTGGCTGCCGTAATACTCTGGTAGTGCTGTTAATCACCTAGTGGTAGGATTTGCCAGACAAACTAAATGACTAATTCATCAGGTACTTTTCTGGCATTCCTTTTTCACGATGAAAGTTTCTAAGTCAACGCAAATCATATAATTTCGGGCCTGCTATGCCTGCTTTGCCTAACAGATGTGACTTTCTTATGTTTTATAGGGGTCGTTTGTGTCAACTGGTTACTGCTCTAATAGGATGCTGTATTCTTGAAAGCCATGCAAGAAGGATGGATCTAATATATACTCTAACAGTGCTTCAACTTTTATGTCAGTGCCTGGCCTTGGTCGACATAAGGGCAGTAGCACAGGGCTCTATTTCTATGCCAGACCTTTATTTTATGACTAAAACATCACATTTTCATTACTATTAAGGGTAGGAGAATTGTTTATGGAGGCAGAGGATGACCATGTCCTTTGATCCAGGGTATCAAAAAGGGACCGAATTACTGGATGTAAATGGATTGTCTCGGAGAGAGTAAAGCTAACCTTCTCTATCACTTGAACTTAAATAAGAAAATTGCGCCGATTGTCAGTTGCACCTTAACATCAAAAATTTTTTCAACTTAAATTGAGATTTATTTGTTTCAGATTTCTACAAATTTAATTATGCAGAGGCTCGTAATTAAGCAGGGCGTTAAAATTGTTGAAGTCTTCTATGAAAAAGAGGCGTTCAAATCGAAATAAGTTTCGGAAACATAATAGTTTTAGTACAATCGGGAGAATCGTGCGTAAACCTAAGAAGACCAAGTCTGTAGGAAAGGTGAAAACATCTCGCCCAGTTCGTTAACTGGGCAGGCGGCGTTACCGGTTTGTATTGCTTAGTAAAGAAAGTCAACCAAGCAGCTACAGTGAATGGTATTCGCCATCACCTGATGATCACAGAATTCTTGTGGTCATGAATTTCGGACAAGCAGCTGGACGATATGTGGTTCCAACAGGATGGTGCTACTTATCGTACAATCAACGACATAATACCCCTTTTGCGCGAGAAATTCAATGGCCGTGTTATCTCACGTGAAGTTGAGTCACCACCCCGATCATGTGGTCTGACACCGTTGAAATTTAAGAGAAAAAGTGGTCATCAATAATCTAAGAACAATTCAAGAGTTATTGGATGACACAACTCTGCACACTGACGACACTGAATCTCAATGTTTCAAAGCCATTGAATTAATGGACCATCGGTGGTGACGAGCAGCTGGCCGATATTTTCCTTTACACATATTAATTATAGATCCTTTTATCATAACAAAAATATTTATACTATGACACCTTTCTTACAATAGTCCATTACGGCTGAACCACTCCTTAAAGAGCCAAATTTTTTTGGATACTTTTTGACAAGAACCAAATAGTTTGGAAGGAGTTCATAAATTTTTTGTGCCCTTAATCTTTTATAAAAACCTGAAAACTCAGTAAAAAATGCTTTTGTGAAAAAATAAAGTGGATTAAATATGAAAATGAAAAAAAAAATATAATGGGAGCGACTCAAATTTGAAGGTAAATTCATATACATGAATATACGAACCCATGTGGAGTACTCTGTCAGTAGTTCTTGTACATCAAGTGCGTTCCCTATGACACGCAAGTGCCTAAAAGCTGTAGCACAGTAGAGACTAATACGCCCTACTGTTTCGCTACTAACATTTCCTGCAGGGCTGTTATTTATAACGTTCATATACTTGCAATTATACTTGATGTTGTTTCTAATTTATTGGCCCTTCTGACAGTATTTCATCGCAAGATAATATATAAAATAAAACAACTCGAAAGGGAACTGAATTAAAGAGTGAGCATTCCCATACAGACACACGTACAAATACTCACGTACTTTAGCATTCTATTCAAGTTAATATTAGTAAAAAAGCTGTTAGACATACTCGTACACGCGGGCTTGTTGTTTATTCTTGTAAATTTCAATAAATTGCTCGTATATGCGCTGGTATGCACAGTTTTGCTGTATATTTTTGTTTCGTTTACCTTCGTAGGATGGATGTGTGTTGAAAGGCATTATTTGAAAGGAAATTAACAAGAAAAGTTGGCAAATAAAACACAGAACACGCATAGGAAATGGTCTGGAATTTCAAATAACAGTCATTAAAATTGTTGATCATTGAAAGACAACAAACAATTTAACAATTGTTCATAAATTTTAATGTTGTACAATCAAGTGTAATTATATGGACTAGAGTTTGATAGAAAATAGAAAAGTGCGCACTGAATAACAAGCAGGCAAATGTTAGGAGTTTAACTCCCAAAATCAATACCGATTTAATGTTGAAATTTTAACTTTGGTTTTTATTAAATATGTTTCTGAATAACTTTACAGCACTTCATAAGTTTTCACTACTATTAATATAGTAAAATTTGATGTATTTTGCCTAATTCTTAGAGTTACTCATACAACCAAAGCAACACTTCGAAGATAATTCAAATTTTATGTAAGTAAAGTGGTCATGGTTTCAGAATTATGTTAAGCAGAAAACTATTTATTTGAAGAAAAATCTTTCCACACGATGCACTCATCACTTTTACCTGGTAATTGTATGTTCTGGTTAGGTCACCTTAACTAGCCGTCTGGTCAAAAACCGATGAGGAAAGATGGGAGAAGACAGAATATTTCTTGTCAACATTTTAATGAAAATGTATTAATACATCGGAGTCTCGATAATTCGTATTCAATTGCTAGAGTTATGCTCTTTTTTATTACAGACAATATATTCTTTCCTGAGACATTTTGAAGTCACAGAGTTTTCCAAAGACTGAGGGGTATTTTTACAGAGGACACAAGATTTAATCGTAATAAAACAAGGATATATATTGTTGATATCAATGAAACAGGCTTTACTTGAAAGAAAATTTTATGAAATTAATCAGCCTGAGTACGGTTGGTGTTTTTCGCCTACAAATTCAACAGTAATAGATTAAAGACAAAAAGCTAAATTTTTTTTAAGTGTTAAAAGTTGTCGAGTGTGAAGGTGACCAGCGCCAGCTGTAGTCAGGCTGAATGTTTAAGTATGATTTCTTCCATGTGGTCGCCACGGCGTGGAATGTTGAATTCCAGGTGTTCAATTGTTTGTGGTTCATCGACGTAGACTTAACATAACCCCAAATAGAATAGTTCAATGGGATTAAATCAAGCGACCTTGGTGGCAAACTATTTGGTCCATTACGTGGAATTATATTTTCATTAAAAGTTTCTTTGAGTAAATCAATTGTAGCGCCCACTGTGTGGCATGTGGATCCATCCTGTTGGAACCACATATCAGCAAGATTAATGTCACGTAATTGAGGTATGAAATAAGTGTAAATCATTTTCGCATAGGGTTCCCCATAGACAATAACATTCTAGCCATCATCTTTTTTGAATGTATACATGGGCTAATGACTCCGCCAGCCCATAAAGCGCAGTTAACAGTAATATTTTGTGAATATTATTTACGTACCCGTTCAACCAGGAATGGGCTTCATCGGATGATAACATTTTGAATGGAGGAGATTGATGAATAGAATAATTATTTTGATTAAAAATTTCAACAATTTGCATGCGTAATTCTCTGCTGTAAGTCGATTAATATTGAAATTTCAAAGCAAACAGAACAAAAAGCAACTGTCAGCTGTTAAAGGGGTGCTGAAATAAAGCGCTGATGTTAACTCAAAATTGTGACTCAGAATGAAATCTAGCGTTAATGATAAACAGACTTGTAAAACACATCGTTTTTGTTTGAATTTTGGTTTACGAGCTAAAAGAGGTTGGTTTTTCAAGACGTACAATTTAAGGCAGTCTTTTTAGACGTTGACATAAAAAAATATAAGAGCTTTCAAAAGGACCAAACGGGACTCTTGTGAATTGAAGAATTTTTCTCAAGGGAGTAGACATTTATTTCAAAATTTTTGAGGTTTTCATATTAACGTACGATTTATCGCGGTTTCATTTTAATAACAAATGTTTACTACTTTCTTAATTGCAAATATAGTCTGTATATGTGCTAAATATATGAAAAAGAAAACCAATAGTATATATAAAAATGTTACATTAATTTTTATACATATCGTCACCTAAAATGCAGAGAATCATATATGTAATTATTTTTTACAAGAGATGAAATGACTAGTTGGAATTTTGAAAAAACATTTTCAGTTACAGTTACAGTTTCTAAAATTATAAAAACGCAAGAAAATAAAAAAAGGAAAGTTATCAGTGAGTTCTAGTTATGACGATGTTTTTTTAAGCTTCTCATTTATTAATGTGGAAGTTTGAATTATATATCTTTAGTTATTCTAAGAAATGTTAGGTAAAGGTTCCCTGATGATCTGCATTAGCCCCAGTGGAATGCGCATCGGAACTAGCTAAAACCTCTCAATTGATCACTTTGAATTGTTTAAGGTTTATAGAAAGTTTTTTATTTTTCCCATAAACTTTCAAAAACTAACGATACTTTATGTCGCATTTTCGATGACGTTATATTCTTTACGTTATAGTTTATATGACAAGAGAAAAAGTTTTTGCTTACCCAGCACATTTTAAGCGTCAATAGATTTAAAGTTGAAATAGACAAGCACGAGAAAGATTTTAAATTTTCTTACGAGATAAATTTTGAAAAAAGTCACATACCTGCAAGTAAAAGAAGAATAAAATGCATATAAGTACATCTAAATAAAAATAAATATATTATAAATTTTAATTAAAATACTTTCTTTTAAATATATACAAGAAGCAAAATCGTGTAATTTCTATTCTCATGAAATTTTTGTTTTAATTTTATATTTATTAGTTATTAATTGCAGTCAATAAAAAAATATTGTTTTTAATTTTAAGCATTTTTATATTGTACTAATTATTGAACTTTTGCAGCAGAGCATGACAGCAGTTTTCGATAGCCGCTACACTTTCATTGTGAAGACTCTTGGCTTATTGTTTTGCTCTAAGATTCTTAGCATAAGAATTTTTAGAAACCAATATTATTTTACTAATTTTCTTTCCTTTTCCAATTTGAAATATCGTTCTTGCAATCAGTCGATTTATTTGTTGCCAAAGTCCGATTAAAACTCACTCGAGGTGTGTAAAAGAAAACCATTTTCCAAAAGGTACATTTTTCATTTCGTCGTTAACGATGAAGAAGTGTATACATTTTTAATAGAAATTCTTAAACGATACGTTATTAATTTTGCAAAAGTAGAAACAAAAAGAAAACAACAGCAAAATAATACGAAAACAGAATTTGTGGCAAACATTTTCCATTTAATTTTCTTGAAAACTTACACACACACACACATAAACATATAATTTCAAAGACAATAACAAATGATGGCATAGCTGTGGCATATGAAGTGGCCTTACAACTAGCAACGATGACCTCTTAACAATACGCTGAGTGACAGACTAACAGACACAATAATGATGATGTTATTTAAGTCCATGGTGATAATGACAATACAGCCATGACAGTCAGTGTTTGTGTGGCAGAGCGGCTGGCAGCCTTCTGTGGAATGAATGCTTAAAGCTTTGAAATGTCTACATGGATACAAGCATTTTCAGAATTTTCCTGATAAAAATACAACAAAAAGTTGCCAGCAAAAGGAAGAAAATATTTTGAAAATGTGGTTTAGTTGTAAAGAGGCACACTAATACATACATAAAAACACATATTTTGTTGTTGTTGTAACTGTTCTTGGAAATGATTTTGTCCACCACTTTGAGCTTTTAATTTGAACTATTTCCAAGTATGACTGAATGCGGTTCATTGATAATGGTTCAATTATTTTTCCAATCTATTAAATCGCTAAAATTAACGTTGGAAAAATTTCAAACAGAAGAAATCGAATTTTATGAAATAAATAATAAACATGAGGAAATTTCAGCAAAAGCTAAAAAAAAGAAAAGAAAATAATTGTTAATTAGACTGATGTCAAGTTAAAAGTTAACAGCAAAACGTCAGTTTAAAATAAACTTAATTTGTATTATGAGAGTTCACCAGCTTTTGGCAAATAATATTCGGGAAATTTTTACTGGATCTGCAACAATAGGAAAACGAAATGAAATTGTTTCGTTAGATTTAAAATGCGAGATTCGTTTAGTTTATTAAGTCTTAAGCTTGTGAACAGTCCAAAATTGTTTCAAGAGCTCAAGGATAGAGCTCGTGTATTTGTTTCCGTATTTGCAGCCATAGTGTGCGAAAAATACACGGCGCATAAAGCGCAGGTATAGAGGCCACTTGGCTGACACTTTTTCGATGATTTCAATTACAAATAACTTTCGATATCGAAAGGAATCCTCATAGTGGGAAACTCTCTATGCGTTTTGTTTACTCATCAGTATTGCGATATTTTTATTTACTTTTGCAAAAGTTATTGAAATTAAAATATATATACACTTTACAACGTTCAATAGTCCTTGTTCGCAAATATAATAAAAAAAGGTATAAAAAAGTTATGTGTCCAATAATCATAAACTCCAGCTGTGCTCGTTTGTATGGAGTTAATTTAATATGTAAAAGTATGGCAGTAACTAAATATTGCTTTTGTTGTAATTTAAATTTTTTTTAACAATATTTTCTTTTAGGCAACATAAACACCACAACAAAAAACAGTCGGTGTGTGTAAAATCGTGGGTTTATCTTGTATGCAGGCAACATGTGCCTGTAATTATTTTATAAACTACTTTAGTTTTGTCCGTATGTGTGCCTTAATTGTATAGTTTTTATTCATATTTGATTTTGTTTGGAAACTTTATTTATTAGTTTTATTACTTCCTGATTCTTGATAGTGGAAAGAGGTAGGAGTTTTATACTTTGAAAGCTGGTGTTTTCGATGTAAAGGAAATTTCATTGCAGTCAAGTGAAAACTAAAACACAAGCAATGCTCTTTCCTGTAGCTGGAGTTCATCACAAGGATTAAAGGATTAAAAATATCCCATATTTTTAAGAATTTTACTGTAAATTTTTCGTACTAAATATACTTATTTTTCCCTTTATAAAATAAAACTAAATGAAAATTTCTTTTTAATAATAAAATCGTTAGTACATGTTCTGCAAGTATTCGTTATCCTTTGAAATTTTAAAAATTTCGTCCAAAATTTATAACCACTTGTGGTTAAGTGGTATAAAATGATGTAAATATTTTTCTATATAAATTTTGCAAATATTTTCAAGTTTTAACGTTTTTACGGATCATTATTATTGCATTTTTAGTTCTTTTAAAACACTAAATTCACTGCTACATATTATTTAAGTAGAGTGTTACAGCTGATGGCCAACGTTACTAGCGCTGTATAATTGAATATAATCTTAGAAAAATAAATAAATTAATAATAATAGCAATAATATATAAGTAGAAAGCAAACCTCATATAAATAATGACTAGAATTTTCCAAGAAACCTCAATAGATTTAATTTGTGTTTTTGTAGCGAAGTCCAAACTGAAGGGAAAAGCGAACCAGTTGTAGAATAAAAAAGTAAGAATATAAAATAAGGAAAAGTGATCAGTGAGTTCTTGTTGGGGCTTGTTGATATTTGCTTTAAGCTTCTCACTTATTAAACTGGAAGTTTGAAATAAATATCTTTAGTTATTCTAAGAAATGTTGGGTAAAGGCTCCCTGCATTAGCCCCAGTGAAATGCGTATCGGAATTGGCTTAAACTTCTCAATTGATAACTTTGAGTTTTCAGTAAGACTTTGGGAAAAAAGAATCAGCACATAATTAAAATTAAAGAGTTTAAAAAAACGACAATTCCTCAAAATATGAAGGAATAATATTTCGTTTGATTTTTAAGCAAACTTGTATGTTTTTTAACTTAACTAAGTTATTGGTTTTACAGCATTTTGAAACAATCGGCTATTTGGTGGCGATCTTTTGATTTATTCAAAAGTTCTCAGCGGTTTGAAGTTTAATAAAAAAAGTTTTACTCCAAGAGCTCAAAATCATAGAACAGCAAAGCGCACCACGTTACGATGAGTTTCCAGTTAAAATTAGTGTGAACTTACAGGGATGTGCTCTGGGGTCTATCGTTTTTTACATTTTTCAGTAATAAGATTCATTTATAAAAGCGTTTAAAAGTAAATGTAAATGCGTGAAACAACACTTTTATATGAACTCCTTTAAACTGATTGCAACCAACACATGGTTCCTTTGAGATAGTTTCTTATCAGACGATATCCCAGCAATAACTTGACGAATATAAGTTTTGAAATGATTCACGCTATTGGTACTGGATTTGAAATGACACGGATTTTGAAGGAGAGCTCTCTTTCCCCTCAAAATAAATATATAATAAATATATTATAAAATATAATAACGAAGTCAAATGTAAGTGTCCTTGTTTTGGTGTCCAATAAATACCCACTATTAATTTTAATTTTAAATGATTCAATATTGAAGATGGGTGGGCCTTCTCGGAGCGCTTCCTAATGCTGTCAGAATATAAAACTGATATACAACGGGTTAAATATAATAAAATTCGAAATGCCATTTGAAACAACAATTTAAGCTGTAGAACGTAGCACTTTGTTAAATATTAAAATGTAAATAAATAAAACTTTAAAAATGAAATTTTGTATTTTATTTCTGTTACTTGAAAATATTTGAGTCTATTATTTTTCTACTACTAGAATTGTCTTGCTCGTACTTTTCTTCTACTGCTGCAGTTGGTTCTTCCTTGTTATTTCATTTTTCTTCTTATTGTTCCCATGTCAGTTTGTGTCATGTTTGTTGTTTTGTAAATTGTTAGTAAATATTTGGTAATAAGTTTTCTTTGCAAAATAAAAGAAAAAAAAATACATTTTCACAATATTTATTTCCTTAAAGCATTTTTCTATTCTTCTTCCATACAAAACAGCCGCTCACACTAACACCATCAGAAGCAAAATTTATCTCTCTTATTTTTGTGAATGTGTGTGTACTCGTCTGCAAAGATGTATGTTGTGTGTGGCACACACTGTATTCCATATAAATACCATATATTTTTAAATACGTATAACCATAATTAACATGTTGTGTTGTTTTCTAAGTATCTTGTTGTTGTTTTTGTAGTTGCCATTTTGGGACGTTTTGGTTATATGTAACAATAAATATTGTTTCCTGTTTGTGGAGTTCTTCATGTTAGTTTATGTTTTTATTTTTTATTTTTTTTCCTCAAATTTCGGTCACTTTGTGTCAAAGAAAATATGTAGTTGAAAATGCAGTAAATCTTCTTAACCCTTGTGGGCATAGTTGGGTAGCCGGGTACCTTCAGGGCTTTTATCCAAAATGTTTTCCTTTATATCGATTATTTGGAAATATCTGAGTATTAATCATTTTAAATATTTCTAGTAAAATTGTCCTTTGGTTCAGTTGTTAATAGAAAATAGAAATTTTTAGATTAACTGCTCAATTAATCGGGTAGTATTTAATCAGTTAACCGAATGAAAGCCCTACTATTTATAGGAAAACCTAAGCAAATTCGCAAATACATTTTGGCAATGCTGCTTTATGTAAGTCAAAATTTTTAAATAATTTAAAAACCAAAAGAATGAAAAATAAAAATGTAAGAAAATTAAAAAGGCAAGATAATCACCGAGTTAGAAATATGTTTTTTTTAAGTTTTGCGTGACATCTGGAAATTTTAGAAAATCAAAACGGATCAGATTTTCTTTTTATTAACGATATCTCACGGATCGGACTAACCGATTTTAAGCTGATTCTCAATGATTGACGTTTTTTTCATTTTTAGCAGTTGAACCACTGAAAAGTTATGCAAACACATAAACCATTTTGAAAAATGCCTTTTTCTTAATCTTGCGAGAGATCTTGAAACTTATTTAATCAAAACGGTTCAGATTCATATGAAATCCAAATTCAAGAATAGTCTTCAGAACACCAAAAGTTTGGTTTAAAATTTATAAGCGAGTCAAATAGACACACACTCTCATGCATACGGACTTTGTGACGGGCTCTCAGAATTAGTCAGAGAAGCTTCCCGAAAACGCGATCTGATGAGAACTCGATTCTTTTAAAACGTGCTAAAACCAATAATATAATAAAACGTAAGAAAATAAAAAAGGAAAAGTGATCAGTGATCAGTGATCCGTGAGTTCTTGTTATGACTTAGATATTTGTTTTTAAGCTTTCCACTTATTAAAGTGGAAGTTAGAAATATATATCTTTAGTTATTCTATAAAATTTTGGGTAAAGGTTCCCTGATGATCTGCATTAGCCCAAGTGAAATGCGCATAAGAACTGGGTAAAACCCCTCAATTGATCACTATGACTTTTTTATTAATACTTTGAGAAAAAAGGAATCAGCATGAAAATAAAAATTAAAGCTTTTCCATAAGTTCTCAATAATTTTTTAAATATTTTAAATTCGGCAATTAGTCGTGCCGTAATTATGATCCTCTCTCAGAGGATTTCATATGCAATAATTGAAAAGTATTAAAGTTTAAGGGCCTCATTAACAAAAAAAGCTGCTTAAAATGCAAATTTGCCATACAAACTTACAAACATAAAATATTTTTTATGAATAAGTTAACTTCATTAACATATTTGCAGCCTAAGTTTTTGTGTCATATCAATTATTAACTACGACATTTATTTGAAAAATTTATATCTATAAACTGGTACGAACTCGCTATAAGCTCATGATACATTATTTAGACTGAAGTTTTAAATGGCGCACTTAAAAGGTTTTTATCATTCTCGGTATTAAAATTATTAATAGTAATTTTTGTCTTAGTAATTAATTCTAAAAGTTGGAATAATAATGCAAGCATTCATGTTAAATTTAATATAATTAAGATTACAATAAAGGAAGCAGAATAAAAACTTTTATAGGCTATCAGCTTAAATTAATTGTGAAAACCAGCATAGAATAAGTGATAAATGCTTTTGCTCAATTCGTTTTTGATTTAATAATTTAGTAGACTTTCACTTTATTTCGATATGACTGCCCCATTAATTCTAAATTGTTTAATAGTTGACCCATCATTAATTTGGTATTGCATTAACATGCAATTTCGTTTCCCATAAACTTTCTTAATATCGATTTCACACCAAAATTACTACGATTCGTTTAAAATGCAATATCATTTCAACATGATTTCTAGTTGTTGCAAATAGGCCTCCTATTAATATTCCATTTTTAAATCGCACTAAATTAATAAACAACCGTTTGGGAATTAGTTTTTCTTAATGCAAAATAGAGAATTTAACTTATTTTGTTTTATTTTACAAAGACATTTTCTTTGGGTTTGTAGATAAAGATTTTAAATTCATTTTCTTAAAGAAAGACATCTGATGTTGGCACATAAATAACATTATAATTTTCTATTAGGAAAATAGTCATGCATGTGTATTCACATGTTATATATGAATGTTTATGTAGATATTTCTATGTATTTTAACAAGATTGTTGAGCTGAATTTTGAGAATTTTAAACAGTCCTAAACAAAATTTTGTTTGCGTAATTTTCCTATGTTTATTAGATAAAGGGTAAAAAGGGTCTAACTACACCCGTATGGTAGACAATATCATTATCATTTTAGTTCAACTTATTTTCTATGAAAAAGGGATATTTAAATAGTTTTACTTCAGAGAAATTCTTTAGTAACTTCTTTCATGTCTTATATTTAATATATGTTGTACAATTGCCCAGAAGTTTTCGGGCGGAAATTTGTTAATGTTATTTGATTAAATTAGAACTTGAAAAGTCAAAGAAATGTGTTTGTTTAACGAAGCTTTTAATTGTTTCAAAGAAATTATTGTGATTTTCTTTGCAATACAATTCACTTGTACTTTAGATAAAGTCTGCTTCCAAAATAGATGTTTTATCAAAATGACAAGGCTTCGGCGACTGATTTTATAAAAATGCATTTTTGTGAGACGTATGTTCCCCAAAGTTCATTATATAGTCAAGGCCTGTTTCATATTTGATGGTTACATCCTGCTTATTTGATACATTTTTATAAAAAAATTTGTTAAATAACTGGTTCATACACATAAAAGGCATTATTCACGAAAACATTTCATTTGCTTTTGAAACAAATTTTATATAAAAACTTTATTTTATAAGGAGCTTATAAAATTAAATATATTCTATGAATACGGCTCAAAATATTTTTATGCCTTAGAATTGTGTAATTTATCTTCTATTCGTATCTTTTATATTCGAAATAATGACAAATTCTTTTGAAGAGCTGATAAGGCATCACCCTGCTCAGTTATATTACGGGCTGCCCTGCATTCAGTGATACTACGGGCTACCCTGCATTCAGTGGCATCATCAATTGGGGCACTAATAATCATATTTTCTGACAAAAAAGACGGACATCAAAGTGGTTTCTTGGTATTTAGGAAATTTCTCTATGTGGCCCACTAAAGAGTGAAGACCGGATGCCATAGACAGACTTGCCTTCAGTGTTTACATAATGCAAAATGTATGGAATATTCTTTGTAGCGTTCTTTCTAGTTAAAAAAATTTCTCAACATGTTTTTTCTTCCAAACTGGTCAATGCGTTACCCGTTTACCCACTCTTTCATAAAAATATTGGCGTGACCATGAAACATTTCTGTACTAAAATACTTGTTTCTATAACAAGTCGTTATTGGGGCAGTATTAGCATTATCTGGTAAAATAGTGAAGTTTAATGTTATTTGTTACGATTGTTAAATCAGCATATTTCACAGAAAATATCAATAAAATCTTTAAAAATTTACTATTTAATTTGCTTCAAAATTTAAGATAAAGACTAGAAATTTAAAAATGGTCTACAGCGTCATTTTATTACAAAATATAAAAATCCAAATATTATGGGTCATATTAAATCTCTTAAGCAATCAATCCAATTCAATTGACAGAATTTGTATCCTTTTGCTTAACCTTGTTTTGCTTTTGGGTTAATTTGAGTCTGCTTTAACCACTTATTCCATGTCTTTCTACTAACTTCAGCTAACAAATAACAATAAATATGCAACCATGATATAAAATAAGAAACCAAATATCTGACTGTATGCGTTTCGTTATTAATGAATATATTGTGACTGAGCACGTTTGTGCGTGAGTCGACAAGAAGGGCATAAATTACTGAGAACATGTAAAAAGTGGCCATTTCTAAGCATTAAGTTGCCTAAAATATAAGAATAAGAGAATGCAGTGAAGCAGAAAAATACGACCGTAATAATTTGAACCCTAAATATTTGTATAAATGGATTTAGCATTTTGTTGTTGTTGCTGTTGTTTTGCATATTCCATTCATATAATTTTTTGACGCAAAATATATTTTACACAAGACATGGAATATTTGAACTTCATAATTTTTTTTTTGCCACAAATACGACAACAGAAGTCATGCAAACAAGTTTCTAACTAAATTCGTATTCATCCCAATATATACAGAATGCAATCGTACATTATGCTTACATATACACACACACACACGTTTAATAAATATTCAAGTTCATATTTCAGTGTATTTATTTTCAACCTTTTTAGTCTTCGTAAAGCAAAACTGGCGACAAAACCAACTCATAGTGAGATTAAAAGAAAATCGTATCTCTATTCAACAGCGTGATATGTGCAGCAGGTGGTGCCTGGAGTATTAAGAACTGGAAAATGCCGTGGTGAAACACATTAATGGGTATTTTCAGGCTTTATTTTTCTAATTAAAACTTGTAAAGATCGTAAAGGGCAAGTTTTAACTCAGTAAACATTTGTTTTATATCAAAATTGACTTTATTTTAGATCTCCGAAAATCTGAGATTTTTAAAATGTGGTTTTTGATTAACTTTTTTAACTAAAAATATATTAATTGATATTGGGTACTGGAAAATTTATATTTGGATTTTTGTCATTTTTCCGCGTTGCTACGTATTTGTGATCGTTTTGTCGCCTTTCTACTTTCTGTCGCACGATGTGCTGCCATAAATGCCCGCAATACTGTCACATATTCGATTTAAATGCTGCGGTTATCTAGCAAAAGAAGTCTTTGATGTATGAATAGGGCGATCTCGCTGGCCATATCCACGTTCTAAAAGTAGGGATTACATGACAAGAAAACGCTTTATTCACAGTCTCCATTATGGATTCAGTTGTTCAAGCGGTTGCAAAGCCTTGTGGAAATCACATGTTCCCTAGTGGGAAGTCTGTAGCGGCCCGGAAGTGAGTGATCTGTAGCGTTCGTTAGGAGAAAAAGACTTATTGAAGATAATAAAGGATAATCCAATCAACAAATTTTTATTAATGAAAGATGGTCGGATGGACGCTGGACATAGGAATCAAAGGCCACAAACCGTACACGCTATTTTTTCACAAAAATACTTGCATTTTCGTTCATTATTGTTTTAAATCTATTTTAAAATTTATTTTTAACTTTTCCATTGGATTTTGTTCAAAACCGTGTTATTTATCAAATTATTACATACGAGTATTTCGGGGAATTGTCGTTTTTTAAAACTCTTTAATTTTAATCATGCGCTGATTCTTTTTTTTTTTCCAAAATCTTACTAAAAATTCAAAGTCATCAATTGAGGGGTTTTAGCTAGTTCCCATGCGCATTTCACTGGGGCTAATGCAGATCATCAGGGAATCTTTACCCAACATATCTTAGAACAACTAGAGATATTTATTACAAACTTCTACTTTAAAAATTGAGAAGCTTAAAATAAATATTAAAGTTATAACAAGAACTCACTGATCACTTTTCCTTTGTTATTTTCTTACGGTTTTTATTATGCAATTGGTTGGCTTTTTTCCGACTCTAATTGTAGTTATAAGAGATATAAAAAACATTAACAACTAATAATTTTTTTAATAAATTATAATATAAATATTTCTTTATTTTAACTATTTAAATTTTTTATATATTAATTTAATGTGTTCGAAAGCGTGTAAAATTACTCACACGTCATTAGACGACAACAGCATGACATCACAAACAAACTTGCACGAGTACAATGTGACGTATGAGTGACATTGTTAATTAATAATATTAAGAATACGCGTGGAAGAGCAATACCACAGGATAGTTACTTACAAACAAACACCCAAACATACAAGTGAAGTTAATAAATAACTTTTTGCAAACGTATAAAGAAAAATAGTTTGGAATATTATAAAAGGGGTAAAATTGATAACCATCAGCAAAATATTGTCTCGAACTTTCACCTCAAGATTTAATTGTTAGAACAGGGATGCTTCCACTAATTGAAGCAGTACCATCTAACCAGTTGCCAGAGTTATCCAATTTATATGTTATAATGAAAGACAAAGAAACTACAACTTTCAAATATTCATCCCAAAGGACGTCTCAGTGGTACGAGTGTATTCTTCAGTTCCAGATGTTTGTTGGATCCAACATAATTTTGCATACGAAATTATTATCCCAACCTCTTATTTTCCTTGTATTTATGAATAACTGCTGTAACCCAAAATTACGAATGTTTTCTTTGATAATCTTTGAGAGGCAACTTTTTTTAAACTTTTTCTTTAACAAAAAAACTATTGTTTTTGTATATTTTTCGAAAGGACTTATGCTAGTTTTTGGGTGTTATCACCTTCAAATTTATAGGCTTTTTTGCAATTTCCCCTTCTGCTAAAAGAGCGACTAGAACTCTGTGAGTTTTATGGCCTTTACAAAACGTAAACAAAATATTTGTTTGTTATTGTTGTTGTTATTTTTATCTTTCTTTTTTTTCAAACTAAAACCTGTATCCTGTTTTCCTACATTTTTCTAGTTTTTTCTCATGGTTATTTTAGCAAAAGTTTTGATAGAAGTCGTTTGTTATTTTCTTTTCGTATGCTTGCTGTTGTCGTTGTTGTTTTCTTCTGTTTTTTAATTTTAATTTCTTGCTACGTTTTCCATTCGGTTATCTCTTTTTTTTCTTTTAGTTTCCTTCTGTTTCCAGTAAATCAAGTCGTAGCTACGTGATTTGTTTGTTTTCTATTTCTTGTGCTATTTTTTTTGTTAAGATTTCTGTGTTGCAGCTGTTTGTCAATTTCCATTTCAAACTCATTGTACCGATTTCATTTCTTAAGAATGAATGCTTTGTTTTTTTTTAAATATTGCTTTAAAGGATTTAAAAAGGGATAAATTTGTTTGCGCTATTTGTGTAAAATAATGTCAGACTTTAAGCTAAAAATATATGGTGGCAAATTCATATTGAAGTCAAATTCCTATTTATATAGGGATTTAACATACCTTTTTTATTAAAAAGGACGACTTGTCCTTAATATTTTGTTGTTGTTTTTTTTGTATAACAAAAGGCAACAGTGCAAACAATTTAAAGAAGTCTTTGATATATTTTTATTGAAGACCTGATTTTATTGCTCATTTATTACATTTATTGAATATTTATTTGTTTAATAACTTGAATAAATTATTTAAGAATGTATGCTGAAATTCAAACAAAAATATACTATATTCGAATATATATTTGAAAGACTTAAGTATTTAAAAACTTACAAAAGCCTATTGTCCGTACCCTGCCTTGAACAGCCCAAGGGTGATGGCACTGCGCTCCAGCTTTTTGCCAGACCTGGAGAGCGTGAAGGTGGTTGGAATTTCGGTCTTCCGAAGGACCATAGAATGGCTCAAAGCCGAAGAGGACAACTCATAAGCAGTCTTCTGCTTAAGTGTGTCACAACAGGACTGATTTAACGGACCCAAGTGCATTGTCTCGTCAATGGCGCTAATAACCTAACATATTGTATTGTGCTTCCTGGCGTATACTTAATATTATTAATTATGTTACTCCTACGTCACAAAGTGCTCACACAAGATTGTTGGCGTTGTCCATGTGCCTTCGAGGCACATTAAACTAAAAAATATTTGTGTAAATAAACTAAAGCACACGTTTTTCAATGAAAATCTAACTTAAAAGTTAAAAATAAATTCTAAAATATTCTTGAAGTAGTTGGTACCATTCTGTGCTCGTGAAGAATATGGATTCGAATATTTTAGTCTGCATTAAAGCGCGGTTGCAATGTTGGGTAGGTTTCATGCCTCCAAGGCCCGTCCAAATAAACAAACAAACTTCTATAAAAATAGATAATTGAAAGAAAAGTTTGGATAAGAGTTACTTGAATGACACAGATGATGCCCATTAAGAATTATCAACAGACAGATAGTGTCTAAGATTTGCGTCAGTACCTACCAATATGGCCTACCTGACGGTGGTCTCAACACCGGGTGAAATTAATGTTCATCCTCGAGGACAGGTAGGTTGCAATATTATTCATTCAGTACCGCCATATATAACAACATCATGCTTCTTGCTAATGTGTTGCTTCCGAGGAGAGCATGCCATCAGCACCAAGAGGAACCAAAGGTCAAAGTCATAAGACTTATCACTCCTAGCACTCCCAGCACCAACAACACACCACCACTTCCTCAAAGTCTGCTGATTCACAGCAGCCCATAGAGGCTACCATCAGCTGGGTCGAAGTCCCAGCATAGTATGAGTATGCCAGAACATCAACCCTTCTATGACACCTCTTCCAGAGACTTTTGGTATTAAACCGCAGCCACAACATGGACTCACTGAAGAGACCTAATCCAAACATTTGGCCAGAGAATCAATAAGACATAGGAGGAGACCGAGGTCCGCCACACGCCATCAATTAGATGAACTTGCGTTAATCAGAGCTTCACCAGTGAAGCAAATGTTTCAAACACGCCCAGCCAAAAGTTTACATATATGGCAATATCGTCGCTTCACCCCCAAGCAAACGTCATCTGTGGGAGACTGGTTACGCCTCGTAGCTCAAACCAATATAGGTTTGTAACCTACTATTGATTTTTGATTCTTTGTAATGGCAGGATCCAGGTATCCTTCCACCTGTATATCTTATCTTTTCCCCAGAAAGCACTGAAGCAAAACGTTACGACTGACCGAATTGCCTATTTTGCCCCCCGGGGGAAGTTATTAACAGACAGCATCCATAACACCTCTCATTATATATAATGACGGCGACGTCACATCGAAACGGCAATAAAAGATTGTCATTTGTTAGCTGTTTGTCGCCAATAGCTGAGTTCTGTTAATATCCTCTACATGCCTTAGAGAATAAGAAAGGATTGTGAATTGGCTGTTGTCAACAACAAGACAACTTGTGATTATATATTATGCTTGGAAATTGACATGACGTCGATATCGTCACTACGTTTTATTTATAAGCCCACTAACATATTCTTTTATGATTTGTGTACGGAATTTGATTGGAAACAAAGCGAGCATCAATAATTGCTTTGCTACAGCAAACATCGTCCTTTGAGTCTCTCTAGACCTTAATTAGCCATGAAGTTAATACTTAAAATATAAAAAATTATATATAAAAATAACAATTGAAAGGAATTATTTACAACTTCTTAAAACTAAAGAGATGTCATAACAATTGCCTACAAATTTCAGGCTAAATGCTCTCTCTATTGCCCGTTGCCTACAAGATCCTGTGAAATCCTCTTAAGCCTTTTACGCCCCATTTTATAATCAGCTGCAAATCATTTATTTTTTTTGCTGGTCCTGGTCTGTCAAATTTCATTGCCTAAAAAATTTAAATTTTTCTTTATTATTTCAAAAATAAGCCCTCATCGTCATTTAGATTTTATGAAAGGCATCATGTTTCATGCCTTGACAAAATAATTCCATCTTATCGTTTCAGTTGTCGTGTTTAAAAATAGAGAAAAGAGACAAAAACTCTTAAAATACCATACAATATGCATGTGTGTATGTGAGTATGTATGAATTTGAAAACCCTTTTACCAGAAGATACCATAAAAAAAGGTTTGTTCCTGCAACTGCCATGGAGATAAAGTCTTAAGTGTTATTAAACTTAAAGTCATAAGGAAATGAAACTGGTAAAGAAGTAGAAGAATAAGAAGAGAAGAAGACTGACGTTGAAAACAAAAGAAATAACTTTTAATGATTTAAGAAATGCCAAAAACTTGAAACAGTACACACACAACGTACTCATATGACTGCTTAATTCATCTTACTTTTACTTATTATTCTCGTTGTTGTTGTCGTTGTTGTTGTCGTCGTTTTCGTTGTTGTTTTTGTCGTCGACGTTGTTGTTGTCGTCGCTGTTGTTGTTGTGTTGTTTGTTTTATTTTGCTTAAGGAAAACAAATGCTGTTTTGTATTAGCTATTGTTGTCATTGCTAAGTCCGTCAGTCAAGTCACTTTATTTATGATTTTTTGACGTGCCATCCTTTTCAAGAAAACTGAAAAGGAATTTAGTCGTCATAAAGAATTTGGCTTCTTTTTGCAAGGGACGAGGATGTAGAATTTATGCGAATTTTGTTTACCTTTTATCTTCTTTCTACTTGATTTCATTTCTTAACGCTTTAAAGTTTTTATAAATCATGTTAAGAGAAATCTTTTGTGGCAGGTAGTTGTTGAGGTATTTTCGTAGTTTGCAATTATCATTAAAATGGCAGCAGAACTGTTTTGTCCGGTTAGTTGAAGCTGGATTAATTGTTGTCCGATTAAGGCAAAGTCGGTAGGCACATCATTTAGCAAGAACTACATCTTCAATAATTATTTTTATAAGAAAGAACAAGGATAAGGATACAAAGAGAGTTTTATGATCCTTTGCCTTTCTACAATGAAAGCCGTACAATACAATTCATAAACATGAAGCGTAGTAGTGATAGAACACTGGAAGATCGATAGACATGCCGGTAGAATGCACTCTTGGGATCTGAAAACGTGGAGATTTCATAAGAGCTCGATTTTTTCAAAGTGGGGCAGAACCCACAACTTCCCGGTTTTCGAAAATTTTAAATTTTTCCAGCGGCAACCTAATAATTTATTCATAGAGGAACATTAAGTAAATTTGTTAACGAAAATTTATTTTATTAACCCATTATGAATCAGAAATATGTTTTCTAAATAAAAAAGTGGCATCTGAAGAAGCTCAAGTTATCAGAGCAAACCTAGAAAATTCCAAAACACATGAATTATATCTTGTACAATTAATGTCGCAAAAGTACAATTTTATGAGTTTGTTGGTACAATTTAATGGTCTCCATTTGCAGCTCGGTTTCTTATAATTGCAATACCCTCTCTTTATCTATCTCTTTCTCTCTCTGACGCTCTCTATGGCTCTTGCGTTATTAAGGTTATTACACTTTTCAAATAACCTCCACAACGTACGTCTGGCGTTACATATATTTTTAAGTACCAAGTTGTTTCTTTCTAAGTTATAAAATGGTTTTAGTTAGCAAAAATAATTTCGTCAGTTGCTGTTTTGGTTACTTTTATGTATAAAAAAAAATGTAATTTCCCATCACTGGCAGCGAAATTTTAATTTTATTGGTTTTTTCCACCAATGCAACTCTTAATGAGGCATGATAAAGTTTTATTTAAGAAAAACTTAAAATTTGTAACTATTTTGGTAATCATCATGTCCTAAATTGTAGGTTTTTACCAAAAACCGTTTCAATTTCCCAACCCTGGAAGCAAAATTTAATTATGCTTTTATTTATATCATCAATGTATTTCTTCATGAGGTATAAAGTAGTTTTATTTAAGAAAAATAAAATTTTTTATCCATTTTGGTCACTTTAAAGTGCTATAAAATATTGGACTTGTCTAACCCTGGATTGGAAATTTTTTTCGTCAATGCAAATCTTCATGATGTATAAAGCCGTTTTAATTTAAAAAAAACTTAATATTGTTAAACACTGTAGTTATTACATGTACTACAAAATACTAAATGTACAGAAAAAAAATTCAATTTCCCATTCCTAAAAATTATTTTAGTTTTTGATAAGCGATTAATTAAGGCTTCTTACAGCATAAAAAAAGGTTCAATTTACAAAAAAAAAAAAAAAACCAAAAAAGTTGTTGGTTTTTGGTATTAATTTTGCGTCGAGAAATAGGTGTAAACTTCCCAGCTCTGGAACCATATTTCTGAATTTCAATACCACTCTATTTTAGTTCCTTTTCAACCCATCAGTCCAAAAACGAAATCTCTAGCATTTCGTAGGACTTGGGAAAACCGATTCCACGTACAGACAGACGGACAGAAGGGCAGACAGACAGACGGATATGGCTCAATCGTCATCGCTATTCATAAGAACCCAGAATGTATATACTTCATGGGGTCCCATATTAACATCGAAGAAATAACATACGGAATGACAAACCTAATTATCTACCCTTTCACTTTTTTGTGAAGGGTATAAAAAAATAGAGGAACGCCGAACAGAGTATAAAAGTCATGCAAATTTATTTACATTATTATTTACTTCAGTTTAACCGAAAGATTTTATTTCTCTCCCTACTGGCGGCTCTTCAGAAAATCCGCAAAAATTTCATATCAGCACGCGATTTAACAATCAAAAATAATTTGATTTGTATTTGTTTTTATTGCGTTTCTTCTTTTTTTCCATATGAAATTTTAATTAACTGAAAACTGTATTTTAACTCATGATAGTAATTGTATGATTTTTTTTTGCTTTAAAGAAATCATTATCATATTAATTATTATACTGTTTATATTTTCACAATTTATAACTTTTAGTTTTTGCTGAATGACGACTGTTTGACTTCCCAACAGTACAACAGTTTAATCCGTTTGGGGCTGCAACAAAAAGGCGTTGACACGTTAATACTTTTTAATGTATATGCGCCAGGCTGTTTACAGTCCGGCATTAAAATTTACATACGATATTATATTTTTAAAGTGTTTTTTTTCTTTCAATTTCGCCCTTTAATTTAATAATTAAGTTATTTGCGATAATTTATATACGTTCGAAACGAATTTGCAAATTATGTGTATTGCAGTATAACATGCGAGCTGTGTAGGGAGTAGGCCGCAGATATATGAATGTGTTATACAGAGTCTTGAAAGATTAAATTCGCGGAATACAAAAAATCTTGCAAGTGAAGGGAATTTTCAGTTGTTTGAAGGAGAAAAAAAAAAGTTTTATAGTCAATTAATTTTTTAGTTGAAGTTAGAGAGTGCAATTGCTGTTATTCGGCCAGTTTTAACTGGTTTTCAACGATCTTTGAAGCCGATTATTTTTTCTTATTCGTTTTCCTGTTTGACGTGATTAATAGTTTATTTAAAATGCGTGTGTTATAAGTTTAACTGCAATTTAAATAAATTTATATTTATTCAATAGGGCTTTCTTTTTTGTTAAAACGGGCAATGTAAATAAATTAAAAGAATATGTAGCAACAAATATCATGCTAAACACTATTAATTTCAATGGCCTGTTAAGTTGCTTTCAGTAAAAAAAGACCAATTAAAAACAATTAAAAGTATAACAAAAAGTAATGAGTTGAAAAGGTAAATAGTAATTTATTCAGGATCTTGGATACTATTATATTTACTTTAAATTATTTTGATGATGATTCTAAAATAAATTGAAATTACAATAAATTCACAAGCAGCTGCAAAACTGAACAATTAATTGTTGATTGACAAAGTCCAGTGAAAAAAAGTTAATCTGCTATTTGCTAAATTAACATCTTTGACACACATTTCCTTTTCTAAATTCACAGAAATAATAGGAAATCTGAAAATGCTAAAACGTCTACAAAAGCTCAATTAGAATGAAAGGAAAAGAAAAGCAAAGCAAATGTTAAAGACGACGAGTCCTATACAAACTGAAAAGCAAAACAGCTCAAGTCCTTCTTATCTACATCTGTTTTTGGTCGTGCTTGTTGAAGTTGAATAAATCAATATAAAAATGAAAATGTGTTGCAGCCACTCAAAAGAAAAAGCAAAGATTTCTTTTTCTTTCCACTTTAAAATAATTACTATTAACCTCCTTTTTTATCTTGCAGCTTTTGCGCTTTTGTTGATGTTGCTACAACTTGAAGCAAAATGCCATAAAAAAAGGAAAATATATATAAAAAAAAGACAAAAGGCAGTGTTGCAATTAAAATAACAAACCCCTGACGAACATCAAAATAGTTGTCATTTACTTTTCCTACTTTCCATTCATTTGTATAACAGACGAATTGTCTTTAGTAATTGTTGAAAAAACAGAATTAAAAATGAAACGAAAAAAAATAAAATTAAAACAACATTGTGCTGCAGGAACCATGGCAGAGGCAATCATGTGTTTGCTTTATTCGTAAGGAAACTTCAAGGACTCTTCGGGCATCTAAAAACAAGCTTAACGAAAAGGAAATATTGTCCCTTAAGTGTTTTCCATAGTTTATCATATTCTTTTTTTTTTTTTTTTGATTCCAGTTTCTCTTTTGTGCCTTTTTGTGTTTATCTTAGCCTTTCCATTGTGTATCTATTTTACAATTCTGAGTGTCCTTTAACACATTGAAGTTGTTAAATTTCAACGCAAATTGGAATGGACGAATGGTGGAAGTTATTTCGAAAAGAAAAGGCTTTAAAATAACACTAAAATTGTTAAATGCCATGAAACGCATTAAAACTATGGGAACTATTTTATTATTTCGTTTGCTGGCAGTTTCATCGTAAACCTTTTCAGCTTTGGTATGGGAGTGGTGCTATAAATCGGCAAAGCTTTTGATACAGAAATCAATTTTGGGATAATAATTTTTGGTATTTTTGTCAACAAGATGAGGGCGATTATTTTTCTCGGGCGGCTCAGTTTTCAAGCGTCCAATGTTTTCTTTAGATAAAACTTAATAAAAGCCTTTGATTGAAACGATTAATAAGCTCATATCTCCTAGAAACCTCTCACTATTGACACCAGGCCAAGGCAATAAAAGCACGATTAACGATACTGGAATTTAATAAGAAACTGAATGAATATGGAAAAAATTTTTAATATTAACAGTAGGATTCAAAAAGAGATTGCACTTTTGGGATTTACATAAGCGCTTATTTAAAAACTAAAGGTTGAAATACATGAATGTAATTTTTTATTAAAAATATTTTGTGTTTATTAACTGCTTAAATGAAAAGTTTCTATTAAAATATTTTTAAAAATCGAATATAAAATATTAATATAAAAATTCTTAAGACTCAAAAAAATTTATTAAATATTGCAAGCAAAAAGGTGATCAAATTATACACAAGAATCAGATTAGAAATTTATTTAACTGCAAATATTTTATATTAAAAGCGAATGGCACCTGGTACAGACTCAGCATCTGTCTGTAGACGATTTGTGTGCCAGGGTATCAAACAACAATTCCCAAGTAAATTCCAGAGAACGACTTCAGCAATATTCGAACATGGAATCGTTGATGTGAAGAAGCAACGAAGTCCGCTGCACAACATGACTGAGTGTACGTCACAAAAATCATCACAAATGATGGTCATCATGCGCCCACTGTAATAAAAGTGTTACTTTCAAAATGAAGCTCCTGCAGGTAGACTTTGTATCGATTTTTGTGCGTAACCTGAAGTAGGTAATCATCGTTTTTCAGACTATTGTAATGACGCCTTTTAATATATACAGGCACTATGTTGCTCTCTTATTTCGTAAATGGGGGAAAAACAGGGTTGATCAACTTTCCCAGACAAAACTTCTGCTGGTAACCCATTAAAGTTATACAATCCTGCAAAACCTCCGAAATAACAGAGCAATGGGAATACTTGTGAGAAATTAAAAAGCGCCTCGTTGGCAATTATATTTTAAGTGCAACCAGATCTCTGATTGTTTACTCTCATTCTACAGTTTTGTGTCTAACTCGTACTTGTTAATTTCGACGCCTCAACTAACTGTATTGACTTACAGCTCTTCTGAAGAATTTTCCGTGCTACTTCCTATGGGAAGGCATAGGTCGTGTACAGTCAGTCACACACTGGCATTTATGCATCAAATTCTTTAAAAACTTACTTTGTAAAGTATTTTATATACAAATACAAATACAAAAACAAATACAAATACAAATACAGACAAAAAGGAGTTTCTACGTCTGCATAATATGACATCAAAAGTCCCTTGGGAGATGTGTCACTTCCAGCAGGATCATCTCATGAAAAAATCAAATGTGCCCAATCTTGTTGCAACCACAGCTTCTGCACGTTCTTTCAAATTGGTGAACGAAAAAGTTAGATATTATCATGGCTCTATAGCGTTCTGATGTAACGTTCTGATCAGAATCGTTTTTCAAACGGGACGGACCAATGATTCCATCAGCCCACAAAACCCACTAAATGTCGGGATTTGTGGATGTATCGGTGTCTCAACATACACTTGAGAATTGTCATGACACCAAATACGGCAGCTTAATTAAGTTCATGTATCCGTTCCAACAAAATTGAGCTGAATAGCTAAATAAAATTCACGACTTACGTAGTTCGAACAGGAGCATAAATTGTAAAATATATTTTGCGTCATTCAGGTGTCAGTCTATTTATGATGAAATGCCAAACTAAAATTAAATTACTTGACTGTTAACAAAATTGTCGACCTTTAAAGAAGTGTTGCCAAGATTTACTACTTGTTTTTGCTACAATAACCGCAGAAGGAAGGTTCTGTCAATCATCTCCCATTTGATATGCTTCTCTAATATTTCATCCAAATAGATTTAACGATTTTTCATATGTGGGTGTAAAATAATACATTCTATCTCACAAATACTCTTACAAGAAAGATTTTGTTCTGTTTTATATATGCAAGTTTTTTTAACGTGGAATTCAATTTTAATATCTAGAAATTTTCGATTTTTTCTTATTTATGGCTACACTGGTTATCATATTTTTATATAGAATATATTTAAGCCATAAATAACAAACATCGCACTGAAGTTTAATAATTTATAAAAAAATTATATTGTATTCTTCACGCTTTTATTAATGTTTTAAACAATAAAACCAGTTGCCGTTTGTTTAAAATTTTCTTTTGTTTTATTTATTACTTTAGAATATATTGAATAAAAATTAGCTTTTGTGTTTGGGTTTGATATCATCGATACTGATGATGTTGATGTTGATGGAATAGATATGATACAAAATATTTAAACAAGTTATGACTGTATGTATATTAACTGAAAGTGGGAAATGACGTGGAAAGGCATTAAAAATGTATGCATCGGCTGTATTTGATTTAAGTTTAACAAAAATAATTTTATTTATTAATCTGAAAACAATAGCGTTTTAAGAATAGCCGCTGTAGTAAAGCGAATATTATATTCGATTGAATATTATAGAAGTATGTGATTATTTTATAACAGAGAGAATTCTTTATCTGCATATATAAATAAATATATATAATATATAAATATAATACGTGCTGTAAGGTCGAAGGAAGAAAAGGCACTGAAGGGTGTCTGGGTTCAAGTATAGATCAGGCTATAATTATAATGTAAAAGTTAACAAGAGTATATACATTTTCAAATACTAGGAGGGCAGTGGCAGCATTCATTTGTGCTTTATTAGGAAATATGAATGATTCTAAAACAGACCACCTTCCGATGTCTTCAATGCCACTTACAATTTGAAAAGATTTATATTGAGTATCCACAGATACAACTCCTTCTATCCTCCTTCCCAAAACTTACCTTGCCAGTTCCAGCATTATGCTTTGTAGTTGTAGGGGGTCTTCCCCTGAGGGGTAGTTCTCCTTAAAAAAAAACGAAGAATTTGAAAGAACTGGGACTAAAGTCCGTCTATAAACTTGAAACAAACGTAAAACGATATGAATTTGTGCGGAAAATTAAAAAGAAAGTAGAGAAAACGGTTGGTCCTATAAGCCAGCCTTTTTGCTTTCCCCAAGGCTATTGTAACGCATAAAAGAATCGAACACACTAAATGATCAGATATATCATTTTGAAGTTTCTTAAATTAATAAATTTTTTCGGATTTTTCCGTTCATGTCAATCACCGCAAATCGTTTCCAAATGGATATCGATGCGGTTTGCGTTGATGGACGTAATTTTACAGTTTCAAAAGCTGATTAAAAGCTGTTTAAATATTATTAAAAAATATTAAAAATATATATTTATTTTTAATATGTTTCTTTTGAGATTTTTCGAAATCGGTTCAGCTGTTCAAATACACACACAGTCATTCGTACTTACTTTTCATACACGTACTCCTACACATACATATATACACAGGCACACACAAACACACACACACACATACTCAAACTGTCATACAGAGCCATTGACATTCTCACAAAATTATTCAGGAACGCTTTCTACCGACTCTAAACGTCGAGATTTGATGAGAGCTCGACTCGATTTTCGCAAGGCTGGGTAAACTAAGAGCTTTAAAATATTTTTAAATTTTAAATTCTCCTACTGGGAGGTTCAAAATCGACTTTTGTTAATCACACGTTTTTTAATTAAACTGTTCACAAATATTTTCCCAAATGTGGCTGCACCTTAAGTCGGACTAGACATTTTCGTTTTGCAAAATCGCTTGAGTATTTGCATGATTAATTTAATTAAAATTATATTTGCGGAGAAAACACTGTCTTTAATATATTTAATAGATTTCGATAATGATACTGGATGTCAATTTGCAAAGCTTAAATCACAGTTCTTACAAATTTTTTTCAAACATTTTAAGATAAATTTTCAAAACCTTTTGAATTAGGTGTGAAGTATTGTGGCTAATTAATATTATATCCATTTCTTTAAATAATTTAAATATAAATTTGCATATTTTTTTTAGTAAAATGTTTATAATTATTTCCCTCTTAATGAATATTTATTGTTATTCATAAATATTAAATAAACTAGATTAAAAATATGCACATATAAATATTTCAACAGCAATATAAACTACATATTTATACGAGAAGAGTTTTTATTAATAAATATCTATTTTGTTATTAATTTAAATAAAGAAAATGACAAAAACAGTTTTATTGAGCTTTTGGTAAAAATAAGCAAATAAATCAATAGAAAAAACAAATTAATTCCACTGCATGCAAAAACAGGTAACCTCCGATAACACAGTATTTCTTTGCATAAATCGATTTCGTACAATGACACGGGTTCTAGTTTTGATTTTTAATGTGGCAACTTATTAGAGACTCTGGTAAATCAATAGAATTCGTTGTTTTTTTGTAAAATTTTACAATAAATATTCAGAGAGCCTTAAAAGCGATATAAAATCAGAACTTTGTTATGAAGTCCTTGATTTTAGTTCTTTGTTTCATTCAAAATATTTTCTAATTTTTCATGCATCTCTTACGTTTTATCTAGCGCGATGTCTATTTATTTTTAAGCACAAACTTTCATATTATACACAATTCTTTTACATTTTGTATGTAAGTCTTTAAAAAAGTTATTTGCCTTGCAACTATTTTCATTAGCAAGAGTTATAACACTCATCCTGATTTCTTCTTTGGTTTACCTGAAAGGAATACGCTCTAAATATATCCGAACAATTATACGCTCAACTACAGGCATACAGAAGCCTCTGTCTGGCAGGTGAATCCTTTTCTATTTTTTGTTATATAAAAATCATGCTATATAAATTATATACGATATGAAACTATTAAGCTTTATTTGCAAACTTTTTCACAATAATTATTTGGCTTTTTCCATCGAAAGAAAATTTAGTTGGTTTATTTTGTAATTAAAGCCAAAACCACAATTTAAATTGTGTGTACAAAAAAGGCACAAACAAAATGTTCTTTTGATATCTCCAGGCAGCTAATTTTTAATTGATTCATTTAAGAGAATATCATATAATTTTCATTATATATTTGCTTTAATGAAAATGTTCATCTTCATGTTTTATTTTTCGACTAGACAAAGTTTAATTCCACTGGCTTCCAGTTCATTTTATTGTTTTGCCATAATACAATTCTTTTTCTATTGGTATTGAATAACGAACAAATTAATTTAGATAAAATGTTAAATAAATTTTAGGTAAAATTGTTATTCTTTGAAAAATGAAATGTATTTGAAATCAATTCCAATACTTACAATATAAATACAATAAATACCAATACTTAAAGCTGCGAGAACGCAAACAACAATAGTTTCCGATATTGGGATACCGATTCTGCTCTTTTTTGAAGTTCAATAAGTAAGTAAGTAAGTAAGTAAGTCAGTAATTTTAAAATCATATCTTAAAATAACAATCCTAAAATCATATGAACAAAATCATAAAAATATATATAAGATATAAATATATAAACAAAACATTTGCAGCAGCTATAAAAATATCCTGATGGAATAATTCAATAATATTAAAAGTAACCTTAATCACTTTTATGAATTAAAAAGAGGAATTAATTGATTAATAAGATCGAATGTGCTTGTAAACTCAAGACGTTTTAAAAAACCTTCCATTATCATTTTTAAAAGATTATTGACTCAAAATTTTCTTATATTTTCTTTTGCAAATTTTCTAATAACTTTATTCATTTTCATGTGTACACAAAAACAATTGATAACTTATTTTAGTCCGAGCTAGTCAAAAGAAAAATTTCGTATAAATTTGTTCAGGAATTGAAAATTATCACTGCCGCATTTTATCTTGAAATTGTAGAAAAGTAAGTCATGCGAATACGTTCTGTTCTGTTGAGCACCTGGAATCTGTCTACGGAATATTTGAATCAGTAACCGCAAATAACACTTATCTCATAATTTTAAGCTCAAAAACTCTTTATGTTGGAATTGTCGGAAGCATATGCTGCCCTAAACCAATTTATTCATGCTGATCCGCTCCTATAGAATTTACGGCGATCTTAAAATATGCTGTCTACTCTACATTTTAGAATTATTTTTTAGAGATAATATAGAAGATCAGATGAAACTGTTAAAAAGTGAGTTTTATTTTGCAGTCATAAGACAAAAATCTCTTTTAAGGAGTTAAATTTTCCTCACTAAAATAGAAATAAACTATTAAAAAAGGCCTTTAATTCTCTCAAATATTTCGTTTATGAGGAGCCTTTTTAATTCTACGCATTTAGATTTTTTCAAACTTTTCAAAACTGTGGTGGAAGTCTACTGAAGATTTGGTATAAAGCGCCAATGAAATGCATATAGACATTGCTTAACCACCCAACATATAAATTTGGAATCGCATTGGACGATTTAACTACATTAAGTCTCAGTTTATAAAGATTTAGTTTTATTTTCTGATGAGAAAAATAAAACAACTCACAAGGGTGTTAAATAAAGTCTTCTGTAGTGCGATTCAGTAACTTTTAAAGATGTGTTATCTGTTAATATATAACGCCTGTGTGGCTGTTTGTATTAACGATTGTGCGATTCGGTAACTCCTAGTTAACACCACTGGTTAAACATTGAAATCCAGTGGCATCTCTGTTAAAACATATGTCAAAATAACGAAAAGCACAAAAGAGAATACAAAAAACAAATATTTTTACATTGTGCACAGACGCTTTTGTTATTATTTCTGGACAAAGTAAGTACCTCTTTAAAATTTAATTTTATTACTATTATATTAATTATTTTTATATGTATGTATGTACATACATATGTATTTTTTGCAGAATGACTTCTACAGGAAATGTTAAGCGAAGCCGCGCCACAGCAGAGCAGCTAAGTCTAATGGTGGACTTCTTTATGGAAAATCCGGGACTGGCTGCGGACAAATTTGCTAAAATGCACGGCAAATACGAAAATGATAAGAAGATGTATGCATCGGCTTATGGACGGCTGGCTCATAGATATTCCCCACTGCTGCTAGCACCTTGCAACACAAATCTATTAGCTGGTATTTCAAATTACCTTATATGTTCAAAACTTACCTTTTTCTCAGTAGCTATTGCCGTTATTCTAGAGCCTCTTAAATGGCCATCAATCTGAAAAATTAAATCTTCAGCCAATTCCGGAGTTAATCGGTACAGCTTTTGAAACTCTGCAGCTGTTAAATGGAAAGCACTGTCTACATCACGGAGTAGACGACGATTTACTGTTCCTGCATTTATCATTTGCTCATTCCGTGTTAAATTTAATGACAAATACTCAAAAGCCATTATATTATATTAAAAATGTTTACTTTGTGTTAAAATAAACCATTAAAAAAGTGCTGCTGTTTATTTAACGAAACAGCTGTTCAAGAAAACGCTTGAAATAACGTCAATGGTTAAAATATGTGTTAGTGAATAGCAAAGGCGTTTATTTTAAGGTTAACTACTTTTAACCAAACAATTGTCGTTAAAATTTCATACTGAATCGCACTACAGATAATACCCGACTGTTATAAAATGTTTTTCATATCACTCATAACCTGTACAGTCCCTGCTTTGAATTCGGCACACGGCACGTATACGTGTTTTAAATTACATATTTACCATAATAACACTCATACGCACCCACTCAAGAAATTATTCTATGCATCAAAATACATTTTCAAACGGATTAAGATCGCATATAAGTGAACTTGATATTCTTTTACTAAAAAATCGATTTTTTATAGTCTGTTTAAGAATCTTTTTATATTAAAATTTCAAATGATATATAAAAGTTAGTCATTCGCCCATTCTTATTTATAATCAGGTATGGGCAACACTACATTGAAAGGTTGGCAAGTGTGTCATGGTATTGGTTTGCTTTTCTTCTCATTTAATGACATCCGACGCACGTTTGCTTCGTACGGAATTTTCTGCTGGACTAAGCACAATTTCGTTCTCTGCTTCGCTTATCAATCTTGCGTATGTACACATCGTTCACTCTTTTTGCATGTTTATAATGCATAACTATCAGGAAATTTTAGAAAAAAATTTTTTTGCTTTGCTATTTTACTAATAATGTTTTTTTTTGTTGCTATTTTACAAATAACAGATTCCTTTTAGCCTTAGGGAAATGTTACAAACATATTTTTTTTTTTAGATAATGAATGCAATATTTTGATTTCCAGGAATATGTTATTGAACTTCCAATACGGCATATTTTTTTGATAAAGCAGTTATTAAAAACTAGTAAAAAGAATTCTGAACATACTGTGCGTAGGAAAAATTCATTTGTTGCCTGACGTTTTGTATATTTAAACATCAAATACAGCATTTCTTTTCAAAAGCATGTGAACATAATCAAAAGCATGCCAATAAATTCTTCCTTTGCTTACATATTTTCATTTTACTTCTTTTTCATTTCATTATTCATTACAACTTCTGGTAAAATCTTTAAATGATTATGGGTTTATTACACGCACAACACAACTTGACAGAAACAGCACGACCAATGTCCTGTATGTATTTATATATGAACTGAATGTACGGCATAAATTTATTTTTTACAAAGAAACAAAAAAAAAAAGCATGCGTTCAAATAACAAAACAAGTTGTGAAACCAAAAACTTTCTCATGTTTTAAGGCTCTTGCCCCTCTTTTTGTTACTAAATAAAATTGTGGTAACAACAAAAATAATATGAGTTGCAAGTAAAACAGAAAGTCAGCTGATCTATGCAGGGGATAATAAAAATACGAGTATATTGATTAACTCTATTATATTTCACGACTAAAAGCACTGTTTTTCATAATGCTGCAGACGTTATTTTTGTTTATCTCAAGCTCGTTTTTCAATTTTTAATAAATACTAAAAGGGATAGCAAGAGATTTTTGTTGTAAAAACTTAGCAACATATTCTAACAGCGTGTAGAAAAACTGCATTTGACGCACATAAAAAGCAAATTAAATATATTATAAATGGCCAAAGGTTGTCCTCTATTAATCTTTGGTACTGCAAATAATTATTAAAAGTGTCAATTGCTTCTGATGACCATCTTTTTTTCCATTAAGTCTGTGTCATTGTCTTCCAATTAAATAGTAGAAGAACTGGTATTTGGAAAAGAGTATCGCCCCGACTAAAGTTTAATCGCTTAATGATCGAATAATGAAAATAGCTAATCTCGATTTACGAATAACTTGCACAATTGATGGCAATTATTCGAGTAAAAAGGTTTTAGGAGTAAAATTAGCTCTTTCCCAATTAAACAAACTAAAAACAGGAAAGCTCTTATTTAGAACTTTGGATTAGAAATTCGGAAAGTTTTTCTATATAAAATTGAGTTTGCGCTGCGGTCATACTGCACTTAGTACAAATGGATTGTCATTTATTTCATTAAAATTAAAAAAAACTGATAATTAATTTGTTAATAAACTAATTTTTTGACATATTGTCATTGTACTATTATAATATGAAATTTATTTGTTGGGTGGTTAAGCAATGTCTATAATGCATATAGACATTGCTTAACCAACCAACAAATAAATTTCATATTATAATAGTACAATGACAATATGTCAAAAAATTAGTTTATTAACAATTCAATTGAGATTTTATTTTTCATTTTGCCTTATAAATACTTTCATTGTTATCCAAGGGATTTCTAATTGTATAAAGGTATAGAAAAATAAAATAGAGTCGTATCGAATAAAAGTTGTTTGTTGGGTTTGGTTTGTATAAGTTTTTCATAGCATGCTACACTTATTATAATGTGATTTTTGAAATCGCTTGTGAATTTTTATAGTTAATTTATTTAACATAATTCTCAGATGGTTTTTGGAAGTCTTTTAATAAGTTGAGAAGTTTGAAACTTTGCAAAACTGTGGTTGAAGTCTACTGACGATTTGGTAAGAAGCGCCAATGAAATGCATATAGACATTGCTTAACCACCCAACAAATAAATTTCATATTATGATAATTAATTTGTTTTATTACGTTTTGCAAAAATTTTATTCTAGTCAGATCTCAACGTTTTGAGTTCTTGGAAAACATTTGCGACTAATTTTAAGAGGGTTTCACTATTTCGCTTTGTGTGTTTGTCTCTGTGTGTGTGTGGCTGCGTTTTTTGTAATTAAATGGCCTGCTTATGAATTTTGAATAGTTGAACCAGTAGCGTTGTAAAGAGCGTTTCTAAACAAAGATTTGCTCTAAATTTGAATCGATACGAATCGGTAAATTTCGAAATATCAAAAAAGAACTTTAAAAAAATATTTTTTTTAGTGGATTTTTTAGGTCAACTTTAATTAACAACGCGGATTCAAAATCGGTTAATCCGTTCGTAAGATATTTCAAACGAATATATTAAAAAATTGTTTTAATTTTAAATCTCTGAAATTATATAACTGATCAGGTATTTAAAAACCACTTATCACGTGGGAATTTGTAGAGCTAAAAACTAAATTGATGTTGTTTTAACTGAAACAGCTCAAAAGCATAGAACAGCGCAAACACCAGGTAACGATAGTTTTGCGCTGAATGTTGGTAAAAAGTTGCAAGGACGATCGTTAGAGTCAACCACTCTTTTGTTATTTAACTTTCGCCGCATTCTTATTCAATTGAATTCTTACTATTAGAAAAGTTTCACATGATGCACTCGTGAATATTTTCTCTATTTTAACATCTTTTCAATTACTTCAGATATTCGAATAATATAAAATCTTAACTCGAGTAATCGATCCCAGAAACCATTTTCAAATTCAGGAGTTCTCTAATATTGAACATTTGCAGCCATGCAATGAGAGAAAGAAGTTGGTTATCTTATGTATTTCGTTGTCGAAGTGAAAATGAGGCACTTAATTATCTTAAAAACATGAAAATGTATATATTTTATGTTTCTTTTCTAATCCATTTCTTTTTTTTCGGCATTAGACGAGTATTATGTTTGCTTATTCCTTTTTAACAGTCGTTTTTTTATGATAGAATGGAAGAAATTTAAAACAAAGAAAGAAAACAGAGGAAAAAATCCCTTGTAATCGTGTCTTTCAGTCATTTATCATCTTTAATTTTTGCAATTTCTTTGCTGGTATTTTATGGTTGTAGCCAACAAAATGAGTGGAAGTGTTTGTCTTTATTGCATTCTCCCTGTCTCTCTCTTTCTTTCTCGCTCTCTCTCTCTCTTTCTCGTTCTGTCTCCATTTGTGCAGTTGCAAAGTTGGTTTTAATTTTATGAAAACAAAACTACCAAAATTGTTTGGAGTGAGAGCATGTTTTTGGGATATTTTGTCAGCTTTTAGTTGGTGAACAAGTAATTTTCGCAAAGATTGTAAAACGATTTGAAGACAATTTATTTCTCTAGCGTTTGTAATAATTTATGAACTTTTTAGTTGAAATATAAAAACACTTAAGTTGTTGTTTCTATTTTTGTTTTAGCCTTTACAGTGGTATTGCTGGTTTTGCTAATGATACTTCGACTGGTTGATTTATTATATTGAAAAGCCTGCCGAATACGTTTTAACGTTTGGTCATTTTAAATGAGGATATTATTATTTGTATACGTTGTCTACTTTTGTAATTTTGAATTTTATGTATCTTTCAAACAGCTATTAAAGATATCAAAATATTGTGTGTTATTTAAATTAGTCAAAATCTTGTAAATGTAAGATAATCAACACCAGAATATAAATTATATTCTAATTTATAATTAATTTCATTTATATTAATTTTTAAGTATTTTGTTAAAAATTAAAGTTCATAACTATTATTTTGAATAAAATGAGCCGTTTATTTTGTTGAGCCATTTCAGTTACACTGAAAAAATATTACAACTAAATGATATCATCGACCGGCACACGGCCTTTTTTCTTTGTTTTGTGATCTGTTGGCGGCTTTTTTGCCGGCTGTAAAGAGGTTTATGTTTAAATAGCTGGATACAAATTATTTTTTATTAAAAATTCAAAAGCGATAGCTTGTGCTAACCGAAGATATTGCTAAAAGCTGGCAAAGTCACCTAAGAAGAATCAAACCAAAATGGTTTGTCTTAAGAAACATGCAACAAAATATTCTGCAAAATAGGATATGAAAAATCATAATAAGACTTCAGCACAAAGTCTTAACAAAACTGTATTAATATCGGTTTGAAACCGTTCTGGTACTCTCTTTCATAATAAAAATGGTACGAATAGAAACTGTCATCGCATTAAAAAAAATGCACATCAGTATTGATGATGAAATTGTAGCGGCCTTCGGAAACAGCTATTTCGCTCTGCTATGTAAGTTAAATATATTAAACTTGAGTTAGCTTTCCTCTGTGCTTTGAAATATTTATTGTCTCTTTGAATTAAAAAACAATTTGTGAACAATTAACATATAAAAACAAATTTGATTTATATTTCGTGTGATTTGGCTTCTCAACATGAGAAGCTCAGGCTGGTGCCTGAGCAACACCTTTAAATTGTGCAAATTCATGTAAAAGTCATGGTTCTGTTAAAAACAAACTTTTCTTTGAATGGTTGCGTATTTGTAGCGATGATAATATTGAAGATTATGCTGAGACAGTGTAACGTCCAGTAAATCTGACTGGTTGGTGTTTTTTATGGACTGGTGGAATAATTGGAACGGTGAGATTGCTGTGACATAAGACTGTGGCACCATCAACTAATAAAATTATTATGATTTATAAATTTTTTTCTGTCCAAAATAATAATATTAAAGTTTTTCCAATTTCTATTAAAACCGTCACACACACATACGCTGCATTCAACCCACGACTAAAATGTCAACTTTAGATGAACATAATGCTATAATGGCATCCGCCATTAATATTTAATATATTTTATTTGCCTCAACTTTTGTACGAAATCTAACTCACATCCTTTCTTAAATCCTGAATAATGGCCATGTTCCCTATTATTTTTTTATGAATTCTGTTTGTCTTAAGCTGCATCCATTAAAAAAGTTATGAAAACAAAATGAAATATAAATGACTTTATTATTGTTGTTGTATTTTTCTTTTTATTCCGTTTCCATAAAAATAAATGGAACATTTATAAATGTTGGACAAGGCTTAAGAAGAATTATTACTTTCTATGCACTTGAGACGCATGACATTTTGCAAAGCACAGCACAAAAATAATATTTATAAATATATTTTGATAAACAAGAAATTATATATAAAAATCAGTTAAATAAATTTATTATTTAAAGGGAATTTAAGGTTATTGTTCTATATAATCAGCTAAGTCGTAGGATAAAACTAAAAATGATAATTTTCTTCGAAGTGAAACTATCTAAAACTTTTAAAGCGGAATCGCTGTTTACAATGATTTTAATGATTTATGAAAAAGTAATTTTTCCCTGTTTATTTAATTACAATTTATTACTGAGTGTTGAAATGAATTTTATATTCCATCGGAACAGACTCTTTTAATTTTGTATTAATATTATAAATGTACCACAATTATTGAAGGGAAATTAGGACTTAAGACTTAGTTTTATTAGTGGAGACTATTCGATTATAAAACATTTCATAATATTATTGTTTGCAATGCTCTTGATAATGTCAAATAAAAGCTATTTTGAATGAGAACTTTAAGTATATTTTCTATTAGACTTCAAAGTCTTCCCTTCTAAATGGTAAGAATTCACTTAAAAATAATATGATGTGTTAATGTTTTACCATGTCCAGAAATGAGGACTGCAGTAGGCTACATCGTTCCTAAGCAGCACTGCAGTAGTTCACTCTTGCAGAAGAGCAATTGAAAGGTAACATTCTAGTCAGCAAACTAATCAACTCTTAACAATAACAAGCCAAAGGAAAAGTGATCAGTGAGTTTCTGTTATGACTTTGATGTTTATTTTTAAGCTTCTCATTTATTAATGTGGAAGTTTGAAATAAATATCTTTAGTTATTCTAAGAAATGTTGGGTAAACGTTCCCTGATGATCTGCATTAACCCCAGTAAAATGCGCATAAGAAGTAGCTAAAACCCCTCAATTGATCACTTTGAATTTTTTAGTAAGATTTTGGGAAAAAAGGAACGGCACATAATTAAAGTTGAAGACAATAAAAAGCCACGTTGATCACCGCAAACCGCGCTATAATCGGTTAATCCATTCGATAGATATCGTGAAGGAAAAAGTTTGAAAAAAGTGATTTTTTTAAACTCTTAAATTTTATAACTGATCGGTTAAAGTTCTCGATTTTTTTATAGTAATTGAAAACTTCATTAATATCCTCTTAGTACGTATCATTCGATTGATTTGAATATTAAAATTATAGTGTTTCTGCTTCAAAGAACTCAAAAGCATAGAACAACAAGTTACGTTACTTTTGCGGTTAAGATTATCGGGAAGTTGACGGCTTTTCCATATATCTTTCAGTGTATTTCTTAATAGAATATATTGCAAATATCTTGAAATACTACAAGTTTAACAACACAGACAATGAAATAAGAAATTTGGAATAGAGATATTCGGTTACTCAACAATAAAATCTTATATATTAGAGAAAAATCAATAAAACCAAATTTCATTGAAACAACCGCACAATTTTCTTAGTTTATTTGATAGAACGAAGCCTTTTGTCTAAAGCAGAAATATATTGTGAGTTTATAGAGACGTTTTTACTACAGATTGTACCTCCTTCATGTTTTAACTGGAATGCAACTGGTCGCTAATGAAGGGCATTCATTGTCACTATAGTATCCCGTAGCTGTTATAATATAATCTTCTAATTTCGGTCATAACACGGACCAACAGCTCTGCGCTATATATAATTAAAAATTTTGCATATATTAAAACACCAATAACAATACATTTATGCTACTAAAAATCTCTTTGCAAATCATTTGAAGAACTAAAAACGTTGATTCGCCCACAATAAATTTAAAAAAAACATGAGTTCCAAGTACATCATAAAAATCTCAGCAGTATATCACAATCATTTAACTGAATGCATGTGAAATTATGATTTAAATATATTTTAGCGCGAAAGCATTCATATTTCCTTTTTTTCTCTCTCTCTGCTTTATTATCTACTGAGTTGTGTGGGATAATGTGAGAAACAAGTCGTTCAGAAGGAAAGATAAAAAAGAAATAAAAAACTTAAGTTGTATTGCTTTTAGCGTTTTCCTTCCTCTGCTGTTTAATTTTTTTATAATTCGTTTTGCTCTTTGAGCTGTTTTTTTCTCTCAAGTTTATTGTGGTTTATGGCTGTACATTAACCAAACGGAAGAGGTTTTGTTTTTTGCTTTAAAGTCCATATTGTTTTATAAAAAAATTCTTTAAGCTTTAATATTTTTTCAAGAAACTCAAAAGAGGAATGTTCTTGAGCAGGATATTCTTGGAGTGCACAGGATGGAGTGGAGGTGGGGAAGTTCCTGGTTCAATGCTAATTGAAATAATCCTGTGATAAGACTTTAAATATTTTTTTATCGGGCTGTAGTTGTGAGCAACAATAATGCTATACATTGTGAAGAACTGAGCCAAGGAACGAAAACTTCAAAAATAAATTTAATATTTCAAAAAATCACTATATTTTTAAAAATTAATAACACTATTTGAAAAAAAATATATATAATACTTTCCATTGTAAGAGGGACTGCATTTCATTTACATTCAGTTATTTTTTTGAGTGTATTTTTCTATTTTCGTTTCATTTTCTTATTAATATTATTTTTTTTAATAAAAACTTAAAAAAACGTTTTCATTTATTGTTCAGCATGTGACTTCAATTCTGAACTTCTGCTTTACAGCCATTTAGGCTCAAGTTTTAATTAAAAACTTACATGGTTTTAATGAAAGTTGTTGGTGTCAAAACTGCCAAAAGATATGAATGAAAATTTCTGTCTTTTACACCTTCTTTTTGTAATTTAAGAACAAAATATATATTTTTTACATACCCTAAGGGTTTTTATGTTAAAGAAAATATTTGAACAATAAAGTTGACAAGAATCATTTTAAATTTATGTAGGAGTGATTTTTTTACTTTGAAAATTTATTAGAAAATGATTCTAAGTCCCGCTAGAAGATTTTAAAAAATATCAGGAAGTTATTTGATTCTACCTCTTTTTCGCAAGGATCGGGTTTTCATAAGATCTCCACGTTTTGAGATCACAGGAAGTTTCCTTGACTACTTCGGAGACTATGGCTGCACGCATGTGTGGAGGTGAGTATGTGATCTGCTTATAACTTTTGACTGGCTCTTGACTGAGTTTAGACCGCTGGTGGCGGTCCAAAGAGATCCATTAAGCATGTATTTCTTTTTGGTTTGGACTAGCACTCAAGGAATGAACCCTATATGAGCATTGAATTATGTTGGAACTAAAAAAGGAGAGCAATCAACACAATTTTAAAATTAAAAGTGTCATCATATTTATGATTGAGAGCAGTCGAACTGAGGATCTTCTGTTCTCTTCTTCGGACAGTAGTTTATGAAACACTCTTAGAAATATCTTTTTGCAATACAATTTTTCTAATAAATTTCGAACGGTGCCGCAGATTCATTTCTGAAATTCTTCTGTTCACGTCATTAGAGATATACGTTGGTTGCCGTAGATCAAATCGAGATCAGTTAATCCGTTCATGAGATGTCATGATTGAAAAATATTCGAAAAAAGGTGCTCTAAAAAATATCAGTCAGTGAACTCGATTTGAAAAGTACCCCAATTACCGCTTATCACGTGATAATCGATTGAACCTTTAAAATTAATATGAAAATCAAAATATTAATTCTTCAAGCTCGTAAGCAGAGACAGTAGCACCCTACAATTTGCGGAAAGATGGAGAAAAGGCCTTTAGAGTCAATGGCTTTATATACATATTTTTTTTAACTGCAGGCTTAAATCACATTTGGATTAGAAAGTATGAGCTAAATCATTCCAACGGTTGTATTTTCGTGCATAAAAACTTAGTTTTTCCTCTTGGAATAGTAACATAGGAACTGGGAACTGATATTAAGAGAAGGTTAAAGAGAACATTAATTGGGTAGACCTTCCATTTTAAAGCTCAAAATTGCTCCCTCAGTTGAGTTTGGAATACCAACAAAACAAATATTGTATTTATACAAAAACAATTCTTTATATAAACGGGTCGCATGTACAGTTAATTTGATGCATCGATGTTCAATAAAACAACGCCTATTATTTTGGGTAGTAAAAATTTGCATAACATCTATATTTTAAGCGACAGCAAGTCAGCTGCAAATGCAGCGTACACTACAAGCACCAGTAAATGAAATGTTTCAACATAATTATTTTAAGAATAATTACTAGATCGTAAAGGGTTCAAAGTTTGAAAGAAACTGCAATAAATTTAACTCTGTTCTAATAACAAAGTTTATGACAATAATCGTTTCTATACTTGACCTACAGGACCTTCTTTCATAATATTTCTAAGCAAAAATATCTTGGTTATATATTTTATACTTTTATTATTTGCTTGAATGCAAATATTTTAGAAATCTTTTTGTGTGTTAAATATATGAAAGAAGTATGAATAAAATATATAAAAATATGACATTAAATTTTTTTATATTCTTTATATTTTATTTTATATAGAAAGAGAAGAAATTTTTGCTTACCGAACACATTTTTTGCTTCAATAGACTTAACGTTGGAATAGAAAAGCACAAGAAAGTTGTTCAAAATTGTGGGCATTTTTAGAAGAGATATTTTGCAAAATGTTACATACCTGCAAGTAAAAGAAGAAAACAACATACATGTATTACATACGCAAATATAAAAATATAAAAATACATATTCGAAATAATATTTAAATTATTTTTGCAAATACAAAAGTCTATAAAGGATAAACAGTTGAGTCTGCAGAAAGAGCAGTGGTGCAGGTTATTTTCTCATAAAATTTTTTTATGCAGTCTATATTTTTATAATTATTACAGTTACTAAGTTTAGTTAACAAAACAATAAAGTGTTTGTTTTAAACTCATTTAAATGTTTTTTACAATAGAGTATTTCAGTCAAAATAAATATAAGGAAAATCAGCATCAATTATTTAACGTACAAAGTTGAACAGAGCAGCGTTATTTTCTCACGACACTGTAAAACAAAATGAGTTTATTTTGAAAATAACTCGTCCATATCTGAAGATGTTTTCCTGACTTGGCAAAAAGCAGTGCTTTAATCTTTTAGATATCAGTACATTTCTTATTTATATTTTTTTAACTTGAAACACCACCCAAAAAATCCTTCGTTCTGCAACTGTGAAAAAAGGGTTTTTAAAGGCGCTCTCTGAAGCTTTTTGCAAGATCATGTTTACGTGCACAAACTCTAACAACTGGCACTCTGAAATATGAAAATCGGCATTCTAGTGATGAGATAAGCGAATCTTTGTGGCAAAATATTCCTCGTAATTTATGAAAAAAGCGAGCGGATGTTCTACAAGTAGACATTTGCCCGGAATCACACATCTGGAAATCATTAAAATTATATTCTGCTTATAAACAGTTTATGCTCACCACTGTACTTTTGTAATTTATTTTAAATCACATGACTGAATAGACAAAATCATAAATTTAGATTTAAGATTTGCTAAATTTCCTACAAAATATTTCTTCATATTTGCAGATACTTTTAGTGATTTATGTTTGTGTCTATGGACATTTAAATTATTTCAAACACTTTTACATTTAAATAGACAATTTGCATCAAATAAACCAGAATATTTGTTAATGGACTTTATTTTATATGGCATATGATGACGAAATAAGTAGAAAAACTACAATATATCTGGTTGTATGAATGTGTTCATAATTAAAATATCACATAAAGACAATTCTGGCATTATCACTCTGGCCTTTTAAATCAGTTTTTCCTAAAACTTATTTTCTAACAGCATAATAATAACTTCAGTACGAGTATTATTTCAACAAACGTTTCAATTTGTATTTGATAAAATAAATAAATAAGCAAAACGATAAGCTGATTGTAAAGGATTTACTGTAAGACTTATAGACAAATAAACGAGTTTCCAAACAGTGCAAAGTCTTCAAAAATATTAAATAACTTTAATAAAAATCATAATAAAAAAAAACTAGCAGAAAAAATATATATCATTGGACTGGAATTTGTTTGCGTTATTCTCTTTCCAGATTTTAAAACTTTCTGACGGACTACAATATTTAATCAGGTATTCAATTGGTTGGACTTCTTAATCTTAATCTTATGATCAAATAATCCAGATTTTAAATTGACCTTTTAATATCATTTAATTTTTTATTAAATAGATAATTGATTGATTCTCTAAACTTGTCAATCCCAAAAATTATTGTTAATTAGTTTGAGATTTAATAACATAACAGAAACAACAACTCTTGAACTCAAGCAAAGCAAACGATATATTCAAAAATATGTGTGATAGAAAAATATGTTATAGGAAATTATCAAATAGTTTTAAGACATCTTCTAAAAAAAATATTTTCGAAATAGTATTTCACGCAGATGCTTAAAAAAATGCTTTTTTGTTTTAACCAGAGGGAGCAAATTACAATTATTTTCAAATTTTCAAAACTCAAACCAAACGCAAAACAACAAAGAATTTCTTGTAACATTAAAACGAAATAGTTTTCTTTTTTAATTCACTTAATTTCATTAGAAATATCAACTTTTTTGATTATTTTCAAAGTCTTAAATGTTCCTCAGAAAATACAATTTATTTCTTGATTTTTATTAATTCCTTATCTTATATTTATCGTTTGATTTATATTTATCCATAAGAAAATAAAAGTAATTTGTTGAACTCTTTCATTTTAATTTTGTGTTCATTCTTTTTTCCCAAAATCTTACTAAAATATTTCAAGTGATCAAAATCATGCGCATTTCACTGAGACAAATGCAGATCATCAGGAAACCTTTACCCAACATTTCTTATAATAGCTAAAGATACTTATTTCAAACTTCCACTTTAATAAATGAGAAGTCTAAGAATAAATATTAAAATCATAACAAGCACTGATCACTTTTAATTTTTTTAGTTCTTCATTTTTTAGTATTAAACGACGCAATATCGAATTTATCCCCGTATTCTGTGCAAAAAATCTTATTTGATATATTAAGATATTTGTTTCAAGTTTTTTCAGTTTAAAAATATTTTGCTTCCAAGCGAAATAATAAAAATTAATATATAAACTTCTATTCTGAGCGTAAAATAAAAATCAAGAAATAACTTTTATTTTCTGATCGAAAAGTACAAGTCAAGAAGAAACTTTGATATTTTCAGGAATAAATAAAAATCAAGAAATAACTTTGAAGATCAGAAAATAACTTTTATTTTTCAAGCGAAAAATTAAAGCAAGAAAATACTTAATTAAATTTGATTAACAAATTACGACTGCTACTTTTGATTTAACTTGAAATTTTCTCAATTATCGCAGATTCCAGAGAGTCAATATATCTCAGTTCCTTTGCTAATTATCTTTAACCTTATACAATTTTCTTTTCAGCCAAATGATTCCAATTTGATTTTCTCAAGTTCATAAAACTTCTAACGTCTGCGGTTATATCTGCATAAAATTGTTCCCATTCTTGCCGGTCAATTTCTTTCTATTCACAAGTTATCTTAACGCACAACGTGGCCACATCCAGCACTAAATAATGTGGGAAACTACCGAGATATTTAATATTGAAATTGGTTTTGCAATCTTAACTCGTTTCTTATTATACAAATACAAATTCCTAGTATTTAAATTGCATCGAATTTCTTCAAATTATTAACAAAATAAATTTATGGTTCCCTTGATCTCAATTAAAGTAGCAGAATCTGTGGAATATTTTTATAGAAAGCGAAAGATATTAGAATAATTAAAATATCTATGCAAATATAACAAAAAAGTTGCTTAGATTTGTTTGGTCGGCTCATCGAAAACAAACAATTTTATATAATTCGATAAATGGTCGTGTAACAACTAATCGATTAAACAGTTCACATTGACCTGATTAAATATTCTAATATTTACTAACAATTTAAGATTTTATGACATTTCAGAATAGTAAACAATAAAATTCTGAAACAATTAATAGATTATTATTTGTTAAAAGAAAAAAGTTTAAAAAACTAGACACAATAATTATAAAATTCTGAAACTTTTGATATTATATATTCATATATTTCTAACACAACAAGTTTGGAAGAGTAATTATAATAATAATAAAATAATTAGTGGCTTTTATGAAAGAAATCATGTTTATACTTCATATAGTTATTTTCTATAAACGATATTTTTACCGTTCTGGCTATCGTGTATGTATAATGTCTTAATTATAGCCAGCAAAAATCGCTTTTCCCTTCGTCTTTTCTACCATTTAAATACATTCTGAAGCTCGGAGAAATATCAGCTTCTTTAATTTAAATAGAACAAAAATTTACAATTTAAAATTGAATTTATATACAATATTCATATCGTGCCATTAGATTCCGCAGTTGCAAATAAAGTTGCAGAGAAATAATAATAAACAAAATAAGTACTCTAGAACGCTGAGTATTCATAGCATTTTGTAAGGATGCCAACAAGAAAACAAAAACAGAAACAGAAACAGAAGAAATAAAAAAAGAACGAAACAATAATAACAAAAATTATACAAAACAAAAACCAAAGACTGTAAACAAAAATAAGCCACGATGCTGCACAGAACTAAGAATTTGGCTAAAAGGAGAGGAAACGCAAAAACAATGAAACAAAATATTGTTGGAAACTATCAAAACGGCAACAATAAATGCAATGGCAACAAGAAAATTTCTTTTAATTCCATTTCTGAAATGTAACACTCTTCCACAAGCACATCCTTAACCTGCCATCTCTGTTCGAGCCACCATTATGCTCTGCTGCTGTTGGCTGATTTGTGTAGGAGCTGTTTCGTTAGCAATTGCAAGTGCCATTTGGCAGGATTTTGTGTAGATTTTTACATCCGTTTCAAATGCTACTTTCTTTTATTTATAAACAATATGAGAAATCTACAATGGGACAACAGCTGCTGTTGCAGCTGCTTTTTGCATGCTTAAACCAAAGACAACTTTAGTTGGAAGTATTTTTCAAAGACGGGGGCCTACAGCTAACAAGCAGACATGAAGGGGTCCTTTTGCCAATAAATAGATGTCTACTAATGGAAGTTGATGGTGATTTGATGTTATATGGATTATGTAGACAAAGATAAGTGGGTGCTAGAGGAATGATGTGTGCAGGACCGACACTTCCATTATATTTTCCACATTCCTTTCAGAGCATCCGTTATCTGAAAAGAAAGAAGGCATGTCTTCAGCTTTCTTGGGCATAAAAACTAACTTCAAGCCGATAGACAGATATAAATCCCGAAATATCTGCAGAAACTTTGAATAACTGAAGCCATCTTGGTGATATTAAACCCCTACTGGGTGTATAAAAATCCATACAAGTGACTGCTTCAAGAAGTGGAAGTACCCTCGCAGTTGTGTATGCACATACGCCTCTCCACATTAAAGTGTTGAGAATATATGCAAAACACTTTTTCCTTGTCTTAACAGAATATGCAGCCTTTTTAATGTTTAGCCAAAATATACAGCAAAATATGAAAATAAAAATGCACTGAAACAAACATAAAACAAACTGACCAGATACACTTCTTTCGAAACGAGATGTAGAAAAAGTTGATAAAACACTTTCCATTCTGCTTTATTGTTTCAGCTTGACGTTGCAGTTGGATGGATATGCAAAAATATCACATTCAGCTTGGAGATTTCAAAATGAAAATAAAATCTCATGAAATGACGTGACATGAACGCTTGATTAGCTTTTGTTATGTTGGCAAAGGAACAAGTTGCTGACAAGCGATGATGGTGATGGTGATGCAGATAACGATAATGATGTAACGCCATTTGCCATCGTTTGCAAACATGAGCAGCATTCATTTGAATGTTTTACAAACACAAGAGATTTATTATTATTTTTTAATTCTTTGTTTATTTTTTATTTTTTTGCTAAAGAATTTTAAGGCAGTATTAAATTTTTGTGTTAAATAATAAAAGTGCCATATCCAAGACCAGCAGGAAAATTATGGAATTGGATATCGATCGTAATTTCAGTACAATTTATAACAAACTTCGAATGCGGTATTTCAGTTAAATATGTTTTCTTTAATTAAGTCGAATTGTTCTGTATTTTAATTGTGTTTGTTGTATTTAAATTTAGTTGCTCTAAAATCTATGAAACGCTTCAAAAACTGTTGTTCTGTTAGCAGTTGCACTGGAGTTTGGATAAATTCAAGCATTTTAGTTGTAAAAATCACTTATTTAAATGAAATTTTGCTCTTTATTATTTTAAAATGATTTCCAAGAACCTTTCTTCTTTTAAAATAATCTTTATTTAACCGATAACCCATTTAATTGAACGGTATTTTGCTTAGAAATGAGACAATTTATATGAAACAAATACCGTGCAAGAGAAATATTTTCATCATAATAAATTTTAAACAGCTAAAAAGAAATTATATTATCGATCCACAATGTCCTGAATAGAAACTTATTTGTTTAGTTTCAAGTAATAATTCTTTTATTATAATTATGTGCTGTTTCTTTTTTCCCAAAATGTTAGCAAGAAATTCAAAGTGATCAATTGAGCGGTTTTAACTAGTTTTTATGCGCATATCACTGGGACTAAAGCAGATCATTAGGGAACCTTTACCCAACGTTTCCTAGAATAACTTAATATATTTATTACAAACTTCCACTTTAAGAAACAAATATCAAAGTCATAACAAGAACTCGCTGATCACTTATCCTTTTTTATTTTCTAACGTTTTTGTTCTACAATTGTTTGATATTTTGCCGACTCTAATTGTAGTTGTAAGAGAAATAAAGATTAACAAGTATTTTGTATCGATCTGTTTATTTATATTAAATGTAATTTTTATTTACTAATTGTTTGAAAAATGATTATAATTCATTAAGAGATGATAAATATTCCAAAGCATAAGGAAAAGTTAACATCAGTCTTATACATTCAACTTACACAGGACAGCACAACTGCTGTTTTCAAAAGCCACTACACTTTCATCACCAGTTATCATATCTATTTCTATTTCTATTTCTATTTCTATTTCTATTTCTATTTCTATTTCTATTTCTATTTCTATTTCTATTTCTATTTCTATTTCTATTTCTATTTCTATTTCTATTTCTATTTCTATTTCTATTTCTATTTCTATTTCTATTTCTATTTCTATTTCGATATGTCTGTTTTGCCTCAATATCTGAATCACTCCTAAAGCCAGCAACGATAATTACTATATAAAAATATCTTGTATATCTGGAATGTGACTTAAATAATACTCACAGAAAATATTGACATTTTAAAGCATTAGAGATGTCCTAACTAACATTTGGACATTTTATGATATTTAGATATTATCTGAAGCTTTCCAGGGTCATATTCACAATCTGTAGCTCACTTGTGTATCTGTTTAGAGAGACTGGTTTTCTTTTATTTATTTTTTATTTCCTATTTGTTTTCTTTTTATTCTTTAACGAGCACTACAGGACGACCCTAAACCTGCAGTGCATTGGGTCAGAGCTAGAAAGGAGTGGATAGTATTAAAAGAACAGATGAAGATAGATTTGGAAGACGAAGAATTCTTTTGATGGCCGTTTTGCTACAGGAACCGTCGAAGAAAGATGTTGTATTCTGCAGTTTTTAGTATATGACGGTGCCAATCCCTGTCGGTATTATTCATCGTTATCATTAAAATAAGCAGAAAAGAATTTATATAATCCTGCACTGAGGCAGGTTGGAAAAATTCGACATCATGTTCATGATTGAATCTGAAGTCTAACTCGGAATCTAAGGCATGTTAGACTTGTGATCACTGCTGTAAATAATTTATCACTGTAAATAATTCAAAATATAAATATTTTGTTGACTTTAATTCAATACATTGATGCATTTATTATATTTTAGTTTGTAAGATGAAACTGAAATCAGACTCTGCTGGTACATTCTGGTTTTATGAAGCAAGTAAATATATTAAGCGTAATTATACTCAGTGTGTTTTATTAAAAATCTTTAATAAGAAGAACAAAATTGCTGTAAATTTTCAAATTCACTATATTCAATTCAACTGTACAAAATGATTAACTGCTGTTGTATTAAAGTTTCATTAAAGAATATTAATAATTAATTATATACATATTTAAATAATTTATTTATGTGCTTGGGCGTACATACATATATTTTATCATAGAATGAAATACCAAGTATATCGTCAACATTTATTGAAACTATAATTCCATGCGTTTCTTTATTTCCTTTCATAAAATACTCCCATTATTGAAAAACAATCATTAAACTGTCACGCAATTTAATGTTCAGACAAGCATGACAAAAGGAAAATACAGAGAACAAAAAATTATTATAAAACAATCTCTTAACAACTAGAATTTTGTTGGTTGTAGTGTCCTCTATTAATTCCAATCAATATTTGGTTTACTGCTCTTTGGTTTGAATTTTAGTGCGGTTTGTGTGTGGGTCAGTGTGGTTGATTCCAATGTTGTATCATGCATTGAATTGAAAACGTAATCAGTTTGTAATCCTCAACAAGTACTTAACGCAACTGTCAATGGTAAATAAAATATCCAGTTATTTAACATTCCCAGCAAAGAAAGGCAGCAATAAAAGTCTTTTTTTTTCCATGTGTGCATGAATACATGTAAATTAATAGAACATATACAAACAGATCCTTTCACATTTAAACTAGTTAAAGTTGTATAATAAAATAGTTAAGCTAAATGACAGAAAAAAAGAGAAATATTTGAGATAATGTTATGCTATTCAATTAATTGAGCGTAAAAAGCAAGAGGACAAGAACAAGACCACACATATCGTCATATGGTTAAAAAAAGGCCCTGAGTTACAACAAAATTCAGAACAAACTTTTTGATTGATTATGATGAACTGCTGTATTAATATTCATAACAATGAAATATTTTCACCTCTAAAATCAAATTCGAGTTTATTTTTATCAAAAAATTCGGAAAGTGTTTGGTAAATTTGTTACATGAAGTTCTTTTCTAAGTATTTTTGAAAAACATGTAACGATATATATACATGAATGATTTAGATAATCTATCAAATTATTCTGTCAAAATGTTTTCGATGCTACGACACGCTCATTAAATGACCAGTCAAGGTCGTGTGTATAGATTCCCACAAGCGTATAAATTAAATTGCTTAAATATATGGAATAATAAATAATTCTATTGGAACTACTCTTCTTAAGTAATAAAGATGCTATTCAGTATTCACAAATACATTAACATAATTCCTTTATCCAATACCCAGCAGGCATTTTATGTTGATTTCTATTTCATAATATAATGCAACATTTCTTACACTTTTTAATAACAAATGACAGCATTCTTTCATGTGCCTATTAAATTTTATTAAAAATTAGTTCGAAATCTCTTACGAGCAATAATAATCGTTTTAAGACTCCTCTAAACTGCCACTTTATAGAAAGAATTTGAAAAAATGTTGCATGTTTTCCAGAAAAGAAAATGCCACAGTTGTCATATTTTACAAACATCTTTTAACGAATTTCTCTTTTGATGGTTGGGATTTGGTTCATCAATACAAATCGCAATTCGCTGAGTTTAATAATAACTATTCTTAAGGTTTTTTTTATATCTATATAATATTTTAAAGGTTGAGATCTCCTCTATTTGGAGTTAAAATATTATTTATTTTTCAATATTTTGTCACGCCTTTTTGCCACGAAATATTGAAAAATATATAGTATTTTGGCTTAAAATACAGAGACTATATGATATTAGCAAATATCATATAGTTAAGTTTTTTTTATTCGTCTTGTTAATGTTGCAGGGAGCAAATTTTAGGTTTTTTGTAAAAAAATTACAAATTTGTAAGTAAGAAAATTTCTCACAAATGAACCAGCAAATCGTATCGTATATAATTCTTTGAGATGATTCACCTCAAAAATATACGCTTATTTTACTAGTAAAGCTAATTCTGAAAAGTTTGGATTATGATACAAAATGACAGCTGGGTAATGACATTTTTTGCAGAAGAGCCGCCCAACTGACTCAATGCGTTCAATTAGAAATTTTATTCATTGAATATATTTGGAATATATGAAAATACTTTTTTTTACCATGTCGTGCCATGGAAATGAATATATTTTTATGTCCTGCTAGATATTGCAGACCAGCATATTCTCCATACGCGTATAAATTTTTTCTAGACTTAAAGAAATGACTCACTGGCAAACGATTTGGGTCGCTTAAAGAGGTCATAACGGAAACAAAAGTTTATTGTGCAGGTCTGGAAAGGAATAACATGTTCAAGAAACTATATACTAAATGTTTTTTTGCTTTAAAATTAAGTTGTGTTCAAAAATAAAATTCTTATTTGCCGAAAAAAATGTTTTAAATACTCAGGGAATTATTAAACAGCCCACCTGTATGCATTGTATATACTTGGTGGAACTGCGTTAGGTCCTACGTATTATCAGTAAAGGCAGAGGCACTTGGAGTTGAGCCCCTGTCTGCGATGCGTCGCATTTATGAATTGATATTAACTTACCGTAGGCGAAGGACTCACTCATCACTGATCTATTCTCCTTTCTAATTTTCTTAAATTTTTATTCTACAATTGGTTGACATTGTGCCGTCTCTAATTATAAGAAGATAAAGAAGAAAACCTGATCAGTGAGTTCTTGTTGTGGCTTCGATATTTCTTTTAAAGCTTCTCACTTATTAAAGTGGCAGTTTGAAATAAATATATTTAGTTATTCTGAGAAATGTTGGGTAAAGGTTCTCTGATGATCTGCATTAGCCCCAGTGAAATACTCATGGGAAATAACTAAAGTTTTTAGTGAGATTTTGGGAAAAGGGAATCAGCACAGAATTAAAATTAAAGAGGTTAAAAAAACAATTCGGAAAAAAATTATTATTATTTGCTGAACACAGAAAACAATACAATTAATCATACAGACGAAGTTGAATTTGTTTGTCTTAATTATATTAAAATGTCCTTAAAATTAATATGGCAAAAAGAAAAAATTTTCAGCAGATTTTAATTTTATTTTTGAGTTAAAAATTTTTTATATTGTTTTTTCCCTTGTATACACTGATCTTGAAAACAGTTGCAAATATATTCAACTTTTCACCAAAAAATCCAGGCTTTGCTTGTATGAAATAAAGAACATACAGCAGCCTCTTTGAAAATCTAGAATTAAAAAAAAAAAACTTTGTGCAAACTGTAACTGGAGAATGAAACCAAATATTATATTTCTGCTGAACACCACAAATAGTTTGCACTTATTTGTACTCGATGCATTCTACAGATTTGCATATACCTTCTGTTTTCTTTTTTCCTGAGCATGTAGATATAAATGGGTTACTGTTTATGCTTTTCTCGTGTTTTTCTTTTGCACGATAATACAAATAAACACAGAGACACACACACACATGCAAATATACGTGTGATACTTTCATTTCCATTCATGCAAGCATATTTTGTTGCCAGTTTTATTACACATAACTCACACATACACATGCATGTATCAACATAAACAAAATAAAATTGTCGTTTGCAGTGAAAGTTGTAGCTATATGTGTGTGTGTGTGTGTGCGTGTGTGTTAATGTGTAACCAAAATGGAAGGCAGCAGCTAGACATAAAAAATAGGTCATATTTGCAGAATATATTAAAAGTAAAGTAAACGCCCTTAATACAGATGTGACGAGTCCCACACACCCTTCCCCCTGCTAGTCTTATATGGTGGAAAGTGTGTATGAAATTTATTATCGAAATATATTGAAATTGTTGGCAAGACTTGTATTTAATATTCAGTTACACGATTTTTAATCGCAAGTTTTATATGTTAAGCAATTTGTCACTTTATATCCTGCTGAAATTACAGGTCCTTGCAAACTTGGATTGAATTGAAGAGAAGGACTTTTAATTTCGAAATTCTTTAAGGATTATCATTTTGAGCGCTCTTATGAGAAATATTGGCAGGGCTATCAATTTTGCTTAGGTCAAGAACTTCCCTTTCTAGGTGTATATTTATTTAAGTCTTTGCAATTCATGTCCTTAAGATGTTCTATATTTCGAATATATTCCAAATTTAAATTGTCTAATGTTTCTCTAATTTTATATATCCAACCTGTTCAAGACAGGTTATTCTTTAACTCTGTCTTATTCCCTGGAAATAGAATACATATATTTAATATCTGTGCACATCTGGCCTCTGAACACTCTCCCCTCTAGGCCCTCCTGGGGGCACAACAGGAAACTTGTTGAGTCGTAACACCATGTTAGAGTACTTTCTGGGGAAAAGATAGGAAACGTAGGTGGAAGGATACTTGGGTCCCGCCATACAAAGGATCAAAAATCAACAGTAGGGTGACAAACCTACATTGGTTTGACCTGCAAGGCGTAACCAGTTTTCTTACACTGGTACCACGGGATCCGGTTGAGCCCCCCAGATGATATTAGATCGGGAGGTGAAGCGACGATGATGCTCTACACGTAATTATTTGGCTGGTCGTGTGTGGAACACCTTCTTCACAGGCGAAGCTTTGTTTAACGCACGTTCATCTATGATGATGGTGTGTGCCGGACCTCGTTCTTCCCCCTCATCTTATTGGTTTTGTAGTCAGATGTTGGTTGAGGTCTCTTCAGTGAGTCCAGGTGGTGGCTGTGATTTGGTACCAAGAGTCGCTGGGAGAAATATCAGATAAGGGTTGATATTCTGAGAAATTGCAAGTATGTTTGGGATTTCGGCCCTGCTGATGGAAGTCTCTATAGGCTGCTGTGAATCATCAGACTTTACGGCAGGGGTGGTGTGTTGTTGATGCTGGGAGTGTCAGGAGGGGTAAGTCTTATGACTTTGACCTTTGGTTCCTCTTAAGGCTGGCGACATGCATGTCCTCGGAAGTAGCAAGGGTTTTGTACACTTTAGCAAGGTTTATGAATATGGTTTTGTGACGGAACCATATGACTGAAGTTGCAACCTGTGTAGGCCCAAGGGCTGCACTGGTGTGGGCCCTGGGGTGACAGGAATGGTGGTGGACACCTAATTTCACTCGAGTGGTTGAAGGCACCGTAAGGTAGGGCCGAAAGGCAGGTATTGACGTTAACTTCAGCATTCTCTGTCTCCTTTAGGAAATTCTGGCAAAGTGTCCTGCACATGATTAGGTCACCCCCGAGTTTTGGTGTAGAAAAAACGGTGCTTTTAAAGGCACGGTCACACTTGGCAAATATTTTAACAAAACAGCGTAGCCACTCAACACTAAAGAAATTTACTTGTAACTATAAATCGTGCTCCCCCAAATTTATGTTTAACAAAATCAAAGTATAAAATCTTAAAAATTTCGTAACAATATGAGAACACTTCTATCCTCTACGGCCATTTTTATTCGGCTAAAGCCTGTCTGACGTACTTAACTGAAAGGTAGCAAATGCTGTTCCGCAACTAGAGAAAGAGGTAGAGACGCACATAAAATATTATGAAAAATAAAAATATCTCAATATGAAAAATATTCGTCATTATGACAGCATGCAATCCCAAATACATTTACATTTTGTATTGAGTTCAATATTCAAATCAATCAAACTTCAAGCAAATTGTGAGCGTGTATGTGTGCATACAACTGGCAGCTTTTTCAAGAATTTTGTTTACAAAAAGAGTACAGAAGTGTGTGTGGGTGTGTAGTTGTATAAAATTGAAAATATTTCTGTGCATTTCTTGTTTTGAGTGTGACAAATGGTTGCACTCCGATTTATACACTTTTTATATTAAAATGCATGTAATTTACATCGAGCTGCAAGCAAATAGAACACTAAAATCTTTGGTTCTAAAAATTTAATTTTACGCATGTCCTTAATTTAAATGAAGGACTTATTAGAATCGTTTTCCTTTTAAATAGATTTCAGATTAAGCAAATATTTTACAAAAATTTGTGGGAAAGATTTGTTTTTGTTAAAGTAAAATATTTTAATACATAAAAGTGTTTTCAAATATAAAAACTTATTAAACTTATTGAGAGGGTGTCCATTATGTCTGTAACTATGAGTGTATGTAAATATATTTGTGTGTGTGTGTATGAACCGCTTATAACTTTTGAACGTCTTAACCAGATCGAACTAAAATAGTGCCGTTTTGAAGAGTTGTTTCAAAATTATATTCCCGGCGAATTGCATCCATTTAGGAATGATTTTTTTGTTTTGTGTCTTGGACTAGCATGCAAGGAATGACCCCTATATATACAATACATTGTGCTAGAGCCAGAAACGGCACGTCTAGTCACTTTACAGGACACATTTCAAATATTTCTGACCGCTATCAGCAACAAACCCAGCGAATCCAACGATTGCTTGTTAACAAATACACTGTGCAACAGTATTTTATATATCTATACTATTTCACTCTGTATTTCTCCTTATAAAATTAATTTCTAATGTCATTATCGATGTTCGTAATCGATTCTACATAAAACATGATAATATTTCCAGCTGCAAAATACAATTTTTATTTCTTCTATATAAATTTGCTTGCAACTATTTTCTTGTTAACAAAAATCTAATACAATTTGCCATGTTATTTATAATTTTTTTCTTGCCGTCTATTCAATAAGTGGTTCATTTTAAAATAACAAAAGGAAAGTAGTCAAAACTAAAATATTCCAGGCATAAAAAAGTGCTTGTAAATTGGTAAATTTAACAGCAGCAGCAGCAAAAAATATGCATAAAGAACGAAATGTCAATTAGAATAATGGCAATTTAAATGTTTTATTTAAATGAAACGAAACAGGAAAAGGAAAATAAAAGAGCAGCAAATGAAAATAATATGAAAATGATTGAGGACATTTATTATAATAACAGGATCAAAAGCATAAAAAGAAAACGATTCAATGCACAAAAACTAATTTAAATAAGTGCCATTAAATAGCGAGAAGACGACATTTTTTCATCAATATTTTTTAAGATGTTTTCGTATTGAATTCTGGCACCGAAAACAGAATTTTAATGTGAAATCCATCAGTAAGAAAAATGTACTACAAGAAAGGAAAGTACACCACTGAAAATATCACATAATTAAGGACTTGCAGCCCTAAAAAAAACTATCAATTTAATGTTTTTAATATGCAGAGTAGGAAGATAATCAACTACATTTTATTACACATATATTTTTGGTTAAGAGTGTTCGTATTTTGAATCCATTTAAGTGTCTTTCGCAATTGAACAGACTGCGGAGTAATTCAATTGCGGGGACATCCTCTGAGTGCTGATTTTACTAAAAAAAAATTTTATAAATAAGATATAAACATCGGTTCAGTTTCACTTATTTTTAATTAAAGTACACAATCGAATGTACAGCTCACAATCAGTGTTGCCGTTTTGGTAATCGTTGGGTATTTTTGGAGTTTTTTGTTTCTTTCCAACCACTTTCTAAAACGAGTATTTCTTTTTTACATTTCCTTATAAAGATTTTTCAATAATTCAAATTCAGCAAATTAATATTAATACTACTTTTACTTTTATGTTTGAAATTTTTTCTTTCAAGGACTTCATAATGAGAGCAACTCGGCAATGCTTTTGAAAAAAATTTAATTAACATTAATATTGATATCTTTTCCAGACAAAAAAATTCTGCATTTTTTTACACTTTTTAATAGATAAGGGCAACATTTTGTCATTTGATTTTAAACAATTCATTTAAAATTAATTCAATATGGCTTTTAAAACTCCTACAAACAGCAACTTTTTAGAAAAGAAGTAAAAAATGTTGCATATTTTTTAGAAAAGAAAACGCTTTAAGTGATTTTCTTATAATGATTAGACTTACTAAAACAAAATGAATGAATTTAATATAAAAGCGAAGATTTTTGGATATATTTTGGCTCTATTAAAAGTTTAATTTACTGCCTCTTTAGCCGTTTTATAAGGCCACAAAGTGCTTCTTATGATCCAAACGTTGGCATCACTGGTTACAATGTTCTCTAGTAAAATCTGAAAATTGTACCACCCAAAACTTATGTTGGCAGATAAAATTATTGCCAGTTAATTCGCTAGTAAGGAAATTATCAGGTTTTGCAATTAATAGCTGAGCTGACAATTGGCCTTTTGCTGGCAATTTGCGATGCTCAGCATGGCCAGATTGTATCTTATATAATATAGGATTTGACGTTTTTTGCCAGGCACAACAAAAGTAAATATAAATATATACTCTGACTATTCCAAAATATTTAGCGGAATTATTTTATACAAATATTCTGATTTGTGATATATACACCCTTATCTATTTAATTAATTACCAACTTTTTCTCTTCTGTAATTCAAGTGCATTCCAAACTCACATTTTGCTCTGGATTGGGTTCGCCCTCCGCTTGCTGTGACATTCAAATTGAGGGCAAGTGTAGCTCTTCATGTGGGAATAAATTAAATATTAAATAAATAAATGCTAGTGAAGAATTGAAATCAGTCACTGCATATAAAATGATTGTTAATGTGACATTTTGTGTTTTGGCTTAACGCACACACACACACACACACACACAGATACATACATCATGTATGATTGTTATACGGTTGTTGTTAATGGTGGTTTTTGCGCTGCTGTTGTACAATTTCCTTTCAAATGTAATGGTTTGTATCTCGATTTGTTTACATGTTAAATGTATTGCGCAAATGATGTGCACACAGTGCACATTGTAAGTGATTGGTTTTGCATGAAGAAGATTAAATGGTTGTCATTTTACTTGAATTAAAAAATAAACCAAATTATTTATTCATTTTTTGCACTGATTATTAAAATTAATTAAAAATTTATTATTGATAGTCCATTTAAAGGCATTTCATGAACCACAAGTAAATAAATTGGTTACGTTAAGCCATTCACAATATATTCAATTCATTTGAATGCCGTTTATTGATATTTCGTGAACCAGCATTCATTGCGAGTTTTATGCTGACTGATAAAACATATTGTTCTCACGCACATTTATATTTGTAACAAAAATCAAATCTAAAATGTTAGCTTTATTTCAAATGAAAACGACATTTAGTGGCATTTTGGGAGTTGTTTGTGTTATTTTGCACAATTTTGAAAACGCATTTAATATTTTCTTAAAATAATTTTATTGATTTTATACTGTTTTTGAAATGGTTTCACATGAGTTAGTTTAAACGTTTATCTTACAAACTTAAACACTTTCAATGCTTGCGTTTTTCCCTGGGATTATTCGTACACCACAAGTGGAGAGAATAACTAAAACGATTGTCATAATACGTTCATCCCTATGCAACTAAAGTTGCAATTGCATTTTTGATTTCCTTCTTAAATCTCCTTATGCACATTTTCGGGATTCTTTTAAAGCAATAAAATCTTATAGCGAATACGTTATTATATAAATTATTTGTGAATGAATTTTAAGTCAATTGACTGTGATGTTTTAATGATAACTTTTGTTTAGTTGTTATTACCATTTATATCTTTCTTTCAACCACAATTTGAGTTGGAAAAAAAGCCAACTAATTGTAGAATAAAAACGTAAGAAAATAAAAAAGGAAAAAATGATCAGTGAGTTCTTGTTGTGACTTTGATATTTGTTTTAAGCTTCTCACTTATTAAAATGGAAGTTTGAAATAAATATCTTCAGTTATTCTAAGAAATGTTGGGTAAAGGTTCCCTGATGATCTGCATTAGCCCCAGTGAAATGCGCTTAGGAATTAGTTAAAACCCCGTAAATGATCATTTTGAATTTTTTAGTAAGATTTTGGAGGGAAAAAATCAGCACATAAAAATAAAATTAAAGAGTTTTAAAAAATGACAATTCCCCAAAATATGTACTAAAATTTTTAACTAAATTTGTTAACGATTTTGTATTAGTTTTGAGATATATTCTTATGATGTTGCACACATTTTTATATATTTGAAAATTATTTAATAAAATAGTCAGACTTTTAGGAAACCATACACCGCGCTTACCGCGTAATAAGATTCTCTTTGGCGAACAATAATATTTACTTTAAATCTAATTTTGAGGATAAATTATGGAATTCAATAGCGACCGAAGTTTATAATTTAAATGTATTGAAATTTCGAAAGATATCGAGTGTGGTAATTTTGCCTTCCCTGAATATGGTGTATAAAATCAAGTGTCTGTCAAGGAAGTTTATTATTCTTTACTTTACATTTACATCAGTAAGTTCAATTCACATTAAAGTTTTATTGCTGACTTATATGAATGATACAGCGGTTTTTAAATATGAGAGATTTCGATGTCACTGAGTTATGATTGTTTATGTAGCAAATCAAAGACGATGCTAAAAAGTCATCAGATGTTATTCTTAATTTACGTCGACGTAGTTGATTGTGCAAATATATTAGAAATATGTAGATAAACACGATTTGTAAGGCAGTTCTATGGACAAATAAAGAAACAACTGGTAAAACTCAAGGCGGCACTAAAATAATTTTGCCATTGAATTTTTTCACAGATCTAAGGAAAATCTAATGAAAATTTCACGAATATTGCAAAAGAGTGACATTGAAATCGGTTCAATGGCTTTTATGGTTTTTATAAATATTTTATAGAAATTGTGGAAACAACATTTTGTATATCTTTGGAAAACAGTCCATTTATTATATTCAGTTCTGGATTGAAAGCATTTAACTATCCACATAATTTTGTATTAAATTTTCTTAAACTAAAAATATTTATAAAAATTTTTCGTTTCATTGGATGCATGAATATATTTGTTGTTTTAATGAAGAATTGTTTGTTGGGTGTTTTAAATATTTCAATGTCTAGGTTTATCGCGAGTAAATTGTATCCAGCTACTTATTGCTATTTGAAATTTAATTTTAATAGGCTCAAGGCATAAGCGAAAGTCAACATCGGTTATATGTGTATATATATACATATACATACATATATATATATATATATATATATATATATATATATAAATGATGTTTTAGTATGTCTATCTAATAGCAAAGAATCCGATCCTTTCGAGCTGCCAAAATATTTAACTAAATCAAATACAGTCCATTTACCATAACAAATTAAAATTAACACGAACATTATCAATAAAAAAATTATTATTTATTATTTTGTATTTAATGCAAAAGTGTTGAAATACTTAGTATTCTTTGCAACATTATGGAACAACATTAATTCTCTTCTTTCCACATACTGGAGTACTGAAATTTGTATTCATTTGCAATCCTGCAATAATGATTTATTTTAGCCCATAATAGCAACATTCAGCACTAACATTGATTTTTTTTCTGTTACCCTAAACAAAACTGACTAATAAAAATATTTTAATGGTCTTTAGCTTAAGTCGAGCAGTTTATAAAAACACATAAAACGCAGCAAACAACGTTCGTACCTTTACAATTTACTAAATAACAGAAATATCTATGTATAAAAAAACAAATATATAAATAAAAATACATTTTATGGCGATATAATAAATAGAAATAAAAATCAAAACAAACAAACTGAAGAGGAGAAGCATAAAGCAGACAGCTACAAATAAGGAAACAAAAACAACGTATTGAAAACAACATTTTTAACGAAAAATTTTGAGAATATACTACTTCAATAATGCCACTAAAAAACACATAAATTTTACACCTTTTTTTGAAAAATAATAAAAGAGATACATTCGCGAGGCAAATGCACATGGCTTGTGGAACAGTAGTCCATATCGTAAATGTAGTTCTCAATGAAATTTGTTTATTTTCTTACAAGTTGTTGGGAATTGTCGTTCTAACTGTTTAACTTTTATTTTCGTGCTGATTCTTTTTTCCCAAAAGTTATATATTAAAATTCAAAGTGATCAATTGAGGAGTCTTAGTTAATTCCCATGAGCATTTCACTGGGGCTAATCATCAGGGATCCTTTACGCAACATTTCTTAGAATAACTAGAGCTATTTATTTCAAACTTCCACATTAATAAATGGGAAGCTTAAAAACAAACATCAAAGTCATTAAATTAAACACTTCTTTAGCAAAATATTCTTCTCTTCTGGTGCAAGCTTTTATTGAAAATTCAGAATTTAAATAGACGTACGTTCTTACCTATCAGATTATTGATCAAAAAAGCGTAACCACTAAAAACTAATCAGCAAGGCTTTTATGAAATAAAATAATTTCATTTAAAACTAAAAGACACTGCCGTAGAGTCAAATAATACTGAAAACTGTACGCCCCAATAGACACTTGCCTTAATTAAGGGCTCTTTCATAAGCATTTAGTGGTTACGTCTCTTTTGACAAACATTTGACAAGTGTGAAGGTTCATCAAGCAGGTCAGAAATCCGCCTAGCTAAAATATTTTTATCGGTAAAGCCGCTATCATGATCGCGATGCGCACACATAATTAGCTGAAGTTTCAAAGGAAGTCATAATTATATTCATGCAGTATTAACCAACATCGGAAACATATTTCTGTATTAAAATATTTACAGCCAGCATGACATGAGACCGAAGACAATCCCCGGAGACTCTGCTTTCAATATTATCTCTGTTTTTGTGCCACTGCACAAAATGAAAGAAAACTTTGAAATTGACTAAACTTTCAGGAACTAAAACATGTTCATGCTTTTATGATCTCTGCTACTCAATATAAAATTTCGTAGAATTGTGTTTTCGTTTTTAAGTGTATTTTTCAGTTCAACTGCACAGTGCAGTTTCATTTGTTTTTATACGTAAAGTTTTGAAGGAAATAAAAAAAGAGTAAAATTGTGTTGAAAAATAAGAACCATGAATAATGCCAATACACACACTTGTGCACTCACGCACCGAAGAGCGTGTGCACTTGTAACAAACTAACAAACTTAAAATTACAAAAGTGTTTTTTTAAGGAATAATTATTTGTGTGCAATTTAGTTTAGGAGCCACAATTCAATAAAAATAATGCTAAAAATACTACATGGAATTACAAAGTGGGTTATTGATTCACCTGCGTTCAGAGCAACATTGTTAGAAGAGTTTTTTTTCAAATGTATTTCTCTACAAGACCAGATGAGTACCTCTATAAGTATGAGGCACTATTTACTGAAGTCAGTATATATATTGAATATATCATGAATATATAATTATAAAAATTTTAAAATTTAGAAACAAGAGCTATTTTCTATTTGAATATGTTCACAATACTAATATATTCGAAAAAGATCTTTTGATTGTTTGTGATAAAATTAAATAAAGTGCACTTAAAAGTTAACTGGAACATATTTATGAATAACGATTTTATTGATCGATCATCGACAGCACTCTTCAGAAGTTTTAACAAAAAAGTTCAAAAAAGTTAATTTTAATTATGTGCTGTTTCTTTTTTCCCAAAATGATACTAAGAAATTCAAAGTGACGAATTGAAGGGTTGTAGCTCGCTTCTATGCCCATTTCACTGGGGGCAACTCCAATAAGTGAGAAGCCTAAAACAAATATCAGAGCCACACTGATTAAAGTGATCAGTGTGACCGTTGAAAAAGTATACTAGATATCTACAAGACACCAAAAACTGCATATTAAAGAATTTTCTATCACATTTAGAAGCGTCTGACTGTAACTGAAGAGATAAAACTAAATAAAATGATAATATATTGACAAAACTAAAATGTTAGGACTTTGCAATTATTTGTGAGGAACACTTTATGTAGATTTCTTACAAGTCATTTCTGATTTGAAAAGGCTTAAGTGTTGAACATTCTTTCAATAAAATTAGGACATTGAAATTATAAGTACAACCGAATATATAAGATTTTTAATAAAATGCATTTTCTTCCATCCGATTTTTAAACTGAAGAACTGAACTGCTGAAAGGATCTGTCAATTACAAATTGCCTGTGGCCTTTGGCAATAAATTCAGTTCTATGCTTTACGCTATAAGAGGTGGCTTTGCCAAACTGGTTCAAACTCGAAGCTGGTCGCATATGCCAATATCAAGGCTTTAAGGAATGAGAAAACTTTTTCTGCTTTTGCCAGCTGCAAATAACAGGGATAGTAATCGACTGCCGCTTACTTTAGCCTGGATCTAATTTATAATTAAAAACTGAAAAACTTCATTGTGTTTGTTGGGTTATTTGCCAAATTACTAGTTTACATTCTCTATGTGTTATTCAACATGTTTAAAAACTATTGAAATTAAGTGACTAATAAAAATAAATGATACTGCCAGAAGCAGCGACAATATGAACATCAAAATAAAAGAGAATCAAATAAAGAATCAATAACAAAAGCATTAACATTGAAAAATAAGTTATTAACATCTGTTGTATATCAATCCGATGATATTCCACAATATTGACTGGTAGTGAGACATTTGAAATATAATCCAGCGACTGTAGCACTGAATAACAAAAAACAAATTGCTAATGAATTCATTAATAATTCAAAATATGTATAAACTTTTCCTTAAGGCTTTTAAAAATTATTTGCAATTAAATCTGTCACAATTGTGGAAATACAAGAGACAAAATTTTCTGATACTTGAGGCTATTAAAATACCAACATGCATGTGTTTATGTGAATTTTTATAAATACCTGCATGTTTATTTGAATGCCAGAGATGTTGTAGTTTATTTTTATTTAAGCCAAAAAAAGGAAAAAAGTTTTGCTTTCAAACATTTCGGCTAATAACACAATCAATGCACGCACACTTAAGAAAAAATTGTAAAGGGCATCATTGTTTCCTTATTTTTATTGTGAAAGTCATTCTTTCCAGCATTCATTTCCTGTTACTGGCTCAACATCTCATAAAATTTTTTATTTTATTCACGCATTCCATAAATGTGGATTTGCGAATACAATTTGATTTTCGTGTGCTGATTGTTAAGAAAAAAAAAAGAAGAAATGTTCAAGAAAGGATTCAAGGATTTTGTACTAAATTTTACAATTATTACCCGACTTTGACAGCGATAATATTTAAAAGCAAATATCGTAGTAAAAAAGTATTTTATTTGATATTCTTTATCAATGATTTCCATTTAGTTTTAAGAGAACATATTTTGTTTATCTACGACTACATATTGGCCATGATTGGTGCTGTAACTTTGGAAGGAGTTAAGCCATGCAACAAAAGAAAATGTTTTTCTTAGCACGTGATAACCACAACATTTTTTCATAAGGGGTTAACCGTGTTTTAGTTTCAAAAGCAAATTCAAAGGAAGCACACAATAAACTTTGAATTCAAAGCAACTTTTACTTCATTGTAGTGCTGGGATTTTCTTACCATTTAAGAAATACAATGTGTTCTAAGCCCAAACATATTATTTAGAGCAGTCGATCGTTTTAAGTTAGTTTTCGACCAAAAGATGTGAATACCCACGAGCTGAGTGTCTCGTTAGATCCCCTGTTCTTATCTACTTAACAGTAATCAAGTCATTTGACTTGGAATATAATTAAAAGTAACCGAATTATAGTATTCCTGATTTAATAGCTCTTTTTGCTACTTCCTGTGTTTTATTTTTATTGAATATTCGGTAGGCTGGCTTATCACTATGGATTTCGTGAAATTGATTCCCAGTTCTATTTAACTATATTGAGTGAAGTTTTCATTAATTTAATTATGACACAATTTTATAATTGTATTTCTAACTTCTAATAAAAATACAAAAATGAAATATTAATATTCAATATCTACATTTACAATTTATTTATCACGAAACTTTCAGTAGAAACTTCGTATTGTCCATAAATAATACAGATTTTCTTGAGCTTTCGATCTGTATATTATATATTTATAATTTATTTTCAATATTTCGTTAACCTTTGGTTAACTTCTTCAGGAAATTCTTATATATTTCGTATTGTTCCCATCTTGAAATGATTTAAAATTTTCTTTAATTAAAATTTTATTGTTAATAAACATTGATGCAAAATTTTTACTCATAGTAAATTCTAAAATGAACAGATATATTATCGGGTTTCATACAAATATCTATTTATATATTCATATGAAACTTATTATGTACCAGAGTGTTGACTGTGTTTTTATTATGACTATTCTGACATGCTGCCCTCTTTGTTTTATTTATATATTCCAACCAAATAATTATTGATTTGTTTTGTTCATCTATTTGATGCAGATTTATTCATATTTTTAAAAAATTTCTATTTATAATAAAGCTGTTTCATAAGGATATAGTAAATCAAATTTGAAAGCAAATTAAAATAAATTTATCATGAATGTTGGCAACAACACAATGCGGAGAATTTTTTGGGGAATAGCAACAATTTTTATAATGCATATATCGCGTTTGCATGAAAAATTTCAGCATTTCATATAATTTTTTATACTAATTTCACAAATAATTATATCCCACTTTGTGGCAACGGTGGAATTGCATGGCATGATATTATCACCTTATCCAGAACTGAGGAAATTTTAATCTAATACTAATTAAGCGCTATTGGAACATTTATTTTTCACATTCAACTCTTACAACTATTACAATCAATAGCCATTGGAAGTATCGATGTTGACATTTCTGCCTTTTGCTTTTGATCTATAACAAGCGATTGAACTTGAGGGTGAAAAACAACATCCGTAATCAGACTGAAAATTTTGGTTCAAGTTCACTAGCCAATCAAATAATTTTTAATCTGAATTACATTTGAATTCTTTTAGTTAAGAGTAGAGCATTTGGAATACTTATTATTATTGGCGGAATGGATCACTGCTGATTTCGACACCACTACGCCACCTCATCAGCGTTCTTTGCTGAGTTTTTGCGAAAATTTTATAAGAGATACCAGTCGGTAGGAATGTCATTTATCATAAGTGATCATTTTAAACTATCATGCAGCTGAAAAACACCCGATATAAAAAACAAGCAGTTATTTGTTTCTACTGATGATTTTCAAACACAAGGATGCATCGCTTTAAAGAAACAAGAGCGATATGGATTTAATAAATATTGCTGTCACCCTCCTGGACATTTGACGAACTGCGTTCGTGATTAATTTATTTTGATTTGGTTTTAAATTTGATTTGGTTTGACTGTGACTAGATCCTGATAGAATAACAATATTATAAAAAATATATGGCAGATATAAACAAAAACAAGTAAATAATTATTAACAACTACAATAAAAAGGTGGATGCCACAGTAATCATAATAAAAACACTTCAACACAGAATTTCAAATACAAAATAAATAGATGTTTATGTAGAAAAAGCATTAACTGCAGCTACTTTCTTTATGGCTGTAAAGTGTGTGTTCACAATGTCGTTACTTTGATGAATACGACCTCATAATTTGGTTTTGTGGTTTATAAAAATGTTGATGTCCCTCTAACATCTGGATTAAAAAAAAAGTTAAGTGTGAAATATATGTACGAAGCAGTGAGAGATTATTTCGAACATGTTTCATTATTTTTTTTATATATTTACATGCACTGCAGTAAAAAAATTCTTATTAACGTCGGTTAATAAGATATTTTATGGTCAGATTTCAGAGCAACATGATTCAAAATCTCTAACGCTTAAAAGATGCACTTTAAAAAGAATAGCAGGCAGATGTTTGGAGCATTTTACTTCACGGTACTGAAAGTTTTTATAAATATGAAAAAGACTTGATACTCTGAATTCACGAAGAAAAATGAAATACCAGTACCTCCTAGTTCTAGTTAAGAATTTTAATGGAGCTTATGAGAATATTCAGACATCTCTACGCCAAATTTCTGCGAATAATACTGATATTATTTTATACTTCTTCTTAAATCAATAAGAAGTTTAAAAAATAAAAAAGTCTTAATAAGAAATCAGTTATAATTTTTATTTTCTTAGTTTGACATTCTTTATTCTTTTAAAGAATTTGTGTGTTATTGCACTAGTTCCAGTAACCCCTCATATAACCATTATCGTGTCTTAATGGGAACAGAACATATATAGAATTTAATTGATATAAAATTAGGGTTTCTCGACTCTCTTTTCGGCTTCAAGAAACTAAAAACTGTTGATTTGCGATATAGAAGTCGCAATCAAGTTAATTACTTTGCTAAATATATTGAGTCCTTCATTCAATAAATTTCTAATGCTCAAGACTTCGAAGAAACTTCCAAATAATATTATCCATACTTTTTTAAGGTCATCAGTTTTCGTTGCATAAATTGATTTAAATTGTCATCTTCAAGTGCTGACTTTATCCGGAATATGAAAATTTCTTAAGCTGCATATGCGTCTCGATATTAAGCTCAGTATATCTTTCACATTAAAGTCCGATGTGGTTGATGCATTAGAAGAAATCCTTGCTTAAATGCTGCTTAAACTTGTAAAAATTCGAACAGACTCGCTACTTTTTAATGCATCACAGTATTCATAAGTTTCTTGTTTGACAAACTCCTTCTCTGCAAATTGTATTCTCACTTTCGCACAAGTAAAGTTGGGAGTAAAAATAAATGACTTCTAATTGAATTTGAAAAAAGGGAAAAAATTCACTTACTCGCTGCAGAAGAAAATGACTCTTTATATGCTGAATGTGCAAATATGTTACCAACAGTGAGTTCCGCTATTACAATTCTTCCATATAATGGCTGCAAAAGTGATATTTGTAACACACTGCTTTTAATCGGTTTTATTTTTTGTTTTTGTTTTCATTGTTATTTTTTTTTTCTTAAGGCCATTATAGTTAACCAAACACACATAATGCACTCATCTCTACTGCTGTTGTTTAAACATCCACACAACCAACTTTCATTTCTTTACAAGTAGAAGTGTTACAAAACTATCATGCTGATATAGTGTTGGTGTGAGTAATACAGTGTAATAAAAAAGAAACAGAAGAGCACATTTCAGCTGGAAACATGGTGCCAAACAAGTTCTTATTAACTTGATGATATTGCAGATGTGGTGCAACTATAACATACTTTTTTAATACACATAAATATTTTAGCACTTGTGCAAACAAGAATTATATTTAACTGTAACGGTACGAACAGGCATTTGAATTCAGAGAACGTTTTATATATATTTTTTTCTCAAAAGTCTTAGAATATAACGATTTAAAAAGCAAATTTATTTTATTCTAAGAAAACCTCTTAAAAATATATTAACAAATTACACAATGAAATTTGTCAAATAATAAGTTTATAAAGACGATATATTTTTTATGAATAAGGCCCGATATGTTTCAAATACGCCGAAATGCTGACTGACTTCAAGGATAAATGCGCCAGGTTTAATAAGTTAAATCAATGAGTATGTTAAGAACGAATATATTAAAAATTAAGCCAAGAAAATAAAGATTGCGAGCGCTTAATAGATGATGACTGCCACTTGCCTCTTATGCACATGTATGTGTGTGAGTAAGCGAGCTATTGAAATAAGTGGCATCTAAATTCAGAGCAGATACGACGTGGTGTTCTTTTCTTTCCTAATTTTATTTTTATGTTGTGATATTTTGATGAATTCCAGTTTATTTTTGTGGAAAAAGTAGATTTTAAATATTTTACACAAATAAAATTAATTTTTTGTCTACATTGTCTTTATATATACTTTTTTGACTTTAATAATATATTATTTTTTAGCTAAAAACTCATTAATCATTAAAGCCACTCCACAAAAAAAGAGCAGTATAACAATCAAAGTGTCAATGTAAACAAATTGAATAACGTTTTTGCCTTAAACGTTGCCCTGGACTTTTTTGGTTACTTTCGCCACCCCCACCACATCGGTGTCAAGTAATTGAAAAGACTTTGTATTAGTTTTTTTATGGTTGAGGTAAGAAAACGATATTCAATTAAACTTTGATTTTATATAAAACAATTTTCTTTTTGCTTTTGTTCTTAAGCCCCAAGATAATTTGTTTATGAATGTCCATCGTTAAATGAGAAGTTGCCCTCGGGCTAATTATGTTCATAATGCATCATAGATAATATGAATTAATTTTCTTCCCTTGGACCAGCTCTCAGGGGATGACCTCTATATTGTGCCAGAACTAGGAAGATAGGTTTGGGGAAGGGAGACAGACGAATTGAAGCGATAGTGCTTGTAGATGATCGGTTTTAGCTTTGCCAAGAATTTTATCCACTTATGACCAGTTTGGCCAAATAACGAATGTGTGGTGTGATTCACGTGGACTTTGACTACAAAAGGATAGGTCCTTTGTGGAACAGTTGAGCACATTTCATTGTGGTAATCGGTAAAAAGGTGAAACGTTGCGTGAATTTCCAGTTAGTCAATAGACTTGACTATCGTCGCCGTTGAACTTTTTCACACGCTCCTGTACGCTGTTGGGTACCTTGAAAATAGACTTTAACGATCGGTCCCATACATAACAGCTGTATTCCATTTTCGGACGCATGTAGATGACAAAAATAGTGAAAAGATCAGATGGTCTGAAGTATATCTGACATCGTCCTAGGATTTTAAGGCACTTGAAGGATTCATTTAAGACATGAAAAATATGCTCAGTTGATAGAATGTCACTCTAAGTTTCATGACGAGAAGACTTTCTGATTTTCAAGTACCTATACCTCCCATTAGCACTGGTATTCTCGTCTTTTTTCATATATCCTATTAAGGCTCCATCCTATATTGCATACGTAAAGGGTATTCACTGAGTGCTGGTAAAAATAATAATAATAATAATAAATAAAGATCAGCTGTGGAACTTAAGGACGTCGCTATAATTGTGGCTTGCTTCGATATTTCTCCTACACAAATGAAATTGAAGGAACAAGAGATTTGACCCTACACGAGTTTATTTATTACAAAACCTACTGCAATTTCAACAATGTCACAAGTTATTCTACGATCGCATAAATAACACTAAGAACCTGAATAAGTTTGAAAGTTTTCTTTTGTTTCATACGCTGTTTATTCAATCGAACGATGGCTGGCAACATCGGCGGTCAAGCAATTAATTAAAAATCCTTTTTATAAATTTATTTTGTAATTTTGAAGTAATTCTGTTCTTATAATTGCATCAAATAAAAATAGTTTATTAAGTTTCTGGCTGTATTTTTATTTAAGTAAATTATTTGATTCTTCAGAAAATACATATTTTTAGGTGTTTACTAAAACTTATTGTTGCAGCACATTAACAATTTCAAAATTGCTTGATTTTTTTGTATGTTTTATTGAATTAAATTGAAGGTAATAATACGTTAAAGCCCAACACCTACATTTAGTTTAACGAAGGTCTCAGTGCTAATTATTAATTGCACAACCCGCATGACCGCAGATGGAATGAAACCTCGAGAAGGAGAGGAGCAATATTTAGAAGATCAAATCCCTTAAATCAGATGAGATAAAACTTTGAATCAATTTGATATTCTTCAAAATTGTTCAAGGCCAAAATCACTCATGTTGTCATTCAGATTTACAATATTAATTTTATTGCAATCGATACTAAAGGCCAACACTAACACTTTCTACGAAAAATACTTTTCTATCAAAACTTAAATGATATCACATAATTAAAAAAAAATGTTGCGGGGTTTGCTGGCAAAAATCAACTCAAAAGAAAGTCATGGACATTTGGGTTAAAACAGCAAACACTTGTGTTTACCACTCAAATTAAGTTCATGTACACACAAACACACACACATACACACACACACACTCATATTTATGTGTTGGTATTTGTTAAGTTGTAGATTAATTCCTTTCCAAGGCTTTTCAGTTGTTCAGTTTTATATGTGGCAACGGAAAATTGCATGCTTTTAAAATAAAAGCGTTTTGTTCTCGATAACATGGTGTGATTAGATGTTTATTTCATTTAATTTGAAGGGCATTCAAGTTGAAAAGGGTTAAGAGCGAAAGAAATTAAGAACGGAATTATTAACTTTAATTATCATTTACGTAACATTTTACACAGGACTAATTAAAATTTATGAGAAAATATAGACATGAACAGAAATTTATGAAATAAACAACCGTGTGTTTTCTGTTTAAGCTTTTGTGTTTTTTTTCTTAAATAAATACTGATGGATAATGGCCACCTTTATTTTACTTCTAGATATTTTAAAATTTCAAATTGATATTGTTATTATTTTTCTCAAAAGGCTCAAGAAATGGATCTTTATGATTTAAAATCTTAGGTACTTTGGATCGTACTGCGTGCTTAAAGCTTAACCTGGTGTGGCTTCCCAATCTTATTGATTGAATAAATTTAAAATTATATTTTCATTTATGATTGCGTTTAAATTCAACATCCTACTTTAATGAAGAATATATTCCAGTGGAATTTATTCTAAAGTGTGGTTCAACCAAAATACACGATGTCAATGGCAAAGAAAACAAAAGGCTTTCAGAGAATTATCCTAATATTGTTTTTATTATGAAAGAAGGTTCCAAACCTGTTATTTGTGAGACTGTCATAGATCGGTGGCATATTTCTATCCACCATGATCATATCGTAATTAAAGTTTAGTGTTGTTTAGATGCCGAATTAACTCATCCTTTACCTCTGGAATTATTCTTGGCTTATGCTTGTACACCTCTTCCTTCATATATCCCCAATGTGACCTGGCACATCGTCAGGATGTGAAACAACAGTCTTGAGCAAAACAGTCATTCTTTCTTTGCCTGTGTGGAATGGCATTGTCCTGTTAAACTATTTTCCTCTATTTCTGGTCACAACAAGTCCACTATCATTTTGCGATACACGGTTGAGGGTTGTTCTTCTACCACACCATTGCAAAACAATATCTTTCACAAAATGAATAGGAACGGTTCACTTAAAATTGCGCACAATTCTTCCGATTTGGGACATATTTGATAGATTATGTTAACAGTCGCAAGGGAGCTCAGTCAACATGAAGCCTCGTTGGCGATTATATATTAAGTGCAACCAGACCACTGATTGTTACCTCTCTTTTGAGAGTTTTGTGTCTCACTCGCACTAATTAATTTCGACGCCTCAACAAACTGTATTGATTTACAGTTCTTCTGAGGAATTTTCTGTTGTTAACTATGTTGCTACTCCCTATGTGAAGGCAGAGGTCGTGTACAGTCAGTCACAGAAACGCATAAAAGTAAGGATTAACAATATCGCCGGTATATGGTCTCAGTCACCCACTGGCATCTGTGCATCAAATACTTAAAAAATTTACTTCGTCAAGTATTTTATATACAAATACAAAATAATTTCCTTTTGTATCGTTCTTCCCCGCGTATACTTTATATTACCACTATTATATATTACTCATATGTCAACTTATTTTTGTTCAAAGTTACTGGCATTTTTCATGTTCTTATTTTCTCATTATGAGAAAATGTACACCCTTTTGAAACTCATTAATTTGAAATATAATAAATAAATTAATTATAATATGAAATTTATTTGTTGGGTGGTTAAGCAATGTGCACTTCATTGGCGCTTCTTACCAAATCGTCAGTAGACTTCAACCACAGTTTTGCAAAGTTTCAAACTTCTCAACTTATTAAAAGACTTCCAAAAACCATCTGAGAATTATGTTAAATAAATTAACTATAAAAATTCACAAACAATTTCAAAAAATCACATTATAATAAGTGTAGCAGGCTATGAAACTTATACAAACCAAACCCAACAAACAACTTTTATTCGATACGACTCTATTTTATTTTTCTATACCTTTATACAATTAGAAATCCCTTGGATAACAATGAAAGTATTTATAAGGCAAAATGAAAAATTAAATCTCAATTGAATTGTTAATAAACTAATTTTTTGACATATTGTCATTGTACTATTATAATATGAAATTTGTTAATAAATAAATTAACTTAAAAAAAAACTCTCTCTACGAAAACTAAAAATTAAAATAATAAATATTAGGTTTGTTAATGTTTTAATCTAAATTTAAGATTTATTTTAAATTTTATAAATCGATTTTCTTAATTTTTCCAGCCATACTTTTATCTAAGCCTTCACATACAAACAAATCCTCAGTTAAAAGTATTGAATTATATTTTGCTTCAAGAGCAAGTCAGCATGGAAAAATTTTTTGTTGAATATAAATTCATATGTATATCTAAATTCTTACATGATAATTTTAAGTTTCGAAATATATTAGACTTTCTTTATGTGCGTGTATGTATTCCAACAATTGCTATTGATATCCCTGAGAGCTTTCATGTAAAATATTCAAGGTTTGTCTGTAGTCGCAACTTTTTCTTATCGCAAAAAAACGAACAACTTTAAGCAATTCATTTTATACTAACGAATTTTACAACAAACATAAGTTAGAACAAGAAAAATCCCAAACATTTTGCTTAAAACCATTTTTATGTCTACTTTTCGTTTTTTATCTGTTTTAGGCTGGTGTTCAAATTTACACTTATTTGGTTGTGATAAACACACACTTTCAAATAAAGAACAATACATGTTTGGCACAAAAATGTTGTAGATGTTCTTTTTTTTATACATTTTTGTTCAGTCTGTTTTAAGTATTTTGGATATATTTTTTTCTCATTTTCAAGTGAACAAAACAGCAACGACTTTATGCAGAGAACTGCAAGGCTGCTGCATATAAACTCATCATCTTGTTAAGTTAACCAAGGATTATGTTGAAATTTTTCTAACTGGAAAACTATTTCATGAGAGCATTTCGGTAGTGAAATTACAAAGATGTTGGTTCTGTTTGTATGCCATTACGGAATTGAAATTAAGGCAATTTTCATCTTTCGTATTTATGGAGAAATGCAACTGCATTGAGAGAAGCAAATAGAAATTTTTTTAATGTTAAAATTATTGTTAAGTTTTCATCATAGAAATTCTTGAACTGATATATTCCAAAGAAAATTCCGGTACAAAAATTTTTAATTAACTCGTAGCTAATAAAATTAATATACGAACACCTCCTTTAGTTAAACACATCCTGATCCTTAAGCTGTTGGTATTTAATTTCATAATTTTAATATTAAGACTGCAATTATTATTTAGGGGCAAGTGCAAACCCGCATATTAACTAAGTATTTTTAATTTGTGTTAATCTTGTAACATTTTTCACTTCTTTTCAAAAAAGTGGCAGTTTGTAGGAGTTTTTAAAAATAAATAATTTTTTCAAAAGAGATGTTAAACTAATTTCTAGTAAATTATTTTTATTCATATTATAGAAGTTCTTTTTTTCTTTTTTGTATAAAAAGGTGTAAAACTGTTGCATTCTTTTCTAGAAAAGAAATCAAAATAAAATTTGTTTAGATAACTGAAGTAGTTCACATGTCGGCTACGAAGTTAAGGGTTCTTTACTCGACTCCGTACTTAGCGAAATCATTAATATGGATTCGGGTTTCCTTGATCTGCATTATTAAAATGTGTACGTATAAAAATTTACTTGAATATATTCTTAATTAAATGTTTGAATTTATTAATTAATTAACGCAATACATATATTTCAAAACTAAATAATGATGGCTTAGATATGTATCAACAAAAATATGCATAAGAGCCACTACGATACTGCTTTTGAATAACCTGGAAATAATTTTTTTTACTTCTTATTTTTTTAATTTTTTTCTTCTTTTTGAGCAAAAGATCCACTGTATTGCGTTTATATAAAAAAATGTTATAAATTCTTTATTTATATCCAATATTTCGCTACCAACAATGTGTAGCTTCTTCAAGGATATTTTCAACAACAAAATTCTTTTAATTTTAGCAATAATTCAATGAAAAATTTTATTCAAATTGAACCAACCAATACCATGGTTCTTTGAATCAATGAAACCAGTTTCGTGCATTTGATGAGAACTAGCATTTAAAAGCCGCTACCAATACAAAAAAGAGGATGAGATGGATCATCTGTATTTTGACCATAAAGACAGTGTACTGAAAGTAATAATTTTACTTTGAACATGCAACTACACCCTTCACCACCCGCAACCTATCAAAATTCACTTTAAGTCAAGTGGGTGTGCACAGCTCTGAAATAAAACAAAATGCTTTTAATTTATTAAAGGAAATGGAAAACGATAGAAATCTGCTTGATTGCAAGAACTAGTGAAAATTTCTAACATGAAACCAGTTAATGTTATTGTCTTTCAGCGACTTGTAATAGATAAACTATTGAAGTAATTGAATTTCAAAGTTAAGCGCCTGTATTTGTATGCAATAGAAAACTTTTCGTTTAAGAACAACAACAATAAAATCTCCAATATGTGTTTGTATATGATATCCCATACTAAAACTTCTATTTTATTTAAAAAAAAAAAAAACCAGGCAGTCAGTAACATGTAATTTTAAATAATAATACCCAAACATTTTTGAACAGTTAAACGAATAGTTTTCTTTCAGTAGAACACAATAAGCACATGTCCATTATTAAGTTTTAGCTCACCTAAAAACTCTTATTAAAAATTCAGCCAACTGTAAGGCTTCAGTAAAATAACCTATACGCCGCCTTTCATTTGGTCGTTTATGTTATGGTTCGTCATTGTTGAAATTATTGCTGCGGTTGTGCCATTTACATTGCAAATTTTTCATATATTAATTATGATTATAATAAAATAAAACTACATATAAAAGAGCCTTTACCGCAAGAAAGTAATATGTCAGAGTTGGCTAGTTTTAATTAATTTTTGAAACATGGTCAACGGCCATGTGGCTTAAAAATGTTTATTACATGCATAAGTTACATATATCGCTCATGGTATTTTATTTAAAAATATTTGTAATACAAGACTGATCAGTCGATACATTTGAGTGACATAAATCCGGATATGCACCCATTCTATTGTAGCATTCTATGATTGTTATTATTATACTTATATTATAATGAATGATGCAAATATTCGCCCTTATCCTGGAAGTATAATAACTCACCAGCAATGAAATACCAAGCATTTAATACAATAAACCAAAAGCGATTTTTAACAGCCTCTTGCTGTTTCTAAGGCCTTAGAGAACTTCTAACAGGCTGTCAGAAGTAATCAAATGTTGTCCGCAGGCAAGGGTCTTTCAAAACGTTGAAAATAAAGCTGATTATTTCCAAATTAGTGAATATTTTTGGGAATTGTCGTACTCTTAAAGTCTTTATTTTTAATTATGTGCTGATTCTGTTTTCCCAAAATCTTACTAAAACATTTAAAGTGATCAATTTAGGGGTCTTAGCTAGTTCCTCTACGCATTTGACTTGGACTAATGCAGATCATCAGGGAACCTTTAGCCAACATTTCTTAGAATAACTATAGATATTTATATCAAACTTCCACTTTAATAAGTGAGAAGCTGAAAACAAATATCAAAGTCACAACAAAACCTCACTGATCACTTTTTTATTTTCTTACATTTTTATTCTAAAATTGGTTCACATTTTACCGACTCTAATTTTAGTTGTAGGAGAAATAAACAGCTAACTGAAAGTTGTTTTCATGTAAGAACAACTTATTTCGAGTGTTGGCAATAAATAGTGTTTTATTTTGTACAATCACTTGCTCTTTTAACTTTCAAACGGGATTATATTGAGCAAAATAGGACATGAAGAAATGTAGTCAAACGGCAACACAGGGATTCAGCAAAAGTATGTTACCATCGGTTCGAAACAATTCTCGTATCCTTTCATAATAAAATTAGTAAAAATAGATAATGTTATCATATTTAAATAATTGATAATAAACAAAAATACACATGCGTACTGAAGATGAAAGTGTAGCGGCCTTCGAAAACAGATGTACTCCTGTGCTGTGAAATTTGAATATATTAAACTGATGTTGAGTTTGCTTTGTGCTTTGGAGTATTTACAATGTATTTCTGAATTAAGGTCAGCTTTCGAACAATTAACCTATAAAATGGAATTTAAAGGGGTTTGAGATAAAGCCCTAAGAAGGTTTTGTAAAAGGTTTATAAAAGCCAAAGAAAATATTTAAGAAAATAGAAACGCAATTTTGACAACATGTGCTTTATTTATTTGTTTAAGTCTAAATGCAATTTATTCGTTGGACAATTAAGTATTTCATTAGTGCTGTTACCAAATCATCAGCATACTTTAAAAGTACAAGCTGAAAGTCTTTTAGAAACAATTTAAAAGTTTGCAAAAGATTTTTAAGAAATCATATGTTATTAAATGCAGTAGACTATAAAACTTATACTAATCAAACCCAGCAAACAAATTTTATTCGGTATGAATCTATTTAGTATTTCTAAGTCGTGTTTTTGTGTGAATACATTCTCAAACAATATTATAAAAAAAAGTCCTTCCTTGAGATGACAGGTCTGAAACTTTTGAAAACTGTGATTGAAATCAACGGATGACTTGTTAAGACAACTAATAAAACAAACAACCACCCCAAAAATATCTCGTTTATAATAAAAATATCACAATAAGTAAAAAAGTAAATTTTATGACTGTCCTCATTTAGCCCAGTGGTTGGCTCTTCAGTTGTATGCAATAAATTCAGGGTTTTAGGAAACTTTACTTACACCATCAAACCTTTTAATAAATAAATTATATAAAATCATTTTTAAATAAATACCTCTCTTTTAGTTATCACTTTCTTGAAGCAAACGATCGACATGTAATAATCTCTTGTTCTTGATGTTCATACAAAGTCTACACTATAAATTAAAAACAACAAAATATATAAAAACAAACGGGCTTTTAAAAGTTCATCTACGCGTTCAACTGCTTTACAAATTATTTTTTTATAAATAGACGTTTTTTGTTTGTGCAGAATATGTTGAAACCAAAATATTTTTTAAGCCAAAATAAACTCAACACTTTTGCCCATTTGAAAGTGCGGGTTAATGAACGTTTCGCCCCCTTTTTGCATTTATAATGGGAATATGTTGGTAGTTTTACATGTGAATGTACTGAAAAGTTGTAGATTTTGTGTTTTTTGTTTTCTTTTGCCTTTCGTTTGTGGTAAACAAAACTAAATTTAATGGTGGAAATATATCAAATAATGAAATGTTTGTAAAAATCACTCAGCTTTAAATTTTCAACAATAACAACACTGGCAGAGTTGTAGCCTAAATTTATGAGCACATTCAGCCTTTTATGGTTGCGGATGTGTGTGTGTGTTCGTATGGTTTTTACTTGTGTTTAATACAGTGAAACCCGGATTTAGCACTCAGCAGAGATACATGTCATATTGGTAGGCAAGAGAAAAATATTTTTAACGTCTTACGGAATAGCTCCGCTGAAAGTGCATTCCTTGATAATTTCGTTGGAAACTAGAAGTGATATATAAGTAAATTTTTTAAATGCAATGCAATTATTTTAAAAAGTGACTTGTTTTTAAAGCAAAGAGACCTACCAAGTGGAATATTCTTACTAACAATCAATATGATGCCGATGCAGGTTAGTAAGCGAAAGTTGGCTATTTTTCGTTTGGAAAACTGCTTCGCGGTGGTACGTAATTTTCGCTGGGAAAAGTTATTTCCACTTTAAAGTAACATTTACATCTATTTACTTTGGGGCTGTTATTTATTCCTTGAATTTAAATTGTTGTTTTTCTCAACCATCGAGACTTTACAGTTTTCGTGGATGAGTAACTGATACGAATATTGAAGTTAAAATATTATTAACAAACAGATTTTCAAAATACATATATATATATATATATATATATATATATAGATTTAATATAATCAATTTCCATGCTGTTACATATATTTTACTTGAGGTAATTAAGACCCTCTGAAGTTAAAACAACAAATACTCTATTAAAATATAGGACCCACGGTTGCGTTTGATGTATGGAACTTACCAACACCCTGTTTTTTCATTTGTTTTAGAGTGGCTCTAAGGGCATTAACTCTGATGCATTATGCATTTTCTTTTCACGGAAATATGCGACATTTTTTAAATTCTTTTCTACGAATTGGCACTTTGCAGAAGATTTGAAAAGGAAATAATTTTTCGTAGATGAAGTTGGACTAGTTTCTAATAAAAATTCAAGTGAAATAATTTTGCCCTTTTCTGTTTAAAAATGCATGAAATGTATCATTCTTTTTTAAAACAGAAAATGACATAAGAGACGTATGGACAAGTAGTTCGAGAATTTTTTTTAACCATATCAGTTCTGAGTCACACGATAATGCTTAAGCTTTCTCAAATTTGTTTCAATACTCTTTTAAAGCTGCATCAGATAGAATTCACACAGAAGCATCAGATTTAACATATTTTCGTTTTATTTTGCTACCAAATTGTAGCTTTTGGCTCAAAGAAAAATATATATTCATATTATATTGCTTTTATTTAATGGCGTTTTCTTTTCACTTCTTCTCTAGAAAGGAGAAAATTAGAAATAGTTTTTCGTAAAACATGTCGGACTAGTTGCTGTTAAATTCGCTGTTTTCAAATCAGATAATGCTGCCATTTTCTGTGATAAAGTGTAAGAAACGTTGCATTATTTTTTAGAAAGGAAAACAGGATAAAAGAAAATTTGGTTATAACAAAGTCTGCTTCTTTTGAAAATAATAAAAATTTTTCTTCTCTGGGAATCGGAGCATGAAAAGGAATGTCAAGTTATAATAATCATAAACAGGTAAAACAACACGAATTTTCCGTTTAAAAGCAGGTCTATACCATGTACTACTCGGCTCTTCTCTCCCCTTTTTCCAACAGAAACTCAAAACTTTAGCAGCGCAAACTGTATTGTGTGATTAAGGCTTCATTTATTAAATATATTTAATGGTTATAAGGTGTTTATAAGACAAATTCACCATAGGCAATTTATTTTGTAAACAGCTTATAAATATAAAACATTTTTTTTTTTGCTAATAAGGCCTTTTTTCTTTAATTCGCCGACAAATTCTGCCACAGTAGCGATGAAGGAGGGTGCGGTAAGGCGCTCTATAATACAATTGTCGGTATTGTTTAGAGACTTGTGGCTATATTTCGCCAGTGAAACCAACCGACAACAACTAAAACAATAATGCACATCAGAAAACCTCGTTAACCAACAGCAACTTCACATTTTAGATACAAATTTTAAGGTCATATTTATTTAGATTTTCTTTAGCTTAAGATGTTTGTTTTCTTAAGTATAGGCTTGGTCAGCATATAAAAAAAACTTGTTTAAACCTGGATGGTTATCCTTCATTCTTGTATTTTTGAAAATATTTTTATTGGAAAAAATATTTGTATTTAAAAATATATAAAAATAGTTTTAATTTAGTATTTTGTTTAAAATTTGATAAAAAAAATATATGTTTTCTCTCTTTACATTCAAAACGAGTTTGAGCAAACGTTTAAAAGTTACATGACAAACATAAATGAGCTTTGTCGATTCGATCATCCAGGGTTAAAATTAATTAAACAAAGTGCTAGTTTTGAGACACTATCGCCCTTGTTTTGTTTGCTTTTATCGAAAAAGCTGTATATAAAATTTGTTTATTGTGGCAAATGTTTTACAAAATATTAAAGTAGAAGTCCAGAGATTTCGATTGTTTTCATTAGATTTTTGGTTAACAACATCAATCTATTTTAGTTTTTGTATGAAAATTAACTTTTCTAATGAAGCATTTTTATTTGGTTATTATTTAAATGAAGTGTACAAAGAATCTGTATAAATTGTCGTATTCATAAAATGTCTGCCTTGCCTATATGCCCTTCTGTACTGTTAGTAGCCGATGGCGCAGGAAACTACAAAAAATGATTGAAGAATTTACAATATTCGTTTATGTCTCGCCAGCAGAAGGACATTAAGAATGTTTTCAATTTGGATAATGTTGAAATGCCTGAATCTTTAATAAATTTATTACATTAGCTTTTCTGTGGATCCTTTTTTTTAAATGTTTTTTGCTATGCATTCCAATCTTGTAAAACAATGCAATTATTTCATTAATATATGACCAAATAAATTTGAATGTTAATTACTTTAGCCTGTTAATTATTCATTTAGAATAACTCGCATTTAGTAATTAAAAGTTTTGGCTAATTAGTTTCGCCTCAAATATTTTGGCATAATAAATATTCAATGATTAGAAGTGGAAAAATAAAATTATATTTGATATATACGGATGTTGTTTGATACACAAGGATGTTGTTTGTTGTAGTACAATAACTAATCAAAGAGTACAAACTAGAGATTATAAATTTAAATAAATTTATTTAAAAATAAGTTAAATTTTTGCATGTGCGTAGGTAGCTTTTATAAGATTAACTTTTAATATTAAAAATTTGTAGCAGAATATTGAATAATATCTGTTGAATTGCAGTAAAAATGGAAAACGAAATCAATAGAAACTCTTCACATCCTGGCCGATTTGAAAATTGCATCGACTTTCGCGTGAAACATGAGTGTTTTATTTCAAATGACCTCAAAAGTGAAAAGAATATTTTAATTGAAATTGTTGTACCAGGAATTTGAGTTGAAAAAAATATCCTTTTTTGTGTACCTGTTTGCCAGAAAATAATTTGCTTATTTCTTTAATATTTATTTTCAAATCTGCTTCTTTCATAATAATTGCTGTTGTTGTTTTATTATTATTTAATGAGCATGAAATTTACTTTTTAGATTAATTTCGAAAACATGACCATCAATTAATTTTATTTCATTGCATTATTACACTCGCGTGTATGTGTCTGTATGTGTGCAAATACATATTTCGTTTATGGTTCATTTGTTTGCGAATGTGGTCGATAAACAGACAATGGAAATCTGACTGAAATGATAATTTAAATACGACAGTTGTCATCATATTTGCATTAGAATTTATGGCTAATGGAAACCGCAATTGGCAAACATAAAATGCATAATTTTGACAACTGAAAATCATTCAAGTTGTTCATCGCGCAAAAATGTGTGCAAGTAAATGTGTGTGGGAGTTTTATAGAATTAAATACAAAAAAAAATATAATTTTTTGGCTACAGAGTTGTCAAAAGTCCACAAAACAACAGAACTGCTGAGAGTGGGCCATGCAGCTTGTTACATTTGATCGGCAAAATGAGTTTTTAGAAATTGTTTATTAAAAAGCACTTCCCAGACATTCTAGAAGTTGTTGCACGAGTATCTACAGGCCTGTTAATCTTCACAGTTTTAAAATTTCTTGTGGTGAACAGCTACTCTTGTATTTTCAGAAGCAGGTTTAAGCCAAAGTTTCACTTTAGAATTTCAGTTCAGTGCGTAAAGGGTTATATTCAGAAACACACGATCTGATAGTCTGGGACATCTGAGGGTGCTGTTGTCTGACGAAGTGAATATAATACTATGATGTCTTAGATCCCGAGTTGGACTCCACACTCAGTCCTGAATAAGGTGGCGAGTTTTTCTGACCTCCATTAATGCATGATTGCGTTAATTGTTGTCGACTTGTCACAATGACGAAGGCATGACACTTGTCGCTTTACACACAGGGATGTAAGCCGTCATGTACTAAAAGAGCAGAATAAAACATCCTCCTTCGTCGGTATTTTATCAGTGGAGTAAAAAGGCAAAAAGTTACAACGATTTTCTCTGTCTTCTAATCCGTATTCATCTTGAATTTTTTTCCTTTTTTCCGCTTAAACTATTACCTTTTTTCTAGTTCGCGTAGAATACACTACATGTGTTGGCATCATCCTTTGAGTGATAGTCGATGAGCAAAAAAAAAAAGGAGAAGGATCTATTTAGAAGAATTGTTCACACTATTATTACTCTTTAATTTTAATTATATGCTGATTCTTCTTCTTTCACAAAATCTTACTAAAAAATTCAAAGTGATCAATTGAGGGGTTTTAGCTGGTTTCTATGCGCATTTCACTGGGGCTAATGCAGATCATCAGCGAACCTTTACCCAACATTTCTTAGAATTACTAAAGATATTTATTTCATACTCCCACATTAATAAATGAGAAGCTTTAAAAAAAATCGTAATAAGAAGAACTCACTGATTACTCTTCCTTTTTTTATTTTCTTGCGTTTTTATTCTACAATTGGTTGGCTTTCTTCCGACTCTGATTGTAGTAGAAAGTCAAGTTGGAATTATCCACTCCATATGCCATAACGAAGGCGTAATTTTTGATAGCGCCCATATTGCCCACATAAGAAGCACCCTTCGAATCAACGACACAAGCTGACGGTGCTCCAGCTCAATAATTCTTTGTGCTTCGATTTTGGAAAAAACGTTTGCCTACATTAACTGTCGCAATTTCCAAAGAGTTTTTTCTCTCGGCCAGATATATATTTGGAAGAAAACCAAAATAATATATTCCATTTTGTTTCAATGTAATTGTAGGAAAGAACGAAATAATTCTTTCAACAGCATGAAACTGGTTGTAATAATTGAGCTTTAAATATGAAAAGAGTCAAATGTTTAAAGGTGAAGATTTAAAAGTTTAAAAATTACTTAATATGTATAAGACAGGAAATATGACAGAAATAATTTTAAAACTATTAAAATAACGAAAAAAAGTTTAAAAAATTTATTTAAAAGTGGAAAAATTAGTTAAAAGTAAAACAGAACTATTTCAAACTTTTCAAAATATAACTATGGATGCGTGTATTATTCGATTTTGAGTGTTTTATGAATGCTCTAATAGTATAATAGAGTTATTTATATGTGTGTGTGTGTGTGTGTTTTTTAACCAATTTTTTTACATAAATATTCAATTAAGTTCAAAATTTCATGCGTGCATCACTTCAATATTCAATATTTTACATTCGGTTTATAATTTTTATTTAAATACGTTGTTTTTATTAATAAAGAATTTCAAAGTAAAATTCAATTTTGTAATTATTCTCGGATTTGGAACATATTTCCAATATTATAGTGGAAAAATACAAGGTTATTTGTGCTCGATCCTTCGTATATGGAGCGGCCGACGCTTTTTCCACAGTACCACTTGTAAATTGGTTAAGTCTTATTTTAAGCTCTTTTTACAATTTATGTTCAACTTTTTAGCTTCATTTTCTTTAAAAGCATGTTTTTTAATTTTAAAACTACGTTTATTTGTTATTGTAATTTTGACTTTATTGCCGTAGCAGCACTGCAGCCTTGTACAGTTGTATAGTTTTCGTTAAATATGCTATTCGTTCTCATGAAATATAAACCTTTCACTAAGTAACGACAGGTAATTAAAAAATTAAAAAATTATATCCTTTAGAAATAGACAAAAGTCAAAGTTACTTACAATTAAAACAGTTTGCGCTACAGATTATCACATTCATTAACTTCCTTTTATTTATGTATGTATGCCATCGTATGGCGTCTCTATGAATATATTCGAAACTACACGAAATAAATATAGAATAAGATGAAAACTTTTTATTAATTTTAAAATGTAAAAATCAAACTCAAATGTATTATTCAGTATATATTCAACTTTATTTTAGAAAGCCGTGCCACGATTGAACAACTCAGCCCAATGGTTGGCTTCATATTGGCTCAGCAAGAGACGTAGCGTTTAAACTAACAACACAAAAATTGTTGTTGCTTAATTTTTGATAGATAATATGACAACAAATGCAGTTCACTTCGAATAATATCAAATATCGTTAATTACAGATTAAAGAAATCAAGAATTTTTTTTTAATATTTTGTTAATTGACATGATTATCATAATTAATAAAAGTTATGGAATCGCATTATTGTACTTCAACATACATGATGTGTCTTTATTTTATATTTAAAGCTGCAAAACTTTATCATTAATACGAAGGTAATAATTTTTATAATTAAAAGCAAGAATTGTAATTTAATCCTAATTGTTGCTCGTGGTGTTTACAAGTCAAGCTAACAAATATCAGATATTATCATGTCAAACAGATATGATTGTAGGCATGTATTTATACTTATTTATATACATGTATATATATATATATATATATATATATATATACATATATATATATATATATATATATATATATATACATATATATATATATATATATATATATATATATATATATATATATATACATTGATATGTTTATAATTTATGTCTTCCTGGTTTTATTAACAACATATAGAAAGAAGAGATAAAAATAAACTGCAGCACATAATTTATGGTTTCAATTAATTTATGTTTTTAAACCGAACATAAACAAGCATGTGTTGATTTTATATTATAATTTATACACAATCGTACTTTTTCTAACAAATAAAGTATACAACCGTTTTGTTTGCGTGGGCGGTTTTAAAATTTTCCACCAGAAAATAATTTCTTAGCAGTCTAAATAATTTTGATATTTTGCCGAAATTAATTTTTTTGTTATGTCAAAATATTATTTCATTGATATGGCTGCCAAGACCTTCGTCACAGTTGCCCATTCGATTGGACCAACATAAAAAAATTTTAACTGCTGCGAGAAGTTTTCAATTCTTGAGAATTATGACCAGTGGATTTTCATGAATTCTAAAGCACACTCTCAGTCACAGCTTCGATATTTCCGGGTGTACTTTCTATACGAGCACACTCACGTCTTGGCACAATAACATTGAAACCAGTTTCTCGAGTTTAGCAATAGTGTTCTCATATTTTTCGTTTTAGACTTGCTCTCAGGCGATGAGTCCTTCATATGCCGTGCATTGCACCGGAACTAAAAAGGATGGAATAGCTTAAAGGGAGGGCACATGAAGGCAGATCATTGTAGCTATTTTTATATATTACTTCACTGGTGAATTTTTCGCTAGAGGGACCGACGAAGCAGGGTGCAGTTTTCCGCTCTTATAGTACATGACAGTGTGAATCGCTTTTGATAATATTGATCCATCAGTGTTACGCCTTCACCACTGACAAAAATCCTGCAGCAGTGCAGGACAGAAAAACTCGACACTGTATTCATGACTGGGTGAGGATTAATCTCGATATCTAAGGCATCGTAGTCTTGTGTTCACCAACAGTGTAAACTGGACACATCGATCTTCGACCGATTGTCTTTGTTTTGGAAATAAATTTCACACGGAGATAATATATTGAATTTTGTGACAGAACAGAATGGCAGAAGTATTGTCGAGTTTGAAATAACTGGTGGTTCGATATATAAACCGACAGAAAGCTCGCACGATATTATTTTTCCCAGGATACTCACGATATTTTCATACAATTTTCAAAAAAAACACTATATATTTTCATTTGAAAACCTAAGGATGGTATTCTTCTCTCATCACATTTATATTTAGTAGTCATCCAATTCGAACATAAATTTTCCACTCAGCTTTTTGAGTTTAGTTTTCATTTTTATGTATTTAACATGTGACTAAATTTATTTTTACTCAATAACTAAAACTTGAAAATCTGTTTCAAATGTTTGTTGATTTGGATCATAAATTTAACAGGAAATAATATGGAATGAGTTAACCAGGAATGAAATAAATTAAGGATGTGAAACATTTTAGATTTTTTATATGTCAGAATTGATTGCTTTACCACCGCCCTCGTAAATATATACTTCTGCTAACAAACACACACACACAAATTATGTGTATATATTCATAAATGCCATAGTGTACAAATAACGGTATCCATTTTCATACAACCGCTAGTGGGGATGTGTCTATATGTGTGTTTATAAGAACTCGACTTTTATAGTTTTAATGCAAATTTATGGCTGGTGTTGTGCAAATGTGTGTATGTGTGTGTGTGTTATTGTTGTTCTATTTTTATTTAATTTTTCTTTTTTCATTTCCATGCGAAAATTCTCACGTGCAGGAAACAAGAATGGGGAGGAGCGTTCAGTTAAGCTAAAGCAAGTAATTTTGAATTTAAACAAAATTGAAGTCTGTTGATAAAAATCACACCACCTTTAAGAATTATAATTAAAACTTTTAACAACTTTCAAGATAAAATCTAGTTCTTTCACAAAGTAGTGAAATTATTTTAAATTCACGTTTGCGTTTTAGCAATTTGCTTTTAGCAAACTTCAATAGACATGTGAGTTGTTGGAGTGTCTATGATTGGCTTTTTTAAATTTGAAATATCTACAATTTCCCACAAACACTTTCTGCAGGTCTTTCTTGAAGAGTTTTGCGGCGCTGCTGCTAGAATTAAGATGATATAAATATTTTTAGGTTTAGCTCTAAATTAATGTGTAAAGTGATCAGGTTTATGTTGTGCATTTTAGAATTATTTTCACAAGGGCCGGCATTCAGGGGATTGTCCCTACTTATGCGATGTATTGTGCGGTGTCTGAAAAAGTTGGTTGTGGAAAGAATTATAAATTGAATAGTTTTAACAAATACTCGATTAAACTTTTCCGTACATGAGAGGCGTCTGTTGGTAGTTAATGGCAGATGAGTGCAGTTCACACAAAAAACTTATACTTCTGGTACTAATGAGTCTATATATTCCATGTCACACAATTTTATATGCTTTATAAATATTTAGAGAAACCGTCTTCAAGTCGGCAAAAGGGTGAACGGATTTGCACCAATTTTTCCAAATCAAGGCGCCCTTTGAGAAGCCATATGGGCTGTAGTTTTGCCAGCTAATTGAATATTGAATTATTTGAATACTCATAATGCTTTGATCAGTTACAAGGTCGTACAAAAGATTACGATAATCGAGTAATTTTGAAGACTGTTCGCTTTTTTTTTCTAAAGACTGGCGTTACATTGTCAGCCCTAGCTGTATATAAACATGGCCAGAAGTACAGCAGAGGTTTGCTAAAGAATGTGGTACCGTCGACGAAGTATTTTTGATATTATATTTGACCCATCATTTTAACTGGCCGATGTGGATAAGATATAGCTTTGCCACGGTAGTAGCGAATTGCATTGCAACAATTGCATTTGTTTTAGCTAATGGATTAGGTTTTCCAATCAGGCCAACTGAAAATTTTTCAAAGAAGTTGATTTTTTTAGTGACACCAGCTCTTAGAGATGATGTCTTCTAGAGGGAAATAGTGGAAAAGAGGGAATAGTGGAAGAGGTACAGCATTTATTGCTACTTTTTCAGCAACTTTCAGGAAGTTTTTTCATGCATAGGATCAGAACTCTATAGATGCAGCGCATGGAAAGGAGGGTATAGTATTAAGAGGACAGATGAAGACAAATTAATGGATTGACAGTTTTCTTGTGAAAGTTTTTTTTTCATTTCGTCGCTAAATGTTTTTTCTACATGCAGCAACGCAGGAGGATGCTCTTTTAGAAAATGATGGCATAAGATCGCGACCACTTCGATGACTGCATTATTGAAACAAGCAGACAACAAGTAACACAATTATTTCCTAGTGCAGGTCTAAAAGATTCTTCAGCATATTCATGTCTGAATGCGGAATAAAGCACGGAGTGTGTGTGTTACATAATTCAGTTAACAGCTGCAGTTTTTGTAATACTTTTAAAGAATTTCCAAAACTTTAAAACGAGGATGCTTCTCGTAGTGATTTTTCCCACCCTTTAAAGCATCAAGTCAGTGCCGCTATATATTAAAATACTTCCTCCTGGATTCATTTCTCCAGTATCGATTGGCATTAAGTAAACGATAAAAAAATGAAAATATCCTGTTTGTATAGCAGAATATGTTGTACGTTTTGAAACGGTTAGGGCATTTGAAAATGTTGCCGGTTTTTCAAAAAAGGATATAAAATTTTCTATAAGTAGATTGTACTCGCATTCAATATTGTGGGATCTTGAGTTTAAATTGTTATGTTGCTTATTGCAACAAATTAATAAACTTTTGTACACCGAAATTCAAATTTCTTAATCATAATTCAAGCACAACTTCTTTCTAAAAGTATTGCAAAGAAAAGTACAAACCTTTTAAAAACCTTCTCTATTTATACTTGCAGCAGCAGATAATTCTTTGATACAATACAATTTATCATAATTTAAAATAAATAAATTCAAAATAAATTTTTTAACACCCTGCTTTATATGGCTAAAGTTTATTCTATCCTTCTCTGCTATTTACAGCAGCTAAATAAAATATTTTCACAATTTTATTAATTTAATCTTAAATTTAATCTTTTTTCCGATGCTGTTGTATCAAAGTGAATTATAAAATTACAGTGCAACATCCCATACAGATTTAGTTATTTTTTTATAATCTAGATTAATGTCATGGCATACGTGTGTGCTCGGTTGCAAATACATCACAAAAAATTTCATGTTTGCCAAGTGCCATTAAAAGAGAAACAGATTAGTAACTTCATTATAATTATTACATTATAAATAACGCGGACTGAAAAGTTGCTGCATAAAGTTTATTTTTATAATTCTGGATATCTAAATAGAATCATTAAATCTTTGCATTATTTTGTTCCGTGTATGTTAAACAAGATGAACATACTTGTACTTATCTGCTTTGAACAAGTGCAGGTACAAACAAAAAAAGGTACCGCACTTAACCTAGTGAGCCCCATACAGTGGCTCTCTGCATCTTCCACAAACTATTACTTTACATGACATATACGATGCCATGCCAGGGCTTATAAAAAATGTCATCATATCACTACAATATACTAAAGAAGTATTTAGACGTGTTTGTGTGTGTGTGTGTGTTTTAGCACACACAGATAGCTGAATTTTATTTACAAGTGCAGCTAAAAGCACCCTGTAGGGAGCCAGAGTTCAAGTGCAGAGAAGTCTGCCAGTTTCCAAAAGTTTTTAATGTCAGAGTCGCATTTTATTTTGTCGCATTTTATTTTGTAGCAGGACAGCAGCTATTCGAGATACAATGTCAGTAGAGTTTCACAGTTGATATTTCCTACCAGGATATTTTAAAGGCACACATGCATGACTATGCTGGCATTTATATTCTGTTTTTATATCTGGGATTTTGTTTTTAGATACGCTCTTACATTGTGTTTATTTACTATTACGAAAGTTAAAACTAAAACAGTTGAAGTTGAACATTTTATTTAAAGATATATAAACATATAGCGTCGCCTAAAATGCAAAACGGTCCTTCATTACCTTAAAGCTTTTAAAGCAGAAAATAAAATAGATTTATAAACTATAAAAAAGTGTTGGGGTTATAGATATAATTTTCTTGCGTTATATTAGCAAATAATATAACGATGATATTCTGTCAGGCCTTCTTGAATTGTGAAAAAACCTTCGTAAAAAAAGCTGTTATTTCTAAAAAAAAAAAGTTAAAAGTTTGTACAGATTTTTATCTTGATTCGTAGTACCCATACCCACTAACATTTTGAGTTTTTGGTTGCCATGGCCCTTTTGTATATCCTGTGGCGATATGTATGTAAGGATTTAAGTATATAATGGTATATACATATAGGAACCGTTAAACAGTAGTGTATTAATTGAAAAAACTCAAAACTTTTACTAGAGAAATTAAACAAAAATTCTGAAATATTACAAAAATCCATTAATTATTGTATTGCGCAGCTCTTCGTTTTTAACTCTTCACTATTTTAAAAAATAGTCATTTATTATGGCCAATCACTTCAGACAAATCAAAATCACTTTGTTTTTTCTGATTCACAGAAATAAATCATTTCAGCAGTGAAAAGGTCACAGCATGCTGTTTGAGAAGCAAAAGTAGTCTGCACTATGGGAATTTTTGTCGTAATTCGCCAAAGAGATAAAACAATATTTTGACTTAATATAGTGTTGTGGAACGAGTGCGATATCTAATGAATTATTTGTATTTTATTCTATTTACATCAACTCTTAAGAATGTTTTTTAACTTGCCGTTGTGTGAAATTATTTAACACTTTTTACATATACTTGTTTATGTTCAACTACGCCCCGATCATGAGCGACATTATTAATAAAATTCTTCATATTAATGATACAATTTTTTTAAAATTTCAATAATTGAACAGCACAATAAGCAACAGGGATATATGTATATATATATATATATATATATATATATATATATATATATATAAGTGATATATATATATATATATATATATATATATATATATTGTTATATACTTGTGCGATCGGCAATATTATATATGGAATATTAATATATATATATATATATATATATATATATATATATAAAATACAAGTAGGACATCCAAATTTGGTCAATAAATACATGTTCGCATATAAGTAAAGCTAATTGAAATTTTAAAAAATGTTATCAATTATATGCAGAATTTTATAAATAATGACACTTATCATCAAAGCGAAATTGAACATAAAATAGAGCACTTTTTTCAGTTTTTTTTAGTTCTATAAAAATAATATATCAAGCAGATAAACCATAATTTTATTATCGGATTTATTTTACAAAGCAACTGTCTGGCCCACGATATTACCTAATTATATAATATAAAATAAAACTGAGTTCTGAAATTTTGTTTTTATTTGTAGTATTGTCTTCGCACTGAAAGGTAAAATTTAATTTTAATATTAAGACCATAAATATGTGATTTTGCGTTCACACTGCAGATTTCATAGGATCAGGTTTTAAGAAGCAGGTTGTTCAATAAATTTAATCGTAACAAAATAAATCTCTAGACAAAGTTTTTGTAGTATTTTCTTCTATATTGCATAACACTTAATAATCAAACTCCACTGCAGGTGTTTTTATTTTCATAATATATTAAAGACTTAAATTCAAGCTTAAAATAGAAACTTTTTAATATATTGGAAATTAATTTCTTTATATGAAGAAATACTTATACAGAGCGAATAAAAGCCCATTATTTCATATAAAATCGAGCCAACTGTGAAAGAAAATATGCAGAAGTGCACTCTTCAAACATGATCAGATGTTTCCAATACATAACTTGGCAGCACTTAACTTAGTAAAGGCAAAAACAGACAAAAACAATGAATGCATTTAATAAAACCTGTGGCCAAATCCACCGCATTCGATATCGATAAAAATTTGTATACAATTTAAATGGGAATCTCGATCGATGTCGAGTGCCATGATTTGCCCCCAACTTAAAATCAGTTTAAAGGTGGTTTTAAGTTGGTTTAAACAATATAATTGTGTATGGTGAAACCAGGTTTTAACGTTAAAACCTGGACTTATTCAAATAATGTGAGAGTTACAACAATATAAAAGAAATTTTCAAATAAAAAAGAATATTTCTTAATAAAAAATTACTGCTGATTTCACAAGATCTGTTGTATTGCGTATCGGTCTGAATAAAAATATTTATACAAATAATTTGCTTTTGCTCAGAGAAATTTTTTTTAAAAAGTTATTTCAAATACTACAACATAACATGTGCATTTAAGAATCAGTTTTGATATACATATATATAAATTGGCTACTATATTGCCTTCCGTGCAAAAAAAATTGATAAAAATATTATAAAACTATTCCCAAATTTATATTATTTAATTTTTTTTGCCACGCCTACAAATACCACCGTTTTGGCATTTTATTTATTAAATTTTGTAACGCGCTGCTTATGGCTCGTAAGGGCTCCATTTCTATCCTCAATAGTTTTTTACCATCAAGACAAACTCTAGCCATGACTTTCAAAAACTCGGTCCGTAGCCACTTTAATGGTCTACATATATATATCGAAAATAAATCGGCGTTGTATTGATGAAACTTACGCCTTGAAACCAATTCATTTTAAAATAAACAACAAAGTTATAGGAGCTAAAATATCGTTCTCGTATCCGATGTACTAAATTAAAAAAGAAAAACCAACTTAAGTTACTGACACAGCAGAAAATACCGTCAAGTCTTCTTTTACATGAATAAGACAGAAAATGAAAAGATAGACGAGCGAAGTAAATAATCACAATTTTTCAATCGGTACTTAATTATTTTTACTGCATGTTTAGGGAAAAAAGTCTATAAAAATTGCTGCGAATTACCTTCTAGATATAGTGCTTTAGTGAATATATATTAACAACTTATATACACACATATCGATTTGATGATAATCCCTCTCATTGTCTTCTTATTATTTTCTTTATCCTTGACAATATACTCTTAGAGCCAAACTCGCAATCCTCTTGCACATTTTTACAAGTAATTTGCTTTTTAATTTTGTGTTAATTTGACGCTTTGCTAGATAAAAACTTTGCAACTCTTTACTGCCTCAGATATCATTTCCCCAGCGACAAATAGTGATGTGTACAATACCCAACGAGGAATAAAACATGCAAGTAGAAACAACACAAAAACTACATCAAAGTGTTTAAATAAGAAAATATAAAAAAACTTTCACATGAATCATTTACGAAATAAATGGAAGAATTGGTGACATGAACCAATTTATTACATGTGTGTGTGCGAGTTGGTATGTATGTGTATTTTTATTTTCTGTACAACTGGAGCGGGAGTAACTGGAATATAAAACCAGGCCCAAAGTAAAATGTGTCATTTAAAGGTCTTATTTTTGTGCTGCAAAACATCGGACACTAAAAGTAACGAAAAACGAAGCCTGATTATTAAAATGAATTCAAACAAACACACAGACGCAGGGAGCTGCACATACATACTCGTGCATACACATATGAAAAGTAAAAGAGGAAAGGATAATTGCTTTTTTGTTAAACAAACATGTCATGTGGAAAATTGTCTTAAAATATTTAATCAACAAACATTGTTAAGGGTTGAGTAAATTTATATTTTCTTTTTCCTTTGCAACTACTCTCATTTGCCGACTGCCTACAACGTTTCAACTTTACTGACTGTCCTGTTAATGCAAAGTATTCCACAAATAAACAGTAAAAAGAAGAAAAAACTTATTTGCTGCAAAGCAAACAAAGTTATCCCTGATGTCCTTCTCCTTGTTGTGTCTTCTTACAAGATATTTAATTTGAATCATAATTTAAGGTCTGCATTGCATTCAAGCAACTTAAAACTGACAAACAAACGGGCAGAATGTCTATTAATTTGCGCTCTGTTTTTCTGGTTGTTTTACAATTCATTTTCTCTTTTATGTTGCGGTCTTTGTGGCAGGTAATTTCTTTTAAAGCATTTGAAATCAAAATATTTTTCATTCGAATGTGGTAAAACATATATTTTAAGAAGAGAAAATCATTATTAAAAACTAATTTTCGAATGTTTGTTATGATCCTCTAGGAAATCCGACAACGAGTGTTGGTAAAGGATATCTTCATATATAAAGGATATCTCTTCAGATAGTTGACATTTTCTTAAGATTATATAAAAATATGTTACAATGAATTAGTTATTTTAAGCTCCTCTTCAAAGGAAAAAAACAAAATATTTTTAAATAAGAAACCAAAAATTTTTAAAAGATTTTTAATTAATAATATTTGAAATTTTTGAATTTTGCTAAATTATCTGTTTTAGCCGTATTGGCAAAATACTTAATTCCCATCAGATTTCGACATTTTTAGCTCCTAGGAAACGTTTAATTTCCCGTAAATTTAAACCGTTGCAAACTGATCGCTTTCGAAACATCACAAAAAGTTCTTATTAAAGTGTTTTTCACACATTTCATTTACAATAATGAATAATAATATGACAATATCTGAGATGGTAAATATTTTAAGTTCAATTTAAATTTTATTTTTCATTTTACATTTTAAATACTTTAATTGCTATCAAAAGGACTTCTAATTGTTTAAAGGTGTGGAGAAATAAAACAGATTTATATCGATTCGAATTGTTTGCTTAAGTCTTATAGCCTACAAAAGTTTTTGATATGTGATTTTGAAAAATCATTTGTAAATTCTCAAATGATTTATAAAAGTCTTTTCATAAAATGAGAGGTTGGAAACTTTTCAAAATTGTAGCAGAGCCCTGCTAATGATTTGGTTAAGCGCCAATAAAAAAATTTCATTCAATACAAAAATATTTTATTACAAAATTTCTCTTACTCGAATGTGAGATAAGAAAATTTTTAAAATATGTGCCTGCCACCTTTTTTCTGTTTCCAAAATTAGAAAATTAAAATTTTCGTTGTAATAAATATAATTTTTAGAATTGCGTTGGCCCCTTCACTTTTTTAATTCCTTTTTCTCTTACAACTAAACTTAGAGTCGGAAGAAAGCCATTCCATTGTTGAACAAAATCGTAAGAAAATAAAAAAGGAAAAGTGATCAGTCATCAGTGAGTTCTTGTTATGATTTTGATATATGTTTTAGACTTCTGACTCATTAAAGTGGAAATTTAAGATAAATATCTTTAGTTATTCTAAGAATTGTTGGGTAAAGGTTCCCTGATGATCTGCATTGGCGCCAGTGAAACGCGCATGGGAACCAGCTAAAACCCCTCAATTGACCACTTTGAATTTCTTAGTATGATTTTGGGACAAAAGAATCAGCACATAATTAAAATTAAGGAATTGTAAATTTCTAAAGCTTTTAAAAATAGATTTTTTGCTTAATGTCTAACAGGATTCGCAAAAATCCATTTGAAAATCTTAACCAAAAGGCTTAAAAATTAACCACTCGATGGTGTTTTTTTTTTATTATCGATCTGCAAATTAAAAATGTTGAATTTTTCAAGTTTTATTTTTGCTTATTCTCTGGTTAGATTGGCAAAATATCCTTATGTAGGTCACTGCTCAACATAATTTAAATTAATTGACTCTTTTAATTTTCGCACTCGTCTCGATCAGTTGAGACGTTTTATTAGGAAAAATACAATTTTATGGGTTCTTATTTCTGCCTTAAATCTTGTTACCAGCACGGTTTCTCAATTTATTTCCCTTTCAAGCTTATTTTTCCCACATAATTTGCAATCAGTTTCCTTAAAAGATTTTGAGGTAAACATACAAACTACAGCCTTTGAGAAATTATAATTATCATTGAAGGGAGAAATAATTAATTAAATCTGCGGAAGAAAAACTGACACACTGGACGAAGCAGCTGCAGACCACAACAAACTTAGAATGATATCGGGAAAAGCATTAAATTTGTTCGACTAATAAAATTAGGCAAATGAAGCCATGAAACATATTAATTATAGACCGTCTGTTAAATATTAATATCTCCCACAAAAGCAGAACTCATCTCATTTAAAGTGTGTGAATCATTTCCAGTTGGCACTTGCGAAGCTTCCACAACAACACGCACAAATAAAATACCCGCACAACGTCGTACTAAAATTAGTTACTGTTTTATTAAATACACCAACTAATAAGCAGCTTAAATTATATATTAAATATTTGGCCATTGCTTTACTTTAATACTCATTATGCTGCTACACAATCATTTCAATAGTACAAGAGCTTTAAGTTTGTTTAATATTTAATCTTCATATTATTGCAGAAGTTTTTATAAATTAATTTTTGTTGCAGGTTGTTCTATTTAAACTTCCATTTATGTGATTATATCTGAGGTTTAATTTTTGCGCATTGTGTACATGGTTTTTGTTATTATTATTATTATTATTGTTATTGTTGTTACTGGTATTAAGTTTCTGCTAAATGTTTTTATGTTCTTGTGCGATAATTACAGATATTGGCCGAAAGCATCTGATTAATTTAATCACCTTAAATAAAACATGATTAATGACAACCATTAATAATGCTTTTATAATGGAATGTTGGGCCAACATTTTTATGATACTAAGCGATTATATACAAGAATGTAATGATTTATTTGCTATTCGTAACAGTGACTTATATAATCAAGTAATTAGTTTGTTATTTTATTAACAATAATTGGTTAAAGTGTACAGAATATATGGGAAAAACTAAGACTTAAGGGGCGTCTTGTAATACTCTTGTTGTCTTCAGATTCTGCAACTTTTTCTTCCATATAATAATATTATTTTTAATTAAATTAAATTCATGTTGACTTTCCCTTCTGACTTGGAATATTTTTCTTGGCTTTCTGCATGAAAAACACGCCCATCAATCTTAATGCTATTGAATATTGCAATTATTACTGACATGATAAGACAGGAAATCTATTACAATATATATGGACACTTTAAGCCTTAAGATTTAATAGATCTTGATCACTTTCACGTGGTATTAACAGTATAAATTTCATCTTAAATTTATTTCTCAATACTTTAAAAGTTTGGAAACATCATGTAGAACATGGAGTGTTTGAGATAAGATTCATCAGGCAAATTAAATGAATATAAAAAAATTTGTGAATCAATTTGATTAGTTTCTCTTTGAAAAAAGAAGGATAGTGACAAGATAACCTTAATGGCCTTGAGATTCGTAATGAAATGTTCCACTCATATGATGATGATAATAAGATCTGTTCTATTTATTAGACTTTTAATAAAAAAATTAATATATAAAACAAATTCTAAGAATTGCAGTTAATTTTTTCAACTCGTAGATTTCACCGAAACTGTAAAGATGACTTAGCTAGAGAGTTTTTTTTATTACTTATAGCCTAATACCACTGCTGCGGGTTATTGAAAAAATGAGGGCAAGAAGAGTTCGACACCATATTCATGACTGAATTATAAGCCGAATCCTGGAACTAAGGCATCGTAGTCCTGAAGTCACCACTTCAACCAACACCAATTGTTTAATTTGTTTTACTTGACTACTTCCTTTGTACTGTAAATAAATATACTATAACAAATGGCACCTACCCAATAACTGATTATAAAAATATTTATGTTATAAAAAATAATATTAAAAAAATTATTGCAAAAGTTACATCATAAAGTCACTAGTTAATTACTAATAGAAAAAGTAGAAGCACCAAACATGAACTGAAGAACTAATTTTCATACAAACAGCTGCTTGTAATCAATCATTAAACGAGAGCTGAACATAAATATTTCGAATTTTATTCGTGCTGATTTCTTTTTAACTATCGTGGAAGGAACAAACTAAAAGGAAACTTTCTAGTTTAACATAAACTTTGTTAACAAAACAAAATACGTACATACGAGTTTGGTAACATGTGGGCATCTAAAATTTACTGCATTCAATTTATTTGCAGAAAAATAAAATTATTTCCTACTTTAGCTTTTAGCTTAAGAGCTGCGTTGTAAGAAAATAACTCAATCGCAAGATTAAGTTTCAGGACGTAACGGAGCAAACGTGGATGTTAAAGGATTCTTGCTGCTGGATGCTTTTCGCAGCAGCGTGTTAAAGTTTGCCAAAATAATCAAATCAAAAAGAAACTTTTGTTTTTAAATAAAATTTTAAACAACAATGATGTTAACAAAAATACAGGCATTTATGGAAAGTTAGTGTTTAATATTTAAAGATGACACTGACAGCGAAGTAACATGTTTTATTTAACATGATTCCAACAACTAAAAATAACAATAAATGGAACGAAATTAACATTTTCAAAAAGTTTCGAAAGCGACAGACATTATATATATTAAATTTACAAAACTTAAGCAACGATATCTCTGCCTGATAATATGAAACTGTTCGAAGGAGCTTTTCAATATTTTATGTTCTTGAGTTAATCCCAAGGCCGTTGTATTATTTGCGAGCTTTTACTGAGAATACAACAGATAATAAAAATGGCTGATTTCAAAAGTAGTAAAGAAAATAAATAATTCTAAAGGATGTATAATAAAACCTCAAGACTTATAAACATTTTCAATTCCTATAAACTGGCTGGTGCTGGTCAAGGAATATTAAATGCTGGTGTAGACCCCCGAGTTCCACATCATTAAATTTTTCGAACTTTTGCATGTATAAACGCTTCGTTTTTGAAGCTCTAACTAAAAATTTAAAACAATAAAAAAATAGCTGCGCTACACATTTTCGTTCTTTGGCTCATAAAAAATCAGATGGAGACCTTTAAAGTTTCACATGATTTGTATGTAATAAAAATGGATTTATATTAGCAAGCTTGTTTATATATTTATAGTTGACACGTCTATCTAGAAATACCTTCGAAACCATATAAATTTCATTCATATCGGTATTCCATTTGCTTTATAAAATTGTACCACAAATATAGGTCTCAAATTTATATAAGATTTGATAGCAACCTTTACAGAAAACAATTGCATCTTTAAGTGACTAATTTATTATGGCCACCTCTTCAATTGCGCGTCTATCGTACACCTCTTAGGGATGACCTTCAATATATGCAGTGCATTGTGCCGATATTGGAAAGCACGGTATAATAGTGAGATGAAAAATGAGATTATAGAAAATTTGTTAAGCCTTCACTTCTTAAAGTTCTGTCACACGGAAAGTTAAAACCTGCTTTTAACTTTAAAATCATTAACATGGAATTTTGTTTTCACACTGCAAGCTAAATGTATTCAGGTTTCAACGCATAGAACGTCTACTAAATTTGATAAAATTAAATAAAATCTCCTGCAGAAATAAAAGTATATGTTATTGTACTTTTATTAATTTTTATAACACTTAATTCATAACTGTTCTACTTTATTTGCAAAATAAAAATTTATTTAAAATTGCATTCTTTTATAATTTACAAAAGAATACTTTAAAATTTTGAAAATAATTGTGCAACAAATAACTGCCTAGAAATCAGATTAACTCATGTAAAAATAATAAAAATTCGGAAAGAAAAATGTAGATGTGGTGGATTTTTCGGTGCATTCCTTAAACATAAACAGAGGTTTTCAATACATAACTTGGCAGCACTCAACTTAGCACAGAATATATAAGAATTATTTTAACCACTTGCCGTATAACAGAAAGTTAAGACCGGAAATTGTTAAAAACATAATTTTACTTTCCCGAATAATAAATTTTTGCAACAGTAGCTACGAAAAAGGGTGCCGCATTATAATCTTTGATACATGATGCTGAGCCCTCGCCAATGAAGCAGAATAATGAAAATGCAGGCCTTTAAAGCTTCGATAACATATTTTTAATTAAATGCTGAGTGGAGGGCGGATCTTAGACATGGGATTATTTCAAATGACCGATTTATGGTGACAAATCAGGAACTCTTTAACCTTTGAAAGGCAATATTTAAGAAGACATTCCCGACATATGGGCATATTTATTGGAAATCGTAACTGCATTTATATTCGAGAGATAAGTACATCTATATGATAGGACGATGGAGATTAAGAAGGTTGAAAACACTTCCAGACATTATTAAAACTATAGCTGTAGTCTACTTAAAAAATATTTTGCGGCATAGTATTCCTTGCTAGTAAACCACTTAACACTAACGGCCCATTGTGCTTACCCAAAAGAAGTTGAGTTTGTCCTCAATACACCGATTTAAGAGAATCAATTTAATAAACAATATTTTAGTAATTTTTAGGTAAAAGCATAATTATTATTTCTTTTTGAAATCAAGCTGCAAATTTTGCAAAAATTTTAATAAACCATTAACAAGAAATTGAATTTTCAACTACGATTAATAAAGAATTTAAATGAATATTATAACACATTCGTCATGCGGAGCAAAAAACCAAAACTATTTTTATTATAATGGCAGCCTCAAAAACTGTCAATTAAACTGTATTTTCAGCCAACGTAACAGAAAAAAAAGAAAAATATTCATTAAAATACTGCTTCAAAACTAACTGGTTTAAATCTACATATCGGAGGTTATTTATCATTTCAATGAAATTTTTTTTTTCAATTTTATGGCGATTTAAAACGTAGAGAAAAACTTTCAATAGCCATTAATCAAACTCAGTTTTAACACACAGTTTTTAGGTTAGTAAATTGAGTTATTTCTGCTATTATCTGCACAAAACTTAGTTTGATTATAGTTCGTGTTTTTATAATTAAAAGAAAAAAAAATTATTCATGTTATTTAAAAGTTAAAAAAAATGTTATCGCTTTATTTTGCACATGTTTTGATATCTGATTTTCATTATCTTTATGCATATGAAAATTAATTATCAACGTTGATAGATTTACTGCTTCTGGGAGTACGAAGCAAATTATCTTATAGCACAAAAACATTTTTTATAATATAGAAAATAGAATATTTTAATTTAAGAATTGGTTATGGAAACTTTTTGAGAAATAGCCTCTTTCACATGAACCAGAAAACACGACGAAGCTCACTCTTGAATATGGTATCAAATTTGTCTCGACTTCGTCCTGTTTCAATGACTGTTTTTTAATAATATTAAAAAATTTACTTACACATACATCTGCATATAGGAATATGTGTGTGTATGTTTCCGAAAAAAGGATTAAATTAAATAAAATCCGTATATATTTTGTTTTGTCCAATATATTATTTGTGTTAACCGCAATAATAGAGTTTGAAGTGATGTAGATTTTTGGTATAATTAAGCGCCATAATGCGTATATACACACACACACACACACACACAATCAAGCAAATAATTGCGCAGTTAGGGAATATTGTAAAACAGTTTACACAAGTGTGTGTATATGCCGGTGTAATACAAATACATTTACATCTACTTATATAACATTTGTGGCTTGTCATTGTCATCATCAAGAGCCATATTGACAGCAAAAATAACATAAAAACTTACCAGTTAGTATTTAATTAAAATAAACTTTTTAACTTCAGATGACATTGTTGTTGTGGTGTTGCCATTTGGTTTTTATTCCAGTCTTTGCAATATAATAATTATTTGTTGCTCCCTTCAGTAAAGCTGAAAATATGCTTTAACGGTTTGTGACATCACACCTACTATGATGTCATTTAGGAAGTCATAGTTTGGCAGGGAAGGTGATTAAAAGAGTTATACGAAAATGGGAAACGTACACACTAGTGTGTTTGCCTGTAATAGCAAGATATGCCAGAGTATGTTTTCGTCAAATTAATTAAGAACATTTTAGGAAAAAAATCCATCAGATCTTAGAATAAATTCTGCCTGTTTAGTCGAGTTTTCGCTGTTTTGTTAGCATCACTAATTTTTATTAGATTCACTTGGATGTTTGTTTATATGTACCCTTTAGTATTGTGATTAGGAGCGTGTAATTAATATTATTAAAAATGTTGCTCATACGTCATATTGCACTTGTACTTGTGTGGTTCGTGTTGTTCTCGTCCCTTAAAGTCTAGGTATTTTTACACGCTTTCAAAGCAGCTAGCCAGGCAGCTAGCCAGGCAGCTAGCCAGGCAGCTGGCCAGGCAGCTAGCCAGGCAGCTAGCCAGGCAGCTAGCCAGGCAGCTGGCCAGGCAGCTAGCCAGGCAGCTAGCCAGGCAGCTAGCCAGGCAGCTAGCCAGGCAGCTGGCCAGGCAGCTAGCCAGGCAGCTAGCCAGGCAGCTAGCCAGGCAGCTAGCCAGGCAGCTAGCCAGGCAGCTAGCCAGGCAGCTAGCCAGGCAGCTAGCCAGGCAGCTGGCCAGGCAGCTAGCCAGGCAGCTAGCCAGGCAGCTAGCCAGGCAGCTAGCCAGGCAGCTAGCCAGGCAGCTAGCCAGGCAGCTAGCCAGGCAGCTAGCCAGGCAGCTGGCCAGGCAGCTAGCCAGGCAGCTGGCCAGGCAGCTAGCCAGGCAGCTAGCCAGGCAGCTAGCCAGGCAGCTAGCCAGGCAGCTAGCCAGGCAGCTAGCCAGGCAGCTAGCCAGGCAGCTAGCCAGGCAGCTAGCCAGGCAGCTAGCCAGGCAGCTAGCCAGGCAGCTAGCCAGGCAGCTAGCCAGGCAGCTAGCCAGGCAGCTAGCTAGGCAGCTAGCCAGGCAGCTAGCCAGGCAGCTAGCCAAGCAGCTAGCCAGGCAGCTAGCCAGGCAGCTAGCCAGGCAGCTAGCCAGGCAGCTAGCCAGGCAGCTAGCCAGGCAGCTAGCCAGGCAGCTAGCCAGCCTTTCAGTCTATAGAACACGTTTTTTAAGAAACGATAAGAATAAATTTTGAAATTTTGAACTGAAACATATTTTGTACATCAAGAGCTTGAAGTTTTTTCTTCACCGCAATCGAGTTCCTCTCTATGGTGGAATTTGGCAAACGCTGCAAAAAAAATTTGAGTCGGCAAAATGTCAATCAATTGCAGAATAAAAACGCAAGAAATAAAAATGAAAAAGTGATCAGTGAGTTTTTGTTATGACTTTGATATTTGTTTTAGTCTTCTCACATATTAAAGTGGAAATTTGAAATAAATATTTTTAGTTATTCTAAAAAACGTTGGGTAAAGGTTTCTCGATGATCTGCATTAGCCCCATGTGAAATGCGCATAAGAACTAGCTAAACCCCCTCAATTGATCACTCTGAATTTTTTAGCAAGATTTTGGAGAGTATCAACTCATAATTAAAATCTTAGAGGTTTAATAAATTACAATTCTCAAAAATCTGTAATAATTTGAAAATGTCAAATTGAGTTGTCCCAAAAACTTGACGATACGCTGCAACTCACAATCAATACCGTGCGTTATGGTTGAACCAATCTTTATTTTATTATTTTTCCAAATCTATCGACTTGTTTAGACAATAATATTTTTTAAATTTACAACTCTAGTAAAAGAACATCGAGTCTTGTTCATGTAGATGTCTGGTTCATTAAACTGCAACGCCGATTTATTAATATATATATATATATATATATATATATATATATATATATATATATATATATATACTTTCATTTAAACTTGTCCAAACAAAGTCCAAAATTAAAATACACTTGATACTTTCTAAAAATGCATCTGTATGTGTTACTACCACTCCTATTACATCTGCCTGGCAAGTGTAGTGAGTCTATTAGGTTTTCTTTTTATATAAAAAATGTTTATTCTCCAGTACAGACCATGTTTTAGGTTTCTGTATGTGTTTCGAACAGCGTTTAAATAAAAAGTTTGTAAATTTCTTATTTAAGCACGTAGAACAAACTCTGAAATTCTTAAGGGTAAATTTTAGTTTGATTGTGTGTATGAATGGGCCTGCATCAGGCTGTATTTGCTTGTAAGTTCATGGGAGTGTAACATAATAAGTAAGTGAGCATTTGTGTGTGTGTGTGTGTGTGTGTGTGTGTGTATCTGTGTTCTGGTCTTGCATGTAGTTAATTTAAGTTTTCCATTTCAAATTAGTTTCTTCATTGTAACTATTCTTAAGGGTGTATTCATAAATTAACTATTTCATTGAGAATTGAACAGTTTAACACAAACATACACACACACACAAATAGAAGTATTCAGGCAGCATTTCAGTTTAAAATAACTGAAATGGAATTGAATTTATTACTCGTACAATTATTGCTAATGGGTAATAAAAATGTGGCTCTCTTAATTCGCTTAAGGAATCGTTTTCATTAGAACTGTTGAAAATAGGCAGGCAGTTTGTTACAGAGGAATTTTCTAATGAAGGGAAGGCAAACAAATAGCAAAGAAGCTCGAAATAGGCATTAATAAAACGATTCTAAAATGAATACAAGAGCGCTTAGTGCAGGGCAGGAGGACCTTCGATAACTACTTTACGTCGCTTGTAATTTTTTTTGCATTCCCGACAAAGGACTCTTCTGTGAGGCGCTCTTCAATACAGGATAGCGTTAGTCGCTGTCTGTTGAAAGGACGACAACTAAAAAAACTATCCGACTGAGTACGGCATCGAATCCTTCGGATTCAGTTGAAATATTATCATATTTTAACACAAAAATAACTTCATTATTTAGTAGTTCAATTAAAAGTGACGTTGTTTGAGCTTTAGTTTCTTAAAAATGTTCCCTAAATTGTAATCAAATTTATGTTGATTTCTTTTCTGGAAAATAATGCAACATTTTTCACACTTTTTTACACAAAACTGCAACATTCTGTTATTTAAAAATAAAGAATTTACTATGAAAAATAATTTCTGTTTTCAAACTCTCCAAACAGCCACTTTTTTCAAAAGAAGTGAAAAATTTTTACATGTTTTCCAGAAAAGAACACGGCATTAGTTTTGATAACAAAATGTTTAAAAATGTGTTTAAATCATAAGGACATGATACATATTCGAAACCACAAGGAAAAGCCAAACGTTACTTTTATATATTAAACATCCTCAGCAGAGTAGAACAGCTGTTTTCGAAAACCGCTACATTTTGTTTGTACGAACTGGAGTACATTTTTGTTTATGACCGCTTGTTGGGTGGTGTAATTGAGTGTGATAACAGTTTCTACTGTACCAATTTTATTCCTCCCGGGGGTACAATAGGTAACTTGGTGAGTCGTAACACCTTGTTGCAGGGCTGTCTGGGGAAAAGAAAAGAAATGCAGGTGGAAGGATATACGGGTCCCGCCATACAGAGGATCAAAAATCAATAGAAGGGTGACAAACCTACTTTGGTTTGATCTGCGAGGCGTAACCAGTTTCCTTACACTGCTACTAAGGGAACTGGTTGAATCCACAGATGAGATTTCGATTGATTCTGTTCAGATGTTGGTTGAGGTCTCTTCATGAGTCCACGTGGTGGGTGTGGTTTGATACCAAGTGTCGCTGGGGGAGACGTCAGATAAGGGTTGATGTTCTGGCTGCACTGGTGTGTCCCCTGGGGTGGTGGGGGACACCATATTTCATTCGAGTGCTTGAGGGACCGTCAAGTAAGGCCGAATAGTACTGACGTTAACTGGATCATTCAATTTTTTTATAAAAAGGATACGAGAACTGTATCAGACCGATATCCTTTCTTCCTCTTTTTCTTAAGCCAAAATTTATTTTGAAATGTGCTTATACTGTTTCTTAAATATAAAATATTTTTATCAAGTAATTATTTTACTTCCCGCTAGAAAAATTTACAATTTTAAAAAATCAGGAAGTTACTGATTTCACGCCATTTAACAATATTTGTGATCTCGTCAGATTTTTACGTTTTCAGTCCCCAGGAAGCAATTTTGAGAGGGTGTCCCTATGTCCGTATGAATTTATGTGCAAGTACTTTTGAACAGCTAAATGGAATGAAATCATTGTAGCAGCGTGCTAAAGACAGTTCCTAAATTTATAATTCCTATGAGTTGGAACCGATTCTAGTCCTTTGGTTTTAATATATCTTAGAAAACTTGGAGGAATTATATTTTTCAAGGTGGGTGAAAGAGTTACTTCTTTGGTTTTTTTATTCAGTATTTCTCAGTCAATATTTTAAGAAACTTTTAAGGATTTATATTGAAAAAGAGTACAAAAATGCTGCAATAAATGCTGAAAAATCTAGCATGAATATGATTTACTCTTGCATGTTAAGGCAAACAGTTCATTATGTCATAATTTATAAATCTGAATAAGGAAACTTAATGTTAACTGCAGCAGAACTGCTGCACAAAATAATATTTCAAAGTGAATTCCTATGAAACGATATATTTTTGTGTTTGAATAAAATGACTGATTTATATTGATTATATATAAAATATGTTATAGTTCTACGGATCAATTATATAAAATGAAATCCAAAGAAAGGTAAATATAAAAAAAATGGCCAATTATCCATTTACATTGGGAACCTGTCCGTTTGTTTAGTTTCATAGTGTATTTCTTTCAGTTTTTTATTTAACTCCAGTTACATTTATTTTTCGATTAAGTTCAACCTCAATGAAAATGCATTCGCAATCATTTCCTTGCATGTCCTTTCTGTTCTCTATTTGATTTTAGTTTAGCAACTGCTTAAAACAGGAAGATAAGCTCAAAGATAAGAAGACACACAGAGCAAATCATTATTTCGGTTTTTTGTACGGATTGTTTTTTGTTTTTTGCTTCTTATTTTTTTTTTTTTGTCTTTGGTAAGGATTTTCTACTAAATTCGTACTAAAACATAAGATTAAAACTGGCTATTGCTGGAGCCAAAGAAATAAGCAAATAGTGAGGCTGGCTGGCGGTAAGAAACGATTTCAAATATGCTTCAGCCAGTCTAGTTTTGTGGTTTTTATGTATAATTTGGTTGCAAGTGTATGCTGTGGTTGAGCTTCCGCACAGTAAATTCATGTAATTTTACATTATAAAAATGTTAGCCACGAATATATGCAGCAGAACACTGAGAAAAAAACTACTGAAGAAAATTGATAATCGTGTAGTAATTTATGAGAAATTGAAATATAAGAAGACTGAAGTGAACCAGGAGCAGACATGCTCATTTAAGTCATGCCCTATAAGTGTGCTGTTGATTGAAGTAGTTTATACAGGACTAGGAAGTCCAAAGCGGTGTTCTTTTCTGAAAAAATTAAAAATTTTTTACACTTTTTAAAGGAAAATGCCAACATTCTGTTTTTCGAAATAAAAATTAATTAAATATTTATGCAAAATCCTTATGAAAACTAATTTCTGTAAAAAAACTACTACTTTATGGAAATATATTAATAAATGTTGCACGTTTTCCCGAAAGAAAACACCATAAGAGCCTGAGTTCGACTGCACACTCTGTTATAACTGTCGTGATGAATCTTGCATTATTGCAGGATTGTGTTATTTATTGTTGGTCTGTCGAAGATACAGCACTGCTGTGGGATTTTTCCGATGTGCACGGCAGCTTAGTTGAGTTAATAATTTCCATGAGATTTTTATTCATAATAAAGCTTTAACACTAAAAGAAGCATCCTTTTTCGTTGGAATTGTAGTGAGTTTGTGGCGAAGTTAGAAAAAAGTAAAATAGTTATAACCGCCTACACTTGCCATCATGCATTGCAAGAGTAATGATTCTTACAAGTACGGATCCTAAAAAACTTGAAAATCACTATTCGTAAGGGGCCAGCCCTGCAAAAGTGTCACATCTTGTATGTTTAAATTTTCAGAGGAATCTGTCCTCAAAAGCACATCAATTTCCCAAATAGTACTTTTTGGTATCAGAATAATAAATTTCTTTAACAGATTTCATGCCATTACGTGGTACCAAACAATATTTATTTATAGAAGAAAGTATAGAAAATTTAGTCAAAATAAATAATTTTTATATTAAATTTAATTTTAGAGGGCAATTGTTCGAAAAGAATTTTTTTTTCAGAAAGACATGATAAATATTTCACAGCACAAGAAAAAATCGATAAAACTTTCACATATTCAAATTCCACAGCAAAGCAGAACAAGAGTTTTCAACAGCCGCTACACTTTCATCACCAGCACTCATGAATATTTTTATTTAGAGGAAATTTGTAACTTATTAACTGCTGTAATACGTGTTCTTTGCCTTCTATTTAAATATTAATTTGTTGCCTAATTTTCTCAGTGTATTTAAATCGTAATACTCTCAGCATTTCTCCTTTCCACTGCAGCCATTAATGTGGTTTTAAAATCTTCTTAAGGTTTTTGGACAGCATTGTACAACTATTTAAGGGTTTTTTTTATCTCACACTCGATTTCTTTTTTGGTGCTAACAAAACTTTCCTTTGAACAAGTAGTGCACAAATTACAGTTATTTTGTAGCAAAAAAAAAAAAATCTTTTTTCTGTTTTGCGTTTTAGACCATTTCTGCTTGACTAGCCATTTGCAGCCGTTTTGAGGCTTGCCTCAATGCCTCCTCATGATGATAAAGATGGTGGCGAGAATGGCATTCAAGGTGATACGGTGCTGGTGATAGTGATGGCAACGATGCTGATAATGTTCAACCGCTGGCTTATTTACTCTCGAACGTGATTCCTTTTTGGAGTTTCTTTTTCAGTTTATTTTTTTTTTTTTTCAAATACATAAATTTTTAGCAAACAGTCTTTTGAACAACTTCACATTTCATTGGATTTTGTTTGCTTAAATATTTAGGTAAAACTGGGAAACTTGTTGTACAAAATTTAATTATCATTTGATTAAAAAGTAAAGCGAAATAAAAAGGAGATTATTAACTGGCCAAAAGATAATTAAAAGAGTTACTGAATTGTTTAGCGGTCGTTTTTTTTTATTAAGGTTTCATTTAGTTTTAAGATCGCTATTATATTGTGTAACTTTGAAGTAGTTTAAGCCTAGACGTTTTGGTTATTTTTATAAGCCGAAAGATTATATGATGTTATACCTAAAGGAATTCTGAAACACAGCCAGACGCACATACTTCACCACTAAAAAACATGTGTTTCATTAATTATATATTATATAAATATATTATTGGTGTTAATAAACTACTTCAAACTATTCTATGAAATGCTACCTTAAGAGATTATTTTCTTGCACTTATCTTCTATATTTAAACCCAAATTGGAAACTTATGACATAAAAACTGATTGTCCAGAATCAACGAATTTAAAGAGCAACTGAACAAACATTATTATATAACAAAATAGTTATTTTTTCGTTGATGTTTCAAACATTTGAAATTCATTTCATATATTGGGAAACTACTTAAAAAATTTTAAATTTATAAATTGTCTGTACGCCGATGTCGAAAGCCATCGTTCATTCGAACAAATGCCTTTTAAAGCAAAAACAATTTTAAAAATTTATTTTTGTTTCAAATGTTATTTAGCCGAACGAACAATAGCTTTCGAAATCGGCGAACAGGCAGTAAGGAAAACGGTTTTAATGAAAATAATTTCTTTGAATTGTGCTAAACAGCTTTTTAAATAATATTGACGCCCCCGGGGCGATGGATTCTACGAAATGAGTCATAATATTTGGGGATTCTTTTGCCTGCTGGATCTTTCGCCTGCTGGATCTTTCGTCTGCTGGATCTTTCGTCTGCTGGATCTCCTATCATGGCTTTTATGGAAGGGATTAAATGTCGAAAAAAAATAAATAAACGACTAGCAAACTGAAAATATACGGATGCTGAATAAGAACTCTTTTAAATTAATTCAAACTATTTAGCAATTTAAGAATAACATAAATTTATAAAGGCTTTGATTGATAATATGACATCGACGAGATCAGAGTATAGTTGGATATTGAAGTCGGGTAGCCTTAGGACTATTGATATATCAAGGTAATATGAACTCGATATCAGGGTATATATTAAAAGGGGGATAAACAGGTAAGGATGGGAATCGTTAATGAACAACTTCATACTCAAGACTGTTAAACAATTTTAAATAGTCCAAAACGATCTAAAAACAATGCGATATAAAGTAAAACATCAGAGATTCACAGAATTGTAATACTGACTTAAGTCCTGTGGGGATACTTAAATAACAGTACGACGAAAGGAGTTCCGAGATTAGGTAGGCCTACAGTTTAGAAATTTATGAACATAGTAAATATAGTATCAGATTTAAAGAACCACCAGGCACACTTGTGTATTGTGAACCAAATAATAATCAGATCCTTCAAGAAAGATGACAGAATACTTAAGGATGACTTGTGCCACTGTCCAGAATTCAGTCAAATATAAATCGAATCCTGAAACTATAACTTATATTAGGCATTTTATTTGAGGGTAGTGCACACAAGACTACGACGCCTAGGGTACCGAGTTCGACTCCGCACTCAGTCATCAATATTGTATCGACTTTTGCTGAACTGCGTTGGAGCAGGATGTTTTTAATTGTTGTCGACTTGTCTCAATGTCAAAGGCAAAGTACAGGACACTGAGCATCATCACGTATTAAAATAGCAGAATACAGAAACCTCCTTCATCGGTGAATTTACACTGACCAAAATGGGTGCAAAAAAATTCCCTACTCTGTACTCAGTCTTCATCTGTCCTTTTAGCACTATCCCCTCTTTTCTAATTAAAAAAAATGCACTGGATACGGATCATACCCTAACTGCTAGTCCAACACAATAAAAAAAATTGATTGAGAAAACTAAGTTGTTACCCCAACGAAGCAGCGCATTGTTCCATTATTTGTATTAAAAAATAGTTTACAAAAACGAAATTTTGAAAAGTATTAGTTTCTTGAAAATTGCCGGTTTTCAATCAGTATTTTAAGGCGACACTAAATTCATTTCCATATACTATGTTAAAGAAATTTTTGAAATTAGTTGTGACGAAGGAGGATTTGTGTATAATTTTTGCTTCCAAACAGATGATAAACAACGTAGACTCACTTAAGAAGTTGCTGTGTGTGTGTGAAACACCACTCTAATTTAACTATTTACTGCAGGCAATAATAATTTCCTACGTAATAAAATATCTAAAAACAAGAAGTCTTTGTTCACATGACAAGTTATAAGTGATATAACTGCGGAATAAGTCACTGCAAAAGATCCTTTTTAAAAATACGTAACACGTATTTAAAAACACTTGAAGCAATTTTCACACTTTAGACTCTTGAATAAGGACACTTGTTAGAGTATACAACTCCGGCACTTGTAGTCGTATATGTCGGGCATATTAATCGTCAAACAAGCAGTAGACAAAGCGTTCCTAGACTCAGACGGAGACAAAAGACCGTATCCAAGTGAATGTACTACTGGCTGCACTGAACAGTATGACAACATAAGAACAAGAAACAAGCATTTCTTTTTTCCATTTAAATGAAATATGTGAAAGTCTGTCTATAGTTGCAACAGCAAATAAAATATAAAACGACAAAAAAAAAATTCACATGCTCTCCGTCCCTTTTGAAAACGTATATACTTACATGCAAGTGCACACTAACATACGTAAACAACTGGCATATTACACTCACACATATCCAAATGCAACTGACTTTTCCACTAGGAAGGAAGGAAATAGTATACGAAGTTGTATAACAGCAACAGGAAATGCACACTTTACATACGATTGCCCTAAAGCATGATTAAAAAAATAAAAATATACAAATAAAACAGAAAAAAGGATCAAATGGAAATAAAAATGTAAACGACCTACACAACGTATCACATCCACAAAAACAAACAAAAAATGCTTAAACATATTAAACATGTTGTCATGTGGTAGAATGCAAAAGGGAAAAACTATATAAAAAATATATTTAAAACAAATAAACAACCACAATCGTTTGCGACGAGCCTTTTACAACCTTCCCCACAATTTTAAAATAATAATAATGAGTACATTTAGTCCCCCCGTGTAAAAGGTGCAAGTGGTGAGCCAAATCTTTTAGGCTTAAGTTCAATATGTGGAAATACAATTCTCTTTTTAAGCCTTCACAATTCACAACAAATACTTTAAAGATTAACATTTAACATGGCAGCCGGTTTTTGCATAATAACTTCCACGTTGTTAATCAAAGACCAAAATTATATTTGACTCGGCATTTATTAACGAGATGGAGATAAATGTAAAAGTTGTTCACTGAAGCAGCCCGTGCAGAGATGCAGAAGCAAAGCGATTATATGCGAAATAAAAATATTTGCGTGCTTATAAAAAAATTTATATATACAAAACATATTTATTTCCTTCTTAGCTGGCGCTAGTTTGTACTAAGAGTGTATTACGGCAAATTGTTTCGTCGTTAGTGAAGGAAGAGTTTGCCGGAAAAGTTAATGAACAAAAATTGATGCAACAAATTTTTGATCCTTCTTCAGCTGTCTTCTCAACATTAACCCCTGCTTTCATAAGTCCTTCTCAATGCATTACATGAGTGTTGGTGCAAGTAAAAAAATATTGTAAACAGTTGACTCTAAAGATCATCCCCGTAACTTCCCGCTAACTTTAATAGAAATCGAGCTAAAACGTTATTTTTGTTTTCAAACCAACTGATAGCTACGGGATAACCGGTGATCGATATAGTTTTCGTTTACTATAACAGAATCAATAAAAATAACGAAAACGGAGTTCTTTTTTTATATTTTCGTTCCCGATAACTTACGAACAGATTAACCGATTTTGACCCAGTATACAGTGATTGACATGTCAAAATTAGTTTCTGGAATCGATCTTTGAAGCTGATCAAAAGTTATTAAAACAAATCACTTTGAAAATATAAGGAAAAATGTATGAGAATTTTTTCAGAAATACGATGCGACAAATAATATAAATTTTCCGTCTAATACTTTTTGTAATATTTTAAAAGAAAATCTTCAAACTAAATTGTTTCGTGGATAATTCAAATTTCTTTCATCAAAATATAGAACTGCTGAGAGTTTAAGATTTGCATCTTAACATTTTAGCTGATGCACTTCTACTGGTTCTTTTATTATTTATTATTAAAAGCGATTTATAAACTCTTTAATTTAAATTATATGCGGATTCTTTTTTTCGATAATCTTACTAAAAAATCAAAGTGATCAATTGTGGGGTTTTCGCTAATACCTAAACGCATTTCAATGGGGCTAATGCAGATTATCAGGGAACCTTTAGCCAACATTTCTTGGAATAATAAGAGATATTTATTTCAAACCTCCACTTTAATAAGTGAGAGGCTTAACACAAATATCAAGATCGTGACAAGATGATATTGAGTTTTTTAGTAAGATTTTGAGAAAAAAAGGATCAACACATAATTAAGATCAAAGAGTTTAAAAAACGACAATTCCCCAAAATATGTACTCGTTTGAAAAATAACAGGGACTTCTTTTTTCCCAAATAGTTATTTTAAAGTAATCAATTCGGGGTTTTTGCTATTTATTAAAGTGCAAGTTTGAAATAATATCTTTGGCCATTCTTAGATATGTTGAATTTTTTTCAAAAACATATTAAGAAAACAGAATGAGCGGGAAATTAAAATTAAAGAGTCTTAAAACGACAAAAATTTACTTAATGGATAAACACAAAAAAAAGTATTCTGTAATTTGAACGGGTTAATTATCTAATATTTTAGCCTAATTATTTAAACATTTTCAAATTTATTTATATTTTATAGAAATTTTTAAGATTTTGTTGAAAATATTGTTTTCTTACTTTTAATTATAATAATAATAATAATAATAATAATAATAATAATAATAATAATAATAATAATAATAATAATAATAATAATAATAATAATAATCATTATCCACTACTATTTTTAAGCTTAAGGTTGTCTCTTTGTTTTTATAAAGTTGTAATTTGTTTTTTTTTTCAATATTTCGTCACTGCTTGGTGTGACTTCTTCGCGTAATTAATTAAATCATATTAAAAAATTAATTTCCTAAAGAGTTTACAGAAAAAAATTCCAACTTTATAAAAATAAGCGATCTTAAGCTTAAAAATATGAGTGGATATTTTTAATTAGAAAGAGGTAAAAAAACTAGAAGAATTAAGAAAGTATTATTAAATTTTATTTGATTATAAAACTCGAGTGTTTAATTGACAATAATTTTGTATCAATAGATTGAAGCTGACAAAAGACGATTTTCACTTAATCGGTCACGGAATGGTGATCTATACTCTTTCATTGGGTTGTTCCGGAACTATGGAAGGCAAAATATCACTTTAAGTGGACAGATCGAAATAGAGTTAAATAAGTTTTTTTTTTTGTGAAAATAGAGTTCTTACGCATAACGCAGGTCTTATAAAGTAAAATTGGCTCTGAAAACTCATGAGCTACTTTCCTAATGAGTTAAAAATGGGCCATTAAGGATACAATTTGAGACTTTCATTAAATTAATACTATTTTCTTGTATTTGCATTGTAAGATACGTCCCGGAAGTATATAAAATGTATGCCACAATGTGTAACCATCATTGTAAGTTCATCTGTACCAAATTATTATCGTGGTGAACACAATAGAACCACATTTACTGCTGCCAGAGCTGCCAAGAAGGCCAGCAAAGAAAATAGTTAGAGGATAGAAATCCAGACGATGATGATGATGCTGTCAAGAAATGACTTGTTTTCCTATTTTGATTTCTTTCCTTTTGTGTTTTACTTTATTTTTGTCTGTCTCAAGTCATATTTTTTTTACTTATTGATGTGTGTGTGTGTGTGTGTTTGAGCTCTTTTATTAAATATTCTATTCTGTTGATGCACGTTGAAATTTTTATTGTTTTCGTCATAGTTTATTTACATGTTTCATTTGTTTCATTTTACAATTTAACACTTCCGTTTTCTATTTTGTTGCTTTTCTTTATACTTGTAACGTGTTTTTATTGTATTTTATTTTGCTTTTTGCTGTTTTGTTTTTCTCTCAACTCTTGTCTGACTGCAGTGCTAAAGTATTCATTTATTTATAAGTCCTCTTATTATAATAACTTGAGTCAGTCATCTTAAGATTTCTTTGGGTTGCCTCAATGACTACATAGACGTTGGTGGTGGTGGGTGTGTGTGTGTGTGTTTGTGTTTGTGATTATAAGTGTTGCTGATGTCATTCTGCTGTTAAATGACGATTATATTTGCACTCTTTTGCGCAGAGAATTCGTCTTAAATTTTTAAATAAACAATTTTAGAAAATAAATGTAATATTAATTTTGATATCTGGAAGTATATGAATGCGAAATATTTTTGACAAGTTGTAACACTGTGCGTTTCTATGATTGCGCACACTTTCATGTGTTTTTTGTTATCAGCTTGTCGCCTAGTGTGACATGCAGGTGTTTTTGTTGAGTACAAAGAATAAATAAGTTTAGAAATTTAATATAAAAAAGGAAACATAAACGAAATAATAAGTCTAGAAATTTATCTTATAAAGATAGACATAAATAAATGTCATGATTCTTTAAAATAAAGCCAAGTTGAAACTTAAAAGCATTTAATGCCGGCTAATTAAGGTATTCAAAACTATTTCATATCAGCAAGACAACTATTAATCGTTTGTTTTTCTTCGTTTTTGGAATGAGATAATGAGGAGGGAAAATAATGTCGGATTTTTAGAAAAAGGTAATGAAAACTGAATATTGTTTCCTAACAAGAGGTGAAAATAATGCACTTAAATCGTGCACAATTAAGCTTTTTGTTTGCCACAAATTATTATAATTAACGCTCTTCTTTTGTATGTCAAATATTTGCTTAAATAAGTGCAACCGCTAACTGCTAATGAAAACTATTTTGATTTAAATATGTTTTTATTAAATAAAAGAGTTTATAAACACAACTGAAGGACATCATCATCTACTCAATTGGTATAGGAAATCAATTGGTTCAAGTCAATAAAGGATTTTAATGTTTTTCATTGTGTTATATTATTAGGACAAATATTTGCTTAGTGTGACCGTACGATAACATCTTTACGCACTATCTTTTTACCTTCCTTTCAAGTCTTAAAAGCACCTCAACTCTGTGCCAATATGTGATGCTGCATTTGCATAATTCAAATACTCTGGTCAACAATAAGTTGTCATTAACAAGAGTGTAACATTTAATCACGCTTGTTGTACGTCATCAAATATTTTAATTGCTGCCTTAATGCTTAAAACTTAACGTTATCACATTTGAGTTGCAAATGAAGTTGCTGTGAAAGTAATGCAACCACAAAAGCCCAAGTCTTTCAATTACATCCGATCAACGTTAAAGCCAATTTCAATAGCATCTCACCTAACTATTTCCCAAACTTAATGCTAATTTGCTGTATTATATTTTTGTACGAAATTTTCAAAGTAATTAGAGCAGTTAGTGGTGGGGTTATTTTGACAAGCAAATTGTTATGCAAAAGGTCATGTCACGTTTCCTTTGGCGCATTTAAGACAGCTGCTGCCGCAGTCTGTCGTAACACGTTATAAGGCAGCACATTCTGTATCTTGAAACCGCCATTTAAATCGAACGTAAGTGAGGGAGTGGTTAAAATGGTTGTGTTTGTTTTATATTCATGCTTTAGGTTACAGTGTGTACGTGTAGTTTGCATAAATCAACTGCTACATACGCAGCTCATAAATAATGCGGCCGTACAGAATTTAATACGAGAGCAGTCTTTGAAGATCTCTTCGTGTCATGATATGCAAAAAAAAGAAAAGCAAAACATATTCTTTGAAAAGAATATCGCGGTTGGAAAAAAATTTAAAATATTTCATGATTTCACTATGACAAAAGAGTGCTTATCAGATCCTATATTTTTTAAAGTTTCTAATCTATTAAAATATATGGAGTTTAGAGGGGAAAATTTAATTTTAGAGGATAATTGTTGAACACAAATTTTTTTTTAAGCAGAATGGCATGAAAAATAGTCCAAAACGCAAGGGAAAGTCAACCTCAGTTTTATGTATTCAATTTATACTGTAGAGCAGAACAGTTGTTTTCGAAAGCCGCCACACTTTCATAATCAGTGGCCATGTGTATTTTCATTAACTAACACTCTGTAGGCGGCTCAGTTGAATGTGAAAACAGTTTCTATTTGTAGCACTTTTGCTATGAAAAGAAGAACGACAACTGTACCAAACCGATGGTAACTCCTTATGTTAAGTCCCTGAGTTGCCGCTTCAAATGAATTTTTGGTTTCATGTTTCTTAAGTCAAACTTTTTCGATTTGGATTTCTTAAATATTTTTTTAATTGCTTTCGGCCTTTTATTAGAATAGCACAAGGCACACCTTTTTATAAAATTTTTAATATTAAATAATTTATAGCGAACTATTTTATAACAACTTTTCAACTGCTTTAGTAGAAAAAAATTACACAAGACTACACCGTAAGTTTTGCTTTTAATAAATATGGTGGTCTCTTTATAAAATTGCTGTTTAAAATTACACTTAAATGGCTGCAAATGGTTGAGATGTTGGGCTGCCTCAAACTAACGCTCCTCTTAACATACTGTTGCTATAACGTACACATACATAAACGACGCATATGTAAAATGTCATCAAAGCTCGCTTGTGTTAGTAAAAGATTTTGATTGAGCTCGTGCACGCATTTTGTTGTAGTAAATTTGGCTTTGCCATAATTACAACCGCAACTTTAGTCATGGCCACCTTCGTTATTGTGAAAAAATTTCATTAACAGTTTCAGCCACCACAAATTTACACGAGTATCAGCACTAACAACTACAGCTACGAACAAGGCCAGCATGCAAATACACAAGAAGGAACTGATTAGAAATTTAAGTTTTTAGTATGAAAAGGGCTTAATTACACTTAAAACAACATACAGGGTAATTTCGGAAAAAGAAATTCAACGCGTAGGATTTTCTTTAAATTTTCAAAGCTTCAGATTCGTTACAAGTTGACTTTGCACTGACGATTCTTTTAATTATTGCAAAGGTCAAGGTAAAAAATTAACCCCCTAATTCACAAACGATTGTTAAAGTTAAGAAATGTTTTAAGAGATATTTAAGCATACAAAATCCACAATTTAAGGCCACTCTAATTTTAATAATCGCTTATGAATTAAGGGGTAAAGTCTTAGCATATTTTCCTTTCACAACACTGGTTTTGGCAGCTCAGCTGTTTTCGTGCGTCATGTGACAGTAACATGTATAATTTTAGGTTGGAGTTCATACAATTCTCGTATTCTTTTACATAATTAAATTGGTAAATATACAAACTGGTGTCTAATTCAGCTAACAAATCGTAATAAACTCAAATACACGAGAGTACTGATGATGAAAGTGTGGCGTTTTTTAAAAACACCTGTTCTGCACTGTTGTTTAAGCTGACTATATAAGGCAGTTGTTTACTTTCCCTTGTTCTTTGAAATAGTTATTCTTAGCTTAACCTTGAGATATAATTGATTCCAATGGGATCGAAAAACTTGCGCTTAACAATCGGTTTATTGCAAAATCAATAGAAGACAACTTAATTTCCAAAAACGATTTTCTTTATTGTCCCCTTCCGTCGTGTAATTCAGCGACTCTATTTTATTTTTTATTGATCGATTTTAAGTCATGGGCTTATACCGATAAGCCTGAAGTTCTTGAAGCACTTTAAGCCGACATTGACACGATACGGTCGGTCAGCCTTAATGAAGAAAACAGTAAGAAATTCGATTTATCGCATGAACCAGGTAACTCGTGGCCACGGCAAACAAGTGCCACAAATCTTATATAAGAATAAGTTTCATGAAATTACCGGCAAGATTATAGAAAGAAAATATCAGAAAATAGATGACCCTACAGGCCATGAAACTTTATTTATTGTGTTTTCGAAGCTCTTCGAGGCAAAATTTCATTTTAAATGCAATAACTTTTGAATAAATCAAAAGAGTTCCACATGATATGCAGGGATTGACGTAGGTTTCGTATCATATAGAATAATCGAGATTACTTTCTGATCAGATATATAATACCAGAGTTTTTCAAATATATCAAATTTCGAATTTTTTTCGTTGAACGTTTTTGCCTCGATTTGCATCGAACGACGTTGTTTTTGAAGCAAAAAAGTTGATGAATGTCTGAAACCAACCGATAAAACAGTTTAAGTTATTTAAGGAAAAAAAAAAAACATTCAACAAATTCGTTGTCTTAGTTTTTCCTGAGTTTCTAAAAAACTACCAGTCTGAATCGGTTTAAATTTATAGGATTTCTCAGTTCAGTAGAATTATTTGGGGCATCATCAGCTTGTTTCCATTAAAGCACACACACACACACATACAGACATCATGAAATTTTCTTAAGAGTTAATCAGTAAAACTTTCAAGTAACACAAAACGTCGAGATCCGTTTTTAAATATATATAAAAATTATTTCATTTGTGTAATATTTCCGTCTTTTATTATTATTTTTATTTCTTATATCATTTCTTGTACCACGTTTTTAAACAATCGCTTTAATTTATATTTCTTTGCATTAAATCTCTGTTTAAATACTCATGGATTTAACCAGGTGACGGTGTTGAAGTTTGCCTCTAGTGGAACAACAACAACAACGTTGGCTTTATAGTCATGTGAATAAATTTTATTTTATTCATAACTCGCCATTTTGGTAATAAAGGAAACTCTTTTGTGCTATTACCGAAAAAATGTTTCGTGGTTTTAATTGTCTTTCAAAATTAACTATTAATTTATGCATGACCTCTTCGCACAATGTGGCTGATATTCAGCTGAAAGTAAATGGGAGTCTACAACAAAAATAATATGACACTATTTGGTTTATTTTAATTAAAATTTGCATGGCCAACTGATTTTCTTTTATTATTTTTTTTCAAAATTTGTATGTGTGTGATCTTTAAAGATGTCATGCTTTTATATAAATTTTTATGTTTTTGCTACGGAATAGTAATCGTGAATGTATTAAGAAAAAGTGAATTAACTTGCAAAATGTCTATAAGAGGTTTGTTGGCATGTTCTATTTCGTTAAAAATACTGTTTAAATAGTAATTATTTCTGCGACTATTACCAGCTTGAAATACAGAAGAATTGTATAAAAAACGCTGATGAAATGTTGTAACCGTCGTACTAATTTTATAATAGTTATTAAAAATATTCTAAGTATTCCACTCTTATAAATAAAAACCTATTAAAATTTAATTGTAAATTCTATAAAATATAACATCAGTAAGCTGTCTTTATGACTTTGATATTTGTTTTTATATTTCTTATTTATGAAACTGGAAGTTTTAAATAAATATCTTTAGTTATTCTAAGAAATGTTGGGTAAAGGTTCCCTGATGATCTGCGTTAGCCCCAATAAAACGCGCTTAGGAACTAGCTAAAACCCCGCAATTGATCACTTTGAATTTTTAGTAAGATTTTGGAAAAAAATAATCAGCACAGAATAAAAATTAAAGAGGTTTAAGAAACGACAATTCCCTAAAATACGTACTGATTTGAAAAAAGAATTTAGCACCTTGTGCTCTAATTCTAAAACCGACAATTTCCAAAAAATATGTACTGAACCCCTGATGATATTCAACAGTAGACTTGGGTTGAACTTATTCACTTACTAATTTTTAAAATATCCTGTGATGAAACCCTTTTAAATTGTATTAATTTGGACCAAATGTTTTTGTCCAAATTGAACAGCTAAACGAGTTCAACCCAAGTCCAGCCCACAAAACGTTAGCTTGCGACAACATCGAGTACACTATTTTGACTATTTAAGAAACGGCATTTGTAGCATCAAAATGACTTCATTGAAACTATTATTCCCACAACTGCTGCTTTAAATTGTTAGGCCACAATTATTGTTTCATTACAACAGGGAAGGTCCAACTTAAATAAAGTTACTGCAAAGGATACCACTTTAATTTGCTAATCTGTTAGTATTTTTGTTTATCCTGCATCATATTAAATCCTTGTGACTTACTCTTCTTCATAACAAAATGTATTGCCAATAAACTATCAAAGCAACACTAAGTCTTATAAAATAAATTTCACTTTAAGCAAACAGTTATTCTGTTCCACAGACATGCCAAAATCTGTCCAATTTGTTTTCAACTTTACTAAAGTCATTGCAATAAGTAAGTTTTCGTTTCGCAATTCCATAGATAAATAAAACAGTGTACACATTTAAAACATACCCGAAATTTTATGATATTGAGATATCCGTTAGATATGATAACATCGTTTTACGTACCTAAAAATAGAAGAAAAAAAAAACAAAACTTTGTAAATATTAAATTGCTTACGACTAGGATAAAATATATTCATACATGCATACGTATGTGTTACATGTATGCATGTAGTTGTGTAGAATAGATAGACAATCAGTTAAATCAGTTTTTTATTCAATTCCAATTAAAACTACAACGGGTAAAAGGGAAAACAGATATGGAAAAAATAAGTAAAACTACAACTCAGATAACAACGACAATCTGCATCTATAAAAATTCGAAATTGGAATTTTGTTTTAGAACTGATTTTGAAAAAAATTCCTAAAATTCGTTTGTGAGAGTATGGCTTTTGTGTAATTTTTTTTTCAGTTACAGATTTAGATGCGCTTGCAAGCAAGTAAATTTCTGTAGTTAAAATAAATAAATTGTGCTGCTCAAAAATGTTTTCTTTGTATTGAAAATTCATATTTTTAAACTATTTCTAATTGAAATGGCAAAATCTACAAATTAGTTAAATGACTTGTGACATCCCTGACTGATATATATTTCCCAAGTTAGTAGGCCACCCAGTGAAAATAGACAAGATAATAGACAACTTTTTATATAAGAGATCCTTCATGATTGATAAAGTGAGCGCAAAAGACTGGTTGGGGTTCTGCAAAGTTCCATTTTAACTCTAAATTTATATAAAGTTTTTCATTAAGAGCATCTTATTCTTTAATTTGAATAAAACAATTGTGTGTGAGCTATCATCGTCGTTCTTTAGTCGTTTTAAAGTCCTGGCTCGTGCCAAAATTAATTTATTGACGTTAAACATTTGATAACCGCATAGTTTCACTTTTCCTTTAAACTGCTTGAACTTAATAATAATGAGTTCAATATTTAATAAGAAATATTAAAGTTGATTGTGATTTATTCTTATATTTCCTTTTTCCCCGCTTTAAATGTTTCGTATTTTCATGTTGTCAGATGCCTAAAGTTTGCATCTTCTGGTTGTGGCATTATGAGGAAATAAATTAAAAATATTAAAGCGACAGTGACAGCGACAGTTACAGACTTTGTTTAATTTTATTTCCAAAACTTTATTTTATGGTTTATTTATTTATATTTTTCTTTTTTTATACAGTTTAAAGTTGTTAATAAATTGTATAGCGTGAATATGGTTTGGTATAACATGTTGTTTCTACATGGAAAAGTTTGTAATATAATTACTTATAGAGGCAGCCAATACTTTAGATTTTGGATTTGTATAGGAAAAGTCAGTTTTAGATTTATATTATATTAAGTCATACACTCCCATAAAGCGAACTTGAATTATATAGAAAAATATCTTTATGGGAGTGTATATAAATCTACAGAGTTAAAGCAAAAAGAAGTTTCTTGGAGAACTCATATTTTATTGGAAAAATTCTTTTGTGTTTGCTTTTAACTATATAATATAATGACAGATATGATTTCATTCCTGGGGAAAACTTTAACATTTTCTCCCCACTTTGTATTGATGAGAAATAATTGTATACTTCTTAAAATATGTTGTAATGAAAGTGTACAGTAGCTAATAATTTCAACATGTTTGAACTAAATAATAGAAAATATACGGAAAATTATGACACTGATATCGTTAATAGAGTAGCCTTAATCTTTACTTTGCTGCGTTGTGGTACTCTAACAAAAGAAATATTATTATATTACTATTTATAGAGAACATGATAAATATATTAAACGTGACATAACGAATGGAAAAGAGGAATAGCAAAAGAAAGGTCGAACGTCAAACCACCAATCGAAATAGTATCATTGGCCAGCTGGTACAAGGAATACTCTGAAATATGTGTGCTCTATACATAAAAAAAAAAGGATAATAAAACAAACAAAGACAAGGCAAAATTGAGCAAGACAAAATTGCCACTGTTTCGCTAGATTTTATTTCAAATCATATCTTTACAAAAAGGTTTACCCCGGTTTGAACTCAGATCATGTGAGAATTTAAGAGTCGAACAGACTGAAAATTTAAGCAACTGCACCTAAAATTATATCTTAATCCAACATCGAAATCGCAATCTTTTTATCAATATAAATTGTAAAAAAAAAATTATGCTGTCAAAGTGAATGAAATAGAGATGATAGACATTAAGAAGACCTGATCGCAGCTTCATTTGCAATTGTAACGAAAAAAAAAGAAGAAAAAATACGTTAATGCAATCAATTGTTTTGATATCTGAATTAAATGGAGTCAACAATAAATTAAAGCATTAGGATCGAAATAAATCTCAAAAGAAGCGCACCAAAGGAGGTAACAGTTAAGCCAACCGCAAACTGAAAAAATGGTTTTCTATGAACTGAACGAATGAATTAACAAACAATTAATTTAGTTATATGAGAAATTGAAGAAAACAGCGCCACATAACGCATGAATCTAACATAATATCGCTTATTTTGAGTATGAGTGTAAAAATAAGAAATACGTCCTCTTAATATAAAATTAATAGAAGTCTCTTGTTTTATACAGGCTTTCAGATATATAAAGAAAAAATTCAGAAGAACTTTTTCAAAGATTCACTTTAATGTTTGTATGGAAATTTACTATTTTCCGATTTATTGGTAATTGAATTCTTCAATTTGGTTGAAGAGTAAGGAGGCTCTTGTGATTATTTTCTTCACTAATTCTAGGAACCTGAGCCTCTATTTTAAAATTAATAGAGCATTGCGGACCCCATGCTGCATTGTAAATCATGGCAGAGTTGCAGGAATCTTGCCTTAAGGAAATTAATAACATTTTCCCACTCATGTCGAGGAAGTATAAATGATAAGTATTTAAGTGCGTTATAGAAATGCCGGTGAAATATCTGATCGTGGAATAACTCAACTATTTAACAAATAGTTTTCTGCACAAACACATCAATTTAATTCAATTCCATGTGAAACCTTTAAAACCTGAACATGTAAATGCTTTTCAACAAAGTGCGCATAAAATAACACAAACAAAAAATTAATAACCACTAAAAAATGTTTACAATTTAAAAAAAAAATTTTAAATAACTTTTAAATATTTTATTAAACATCATACAATCAATCTCAGCAGCAGTAACCACTAAAAAGCTCAAATTTAGCCTTTTTATGGTTGCAACGTTAAAGGTAGCACTGCATTATATTATGAAAAAAGAAAAAATAAATAATATATAACAAATTAATTGAAAAATGTTTATTATTTGTTGCAATTTAACTTTGCAGAAAAAACCGACTAAATATTTAAACAAACAAAAAAGTTTAACTGTTTTGAAGAGTGGCGAATGTAAACTAAAACTAGTCGTGCATGAAAAAAAAAATATATACAACCGTTTTAGTCTGATAGAAATGTTTTACATCAAAATAGTTTCAAACAAAAAACCGCTGGATATAAAAGAGAATATTAACTTTTTCCAACGTTTAACAGATGCATGTTTTGGTTTGTAAAATTCGTTTGAAAATATGTTTATTGTTGCATTCGTGTTATTTAGTGGAATGTTTACGTTTAATTTTTTCCTGGTTTATTATAATGAAAGCAAAAAAAAAATATATATATAAATAGTTTTATGTACTTTTTATGGTCTCGTTTTGTTCAAATTCTTTTCGATTACTCGCTTAATCAGCTTCAAGTGCTTCAATTTAAGTAAATAAATCAAATACTATTTGTTAAGTTTTAATACTTTATAGCTAAAATAATTTTTATTATTATTTTTTTTTTTTGAATGCAGACGTTTGATTTTAGTTTGATTTTTATTTTAATAACAACTTCTATTATAATTTCTCAATTTGTGCAAAACTGTGGGATCAATATTGGCCTTTATCAATAAGGGTGAATGTGAATTATATCTGATAATTTTAAATCAATTTTAAAACAACGATAAAACCAGAACTGAAGGGTTCAACTTTGTTTAAATAAGCTTGTGGTTTTTTACTCGAATAAAACTTAACAAACCCAGAAGTTTGTAAGCGTTTCTGACCACAAAAACCATTTTGTTTTTATGTTTTTTGGCGTCCAAAATTGTTTGTGCGTATGAGCCAGCTTATGGAGACCGTTAGTTTTCATTGCACAATTCCATGTTACGGTATAAACTAAAACGTAAACGGAAAAGGCTGTTAACTGTTTGTCCTTCCACACGTGAAACATTGTTGAAATCAAACAAACAAATACATTGTTTTATGGCAGGTATTCACGATTATATACAGGGTAGCCCGCAAGAAATTTTCAAATTTTATTTGTAGACATCAATTTTGGGAAGTGGAAGAGAAAAATATTGCGAGTAACGAAATTATTTAATTGAAATTTTGAAATTGTTGCTGTCAAGTGTCTGCCGTCGCTGTTGATACATATTCGAGCCCGATTTGTCAAAATTTCCATGATATTCTGCAGTTGTTGTTGGCATTTTTATTGATTATTTTACTCAAAAGTAATAGTTCGAGTCTTCAAGTCGGGAACAGGAGATTCCCCTGCCTTTACAATATCCACTGTGGCTCTGCTGTGGGTCTGGTGGAATCATCTTGTTGCAATCGCAAGTCCTGCTCGCAAGTCATTTTGCCATGGATTTGAACTGTTCGCAAATGACAGTAACCGTGTTGTCCATTGTGAGCACAAGCATTTACAACACATTTAGTTTTGAGTCTTGAAAGCTGCAGCAAACACTGTGTATAATGACTCATCTCACACAGGCTCTCAATACTCCAACCGATATTCATCCACTTCGCTGGAATTCGTTACAGGGTTCATCCTTTTATGGCGCTCTTATCGGCATGTTCAACCACAGCAGCAGATTTATCTACGGAGCACCAGTCTGGTGGTGGCCATACCCTACAACGTATTTGGTGGATCCATTATGTTGGAGCCGAGTACCTAAGCAAAGAAATAAATGCTGCCCCGATAGCCTGCTACGACTATAAAATCGACGTTGAAATTCCTATTGCGTTGACTCATAATTTTTAAATAATCGACACGATATTTTCAGGACCATGCAAAGTACAGCGTTCCATTATTTGGCCTTCTCTATGCTGCAGTTGTCTAGTTCCCGAATTTCATATGTGATTGGCATACAAGGTCATTTGCAAATACTAAAAATTATTATGATGAGGAGACAATTTATTTTACGCCACCCTGTTCATAAGCACGTATATTGCAAGAGACATACACATGTAAAGTGCACACATACTCTGGCAAGAAACTAAATTAACAGTCAAACATTTGCTACAAAGACTGATATGTAAATGCATGTGTTATGCAAACGTACAGTTTGTCAAACAATAATTTGCAAATACAAAGAACTTTAATAGGTAATGAAGTGTGCACTTGTATTAAGTGGCAGATCTGTTAAACAATAAGAATAGTTATTCTTTTAATGTTGGCATTTCCATTCTAATGTTAATTTGATAATTTCAGTTATGTAGATTATTTTGTTTGTTTCTGAGAATCATAAAAGTAAGAACGGTTTTTTATATTCGGCACTTTTTTGGTGTCCAAAAACCCATAGGTATAAGAATTCGCATGAAATTTTGTGAGTTGAAATAAAATCAGAGCTCTAAAGTTCTTGAAATGTTGACAGTATCATGTGGCGATTGTAGTCTGAGTCTGAAATATCTTTTAAGTGTAAGATCGACCAGATATGAATAAAAACGCCGGTTCTGCGCATCCTAGTACATCAACCACCGATGAAAATGTTAAGCAAAAGATGAAAATTGTTATGGAAAATCGTTCAAACCCCAAGCTGATGACGGCTCTGGAAAATGGTATAATTTTTTACCAACAATATTTTATAAACCACTTTAATTTATCCTGTTAATATTCCAATATTTGGAATATTAACAGGACGAAAGTGACCCACCATCACAGGACTCATTTTTATTCATTAAATCTACTTCCTTTGATTACAATAAAAATATTTTGTTCTAAAATAGAATTTTTAGTGCTAAAACGAAACCTATAAATTGACAACAACAAAAATAGCGTTGGTGGAGAACATATACGCATCTGCGATAATTTCATTGTTTAGTTGGGAATATGTTAATAATACTTTCCTAGAGGATCATTCATTCAAGTGAGCATTGAAAGAACGAAATGAATATTTCGTTAGTTAATTATTGTTAAAAAAAAATTATGTTCGTTTCAAGGCATATTAACAGCAGGTACCCGCAAAAGAATTCACTGTGAGTTGAGAAGTAAAAAAATTTCAAAAATACAGTACAATCTCGAAAAAGATAGCTCGGGAAAACTTTAACTTACACAGCAAAGCAGAACAACCGTTTTCGAAAGCCGCTACAATTTCACTATCAACGAAATCAATTCTTAGCATCAAAGAAAATATAACATTTGTATGACGAAATTTTCATTAAACTAACTTTAACGAAATTTTTTTTTGTGATTTTATTTTTATTTAACATTTTTATTTTGCTATATTAATATTTATATAGGCTAATTGTTCTAACTTAGTTAAAATCTCAGAAAGACATGATGATAAATATTCCTAGGCACAAAGGAAGTCAACATCAGTTTTATTCAACTTACACAGCAGAGCAGAACAGCTGTTTTCGAAAGTCGCTACACTTTCATCTTCAGTGCTCATGTGTATATTGTGTTTATCACCACTGTTTAGGTGGCTTATTTGAATGTGATAACAGTTTTCTATTTACACAAATTTTATTGTGAAAAACAATCCGAGAACTGTATCAACCTGATGTTAACACTTGTGTGTTATGATACCTGTGTTACCATTAAAATTACTTTTTCATAATGAATTAGACGCTCATGTTTATATAATCCCAAATTCTACAATTTTGTTTGTTCAATTTTTTTGTTTGTATCTCAATACTAGGCTTGCAATCTTAATTGAATTTACGGTTCGTTATTAATATAAACATTAATATTCACCCAGTTTTTTCAACAGGCCTCATAATTTCATATTAATAACAATTGCTTGTACTCAGACGTTTTACTGCTGGAACACAGCAGCGTTGACTCAATCTGAAGTTAACAATTAAACTAAGAAGCCTAAGATCGTGGGTTCGAATCCGCCCTCACTTATGAATATGGAGCCAGATCTCCCTTTTCCTCTTCCGGAGAACTGCACTGCATACTCGTATGTATCATACTTTAAGAGCTCTTCAAAGAGGCAAATAGAAATGATTGATGGGATTTTCTTGTCTGGAAAACGTGCAACATTTTTTCACTTTTTTTCTTAGATGAATTTTAAAATTAAAACAATTTTTCGTAACGAATGTTAGACTAATTTCTAATAAATTCTTTATTTTCAAATGATATAAAAATGCGTTATTCTATTAACAAGTTTAAGAAATGAAACATTATTTTTTCAGTATTTTTATTAGAAAACAGTTTACAAAAGCGAAATAGGAGTCATGCTCAGACAATAGAAGCTGTCTGTCACATGATGCCACCATTTCGCTCTGGGGAGCTGTTATATTTCAAATAAAATACAACATGAAAGCATTTTATTATTCGACCTCTTGTCTTAATAAAATGACAATTTTACAATTCTTTTTTGTTATATTAAATCTTTTAAATTTAACTTTTGTGAATTGTTATTGGACAAACTGTAGTACACATAAACGTGTATTTGCGGTTTTGTGTGCCAAAAGTACTCTACTAAGCCCGTAGTTAGTTTTGATTTGTGGTTTCTATACATTTTAAATGCAAACTGATGGTCTTGTCGTTTATATCCAACAATCGTATGTCTGGTATGTGATACATCTAAAATTTTTGGTGCTTCTTTTAGAGTGTGTTTATCTGTTCGCATGTGTCTAAGTACAGTTGGTGTTAAGTTGTAAAAAGAGTTTGAAATCGAAAATGATTTTTATGTTCAGATAATAAAATAGAAAGGAAAAGAAAAGAACAGAAAATAAAATAAAATCACACAAGTTTTCGGAAAGGCAGTGAGAGCACACAAAACGTATTTCAAGTTTGAATGCTTTCAGTTGAAAATCGTTTTAGTTATCATGATGAGACTTGTATTATATATTGATTTATTTTATATTGCAGGGATCATTTTTTTTATTCCCTTAAGAAAATCGGGTTGAAATGTTTGTTAGTCAAGTGCAAAGCACACAACTCAAATATCTCTGGAACAACTTGTATTGGAAGTTTGCTGAAAGCACGTTTAATTTGCGAAAATTGTTATCAAGATTTTTGCTTGTTTTTTTAATTAAGTTACTGCTTTAGCAAACAACGACTGCTTATCTAACAGCGTGTGGTTGTAGTCATTAGAGACAAAGAAAAGGCTCTACAAATTCAGTGCGCTAAATAACATTTAAATAACTGGAGGAGCTTAAGAATTATATGAAAACCAACAATATCTGATTTAAAGTTGGTTTTGTTTATATAAAAATTTTATAAAAAATTACAAAATATATTGAATTTAAAAGGTTTAGTCAAACATAAATATATAAAAATATATTTAATGTTTAGAAGCAGCTTTATATTCAAATATGCTGTTATACATGCAGATTGGCCGATTTGGAGCCTTCGCTTCAGATTTGACGATTTTTAAACGCCACTTATCAACGGCGAAAATTTAATGCCGAAACATATAATAAGATAGCTACAGTAAAGTAGTCCCTCTAGAATGTGTCCTCTAGAATCCTTCAGCTCTTTTTATAGTTCCGTATTGGTCATGCCCTGCGTGCCCACCAAAATATTCAAAGAAATTGAATGGACGTGAAACTTATTATTTATTCATTTCAGAGCGGTTTCCCTCTTTCTTTATGTAAATTATACTTTAATTTGCATATTGACACGCTATTTAACATGTGCCTGCTTTACAACGCATTTCAAGTAAAACTTTTCATTTTCATCGTCGCCATTTCAACACATTTTCACTTGTATGACCATCTGCAAAAGGGATAATTAATCGCCAACCAAATGTTTGTGTCCTTAGATGCACAAAATAAACTACAAAAATTAATGATTATTCTGGTGTCTGGAACTGCATGTCACCACTTCGTTAAATAACTTTAATAACTTTTCCATTTAAGAAAAGAAAAGGTTTATTAAGAGAGTCCTATTTTTAAATTGAAATCAAATAAAATTTGTGCAAGATTCTTTCGAAATTTTAAATGCTTTTCAAAGCCCTACAGATGCCATTATGAGTAGAATATCAAACCGCCATGGCTTCTCTGGGTGGCGAGGCTGAGTTTAACCGACAGCATAGAACCGCTGTAATACATCATACACGTGATACTTAGGAAAACCCCTCAAACCGTGCGTTCCCAGTGTTCAGTTCACATCACTTTTACGTTTTCATATTACTGGCGCAGAACATCCAAAGTGACTTGAGCTTTGTGGCACGTCGTTAGTGACCAAAGCATTTAATTCAGGCCAAAAGCGATTGATAATCATTGTCCTACAGCTCTTGCCGTTGACCAGTGGTGGTCTGACTAACTTCTTCCTCAAAAACCACTTGAACCGATTATTCCTCTCGCCCAAAACCCACAATTAAAATTACTTTTTCATAATGAATTATACGCTCATGTTTATATAATCCCAAATCCTACAATTTTGTTTCTTCAACCAAAAATTGTCCTCATCACTGAAGATGATTTTTCGACGTGTCACATGCCAACTGCTCCCCTGACCACTCTATGGACATCGGTCGTTTTATTTTTCAAATTAGTACATATTTTGGAGAATTTTCGTTTTTTAAACCTCTTTAATTTTAATTATGTGCTGTTTCTTTTCTCCCAAAATCTTTCTAAAAAATTCAAACTGATCAATTGAGGCGTTTTAACTAGTTCTCATGCGCATTTCACTGGGGCTAATGCAGATCATCAGGGAACCTTTACCCAACATTTCTTAGAATAACGTAAGATATTTATTTCAAACTTCCATTTTATTAACTGATAAGTCAAAAAAAAAAAAAAAAAATATCAAAGTTATAACAACAACTAACTTTTCCTTTTTTATTTTGTTGCGTTTTTATTCTACAATTGGTTGGCTCTTCTCCGACTCTAATTGTAGTTGCAAGAGAAATAAAGAATCTGGTATGGTTGCGGTCCCAATTAATTTCGCGAAGCTAAGATCTGTGAAGATCTGAGTTATCTTACGGACAGCGGCGATGGCTTCAGCAGGTCTTGCATTTTCTTAAAATCAGAGTATTTGTTGATGATTTACGAATAGTCCCTTCCATGAGAGGATTATGTCGGTACCACAAAATAAATGACTTCTGTGACAGCTGTATTAATAAAATACCTTTATTATTTCTACATGTTGTTAAATCATATATATCCCTCTATGGAGATTTAGAAAAGACTTAATGAATAAATGGCAAACCTTCTTAATTAAGACATGCGCTTTCAAACTGTTACATTTCGAAAGTCTCTGTCTATATATTTCCATTTAAAAAAAATATGAATATTGCATGTGGAGAACTTATGATAAAAAAATAAAAACAATAACAATCAGATTAGTTAAATCTGAATTTGTAGAGCAGCAGCAATTACTTCAGCAAATAATATTTTCAAAATCGGATATTAATTCACAACCAAACATTTTCTTTGTGAATAATTAAATAGAAAGACGGACAATGCAACCAGTAAGAAAATATTATCGCGGTAATTCTGGAACTGCAACTCCATTGATAAGAAGCAAATGAAAACTGAAAGAGAATTGTCAGGAAATTAAAACTAAAGAGAAAACTGACATCAATTGTGCGTTATTTCGCTGGTAATCAAGCGATCAGTGACAATTTAGAACTGTCACTTGAAATATGTTAAATGGTGTAAAAGTTGCATATATATTTAAAAATTTTTCTAGCTTAGGAACTACCCTAATTCACAAATAGGTTCATGTGGAAAAATATATTTATATAGAATCCAGACAGACGGTCCTTCAAGTGTCATCAACTTTATAACAGCACGTTTATATGCAAATTTTGCACTCATTTCTTTTGCACTTCTCCTTTTGCATTTTTATAATTCCGACATAGAGGCAATTCCGTCACATACATATAAATATCCGTATATATATGTATATATATATATATATATATATATATATATATATATATATCTGTATATATACAGGTAGATGTACATAATTTTTCTTTTCAATTAATACGTGCAAGTTCTCATGTCAGTGTGTTAAACGACATTTTCTGCATGCGTTTCTGTATGTGTAACCGTAATTGCTCTTTAGGAAAATGACTTCGGAAGTGTTCACGGAAATGACCTAAAGGTTGATAAACGAAAAATTATGAAAAAAAAATTTAAGTCATGTTTTTCGTATGTGATTTTGTCTGTACAAGAGGATTTCATACATTAAATACATCTTCTTTGTATGCCAGGGTCTTTTCCTTTTTAATGAGGATGATTATCACTTGAAGAAGCAGCAGCTGCTGCATAAAGAACAACAAAAAGCCATTAACGAGGAAGATTACCATAGAAATTAATATTATTATTTGCCTTTTTAAGTCATGTTATGGGTCAGTTTATTTATTGAAGCCTCTGATTTATTAAGGGAAATTAAGAGGTCAATACAGGTATTCTTAATGCTTTTTTAATCAAAAGTTTCTGTAGAGTTTAAGTCTGAATTTGAAAAAAAAAAAAATTATTTCCTGACGAATATATAAAACGCGGCATATATAACCAAAAAAGTCCCTCAATAATATAATTAAATGTAACCCAATTATTCATTGACAAATAAAACGTATTTAATTTCCATTTCAAGAGAATACTTGATGAAATTTCTTTAATAAAATACATTTCAAACTTAACTTGAAAATATTTTAATTCAGTTGGCAAATTTATATAAATTGAATAATGAATTTTTACAGAGTTTTACATTTTAAGTGTGTCTTTTAAGAAAAAAAAGTGTTCCTTTAAAATAAAAAAATAAAAAATCTATTCAGAGTATATTTTCGGGAATTGTCGTTTTAAACTCTTTAATTTTAGTTATGTGCTGTTTCTTTTTTTCCCAAAATTTTACTAAAATATTCCAATTTTTCATCACTTTGCATTTTTTAGTAAAATTTCGAAAAACAAGAAACAGCACATAATTAAAATTGAACAAAATCCATTCATTTTCTCTCAATCTTTTAAAATGTTAAATTACTTTTAAAAATGCAAACTAGAATTTCATATTACCTGGCATCCATAATATTTTTTTATATTTTTGTAGGCCACTTGTTGTTTTTATTCCTGAAAGTAAAAGAAAAAACAATAAAAGTTAATTAAATCACTATAATAATTTTATATAAGAAAAGTGTTAAGGGTAGAGTATTCAATTAGTCGGTTAAGCGATTTAAAAAAAAAAATGCCACCAACTGCTGCTCTTTTGCAAAACAGCAGATCAATTATAATATTCTTAACTTATTTATCAATTCGACAATCAGTTAATACCTTCCACATTTTCTTATTTTATGCATAAATATTTTTGTATGTCCACGAGTAATTAAGCAGTTGAACGAAGAAGAAAAAAAAAGAGTTAAAGAATTAAATGCAAAAGAAAATGAACAAGTATTTTGGAATGTAAATCATGACTGGAATATAAACTATAACTGGGACATGTTACACTTAATTGAAAAACTTTTATATGGTCTTGTTAAGGGACACTATCTCATTCACATTCACTTAAACATAAATGGTATGCAGATTTCCGTGCCCAGTGTTGTCAGTCTGATACCCAGCGTTGCCTGTCTCAGGCATGAAACTTTGAAATGACTTCAGCTGATAAATTTTTGGTTTAAGTGAATTAATACTATTTCTTTGTTAGACCTGAACAACAGGATTATCTCAAGGGTCTCAAGTTTTTATTTAACACAAAATTGCATTATAATTTTAATATAATTTCTTAAATTTAAATATATAGAATTTCATTATGAGTTAACTCGCAAGTGGTGGCCATTTAAGCTTCTTACTATCGCGCTCTTCAAAAAAGTTCTGTGATCGGCAGACATTTTTAGCGGTCTTAGAAATAATTAATATTGAATTCAGATAAACGAAATATTCTCTTAGTAGTTCAACTGCTTATTTTTCTTTGTCTTGGACTAATACTGCGGGGATGACTTCTATTTATGAAGTGCATTTTCGTTACAACTAGAAATGAGAGGATGGAGACAAATAAAGATTGATTAAAAGTTAAAGAATTTTTATGGTAATTATTTTAACGAATATTTTATATTGCTATGTTAAATTTAATTAATATTCATTGGCATATACACATAAGCACTGATGATGAGAGTGTTGCGACTTTCGAAAACAGCTGTTCTGCTCTGCTGTGTAAGTTGAATAAAACTGATGTTGACTTTCCTTTGTGCCTTGAAATATTTGTCATCATGTCTTTCTGAGATTCTAAAAATTAATTTCGAACAATTAGCCTATGAATATTAATTCAATTTAAAAACTTTTGTTGTAGCTTTTTTAATATTTACTTCGCAAGTAAATTTTTTGCTACCGGTACCGTGAGAAGAGGGGGTCATATTCTGCTCTTTATGTATCGGGTGTTTATTATAGAGTGATACAACTTTGAGTTGGCATAACTGCTTTGTTTGACCACCCATTTAAGAGCTGCTATTGCTTTTTCTTTAGTTTGCTTTGACATTTCATTATGGATGGACTTAAATCAGAACAACGCGTGCAAATTGTTAAAATTTTTAATCAAAATAATGGTTCTGTTCGTCAAAATTAAAGTACACTTCGTCCATTTTATGGCGTACATAATCCTCCTTCAGAGTTTCTAATTCGAAGAACAATAGATCGCTTTCGGATCACATTAACTGTTAGTGCGCATCTCGTGAGGCGCCGAACAGTGCGCACTGAAGAATCTATACCCGCTGTACAGGAAAGCATTTAAGATGATCCTAATCAATCAATTCGTCGCCTTTCTCAGACACTGGGATTGTGTCCTTCCACTTTATGGAAGATTTTCCGCAAAGATCTTGACTTAAAAGCTTTCAAGATTCAACTTGTGCAGGAATTAAAGCCAAACGACCATCGTATGTGCCGCCAATTCGGCGAATTTTCCAAAGAAGCCCATTTTTGGTTGAATGGGTACGTAAATAAACAGAATTGTCGCATTTGGACTGAGAAGAATATACAAGCTTTTGTCGAAACAACATCATGACACATCCACAGACAACTACTGTTTGGTGCGCTTAATGGGCTGGCGGAGTCATTGGCCCGTATGCCCTCAAAAACGATGATGGTCAGAATGTTACTGTTTGTGAAAATTGGTGCTCCAGATTGCGGCTTGTACCCGCCAGCCGTGGCGACCATATGGCCGAAGTCACGTCTAAACATTAATGTAATAAAATTTTCTATCCAATATCATTGATATCAAAAATATATTACTATGTTTTATTATGATTTAAACTTGTATCACTCTATAAAAAAACACCCGATACATGATGGTGTTAATCATTATCGGAAAATGCTCAGTGACCAGCGGCTATGCCTTCGGCATTGAGACAAGTCGACAAAAACGAATACAAACTTGCATTAAAGCAGGTCACAAAAACCCAACACTATATTCATACTCAAGGTCGTGATCCAAGAAATTTGAGAGCCTTTTACTTCAGCTTAACTCTATTAATAATGTCTTCTATTGGGTTCTTATGTAAAACGTGTTGACCATTTTAATAGTCAACCACAATATAGTCGATATATTTGGCGACATTAGCTTTCCTTCGCGGTCAGAGCTCCAAAAGTAGTGCAGCTCTTTTCGCTGTTTCTTTTATCTATAAATATTTTTATTGCTTAAAAGCATCGACATTCTCAACAATAAATATGTTTGTAGATCTCTATTTAACAAGTTTTTTATTACCACAAAATGCATTTTACTGACAAGTTGCGAAAACATATTTCTATTTGTTCTCAAGCTTAACTTTTCTTTCCTAAAGCTTTTTCTTTTACTTATTTTTCTTTTTTTTATTCAAATACAATATAAAGTTTTTCCTAAACTTCAAGTAGCGCTTTTTTCTTTTCTTTTGCTTTTATTACTTGTGAAATTGCTCTTTCCTACTTTTAAGAATTATTATTTTCGATTCTTATATTTATTTTTATATTCTACACTAAACCAGTGAAATGGTTAAATCAACCATCACTGCAATAAATACGGGCTTTCAGAAAAATCATTTCTTTCATTTTGCAAAAAAAAAAAAAAAAATTGTAGAAACAAAAACTTTTCATTTGAGTAGAAGCTTTAAATTTTTTTTTCTCTTTTTGTTATTAAGATTTGGTTTAACAATCTGCAAACTATAAGAAACAAATGAAATAATAAAAGAACAACTTCATGGATAAGGAAAAAATCATTATGCTTTCTTATGCCGTTCGTATTTGTTTGAGTTTGAAAAAAAAGAGATGAAGTCCTTGCGGCTAACAATTTGTCGCATGTTGTAGTTAAAGGACACTGCTATTGAGGGCGCACTGTGTGTATGAATTTCTAATAAAAGAAATTGTTATTAAATAACTATTTCATGGGGGACTTTGATACAACTGCTTAATCATATTATTTTTATTATAAAATTTTACAAAAAAGGTTTATTTGTTATTTATGTTATTATTTCTCTCATTAATAGAAAGAATAGTTTTACTGCCGGACTGTTCAGTCACTTGGATTGCTTTCATAGTAGTTCACACTTGTCAAATATTTGCTCAAACTAGCGTAACCACTTAAAACTAATGAAAAAATCATTCTATTAAAAATACTTTTTAGTACATGTTTTGGGTATTATCGTTTTAAACCTCTTGCATTTAAATTTTGTGCTGATTCTTTTTCCCCAAAATCTTACTAAAAAAAACTCAAAGTGATCAATTGAGGGGCTTTAGCTTGTTCCCATGCGCATTTCACTGGGGCTAAAGCAGATCATCAGGTAACCTTTACTTTTTATTGAGTTAAATAGTCTCCAATAGTTTTATTTCGTTATTGAAGTAACTATTTTACTTAACACGTTCAAGAGCCAAAATCTTTTTGATCAGTATTTAGTGGTTACGTTTTTGTAGGAAAATATTTGCCATGTGTGGCAATACCTTTACAACACCAATATAAAAGGCAACACATCAATTTTATTTGAAAATGAAGCCTCTTAGTTCCGTATGCTAAAGCAGGTTGTTTCAGACATGATTAAAATGCGGACAACGGATATACAAGTCCATGTAGCCAAAGTGTTCTCATTAAAATACTGTGGCTTTTTTTATTCAAACGGTTAAAGGGCTTCTTTTTATAACCCACTGTTCTCCGTATATAATGACAAGATATTTATATTTCTCTACCCGCATTTATTAAATTTCTGCCCTAAACCAATTATGCTTTTTAATTACATCGCATGCTTTTAGATTTTAATAATGACACAAAAGAGAACAACAAAACGAAATTAATTAACATGCACTCACAATTGTAAAAAAGTCCGAGAGCAAAGGATGTGTTTAAAAATCAGGCACTTTCGTTAAACATATAAAACACCAACGGGTGTGGAGAAGGGTACTCATACTAAGTCATAAGTTTAATTTACGGCCAAGAGAACTAATTCAAAAGCATGTGTTTTTGTTTCTCATGTTTCTGCAAAAATCACTTTTCAACGAAAACAATTAAAAACAGCATAACATGGACTTTTATTTACATTAATAATATTTATCTAGGGCTGTGAAGTGTTATTAATTAAGACACGATTTAGTTAAGGGCGTGAGTTGTTTTCCACACGCACTGTAAAATTTTTTTTTATTATTAAAGAGCTTGTCAAACGAATGCACAATAAATATTTTAGTGCCTAATGAAGAGTCATAATCTCAAGGAGGGGCGGTCTAAAAGCCATTATCTTCATTTTATCTTAGATGGAATAGAGTGCTTTGAAAATATTAGCGTAAAAGAAACCAGTTCCAACATTTATCCGCCTTTTACATACTTTTTAAAATTTATATGTTTTATGAGGTCAATCGCGGTGCTTAAATTAAGTGTTTAAGGGAATTATATCTCACACTGTTCGTTATCACTTTATATGCCTGTAATTAAATTTTCTTTATGGAGACAGTTTCACACATCTACAAGTTACAAATCTACAAGAAAAATACTCTTGTCCTTTAGCTTGTAGTTTTGAGAGACGAGACGCTGCAACTAAATTCAAAGCAATAATAAATTTTAATATTTCCGTTTTTGCTTTATATGCAAATAGTTAATAGTAGTTAATAGTTAAAACAAATAGTTAATGTAATTCAATGAAATTCTAAAAATATATTAAAATTTAATTAACGTTAAAATCTAACGTTTCGTGCTTCGCTAGAGATAAATTACTAGGCTCCTTCGTTGCCATTTTTTGGTTTTTTCTAACCTTGCAAACCAGTGCCTCGTTTCTGTAACTGATGTGAGAAACTAAATAATTATGATTGTCATGCTTTTTATTGTGAGGGCTATCCATAGAATAATATATTTATTATTATAAGAAACCAATAAAATTTTAAATGCTTTAAGAAATATATTCTGACTCATCCTGTCTCTCACAGAGTGACTACATTTTTTTCGATGCGAGAAGTTATCACTTCATTTATAGAAACTAGGCACAGTTTCGAAAAAACCTGTCCACTTTTTATACCACGATAGTACATATTAATATATATCGAATTGTAGTTTTACTTAAGAATCGAGTGTGAAACGATTATTAATCACATTAAGTTCCAACATATGCAATTAGTTTTTCTACAATTTTAAGATAGTTTATCTATTCTATTTTTCTTTTCCCAAAACTGTATATTAAAAATATATTTAATTATATTATGAAGATAAAGAAACATTGAAATATGTATTAAAATATTATAAATCAGGATACTGTTTTATTCTCTAATATAAGCCGAATATACATAAATTATTGTCTTACCTTTAATATTGAATTGAATTGCGCAATTTCAATGATACCCTTAATCACAAACACACTTTATCACATAATTACACTATTTTTGAATTTTATTTATAAATTCTTTTGTATAAATTTTATATATATTTTGTTTTAAAACAGCCCATATCTTGAGGAATTTTCCATCTTATATATTTATTTTTATGATTATGATTATTGATAAGCTCTTTTTACCTCCATTTTTATTCAACTCTATGACACATACAACACACAATCGAACATACATAACCGATCTTCCCGAATCAGAGAGGGATGGAAGCAATGAAAAATAAAAGTTGACGTTTTTTTGAACAAGACTTTTTTAAGTTTCATGCAAATTTATTATTTCACAAGCATTTGAAATTGGTCACTTAACATTTGATACAGTAATGCTTATTAATTTTTTATTATACTGGAAAGACGGTTTTGGGGTTAGAGAAATTTATTCTTAATATTTATTTTGAAAATGTTCATGCTAGATAGTGCTGTCATAACAGAGATTTTAAAACTCTTTAATATTATTTATTTGCTGACTCGTATTCCCCAAAATCTTACTAAAATATTGTAGAATGAAAATGTAAGAAAATAAAAAAAGGAAAAGTTAATAGTTTGAATAAATATCTTTAGTTATTCTAAGAAGTGTTGAGTAAAGGTTCTCTGTTGATCTGCATTAGCCCCAGTTAAATGCGCATGGGAACTAGCTAAAACCTCTCAATTGATCATTTTGAATTTTTAGTGAGATTTTGGGAAAAAGAGAAACAGCAGATAATTAATATTAAGGAGGTTTAAGAACGACAATTCCCTAAAAATATGTACTAATTTGAAAAAGAGATTTTATTATTTTAGGAGAAATTATCATGTCAGCTTAAAGCCAGAGGATGTCGAAATATCGTTTAATATAAAATAATAAATAATTTTTTATAAAAATAGGCTTTAAGCTCAATATCATTATTTAAATAATATATAAAAAATAAAAAGCTGAAAAATTAGAGCGATATTATTATAATAACTACTTTAAAGTGTTAATTTTTAAAGCTTTTTATTATTGTTAGACATCCTTTTAAAATCATTAACTTCAAATACGTGTTAAAAAAAGAAATTTGGCATTAAATCTAAAAATGCCAGAAGGGTTTTTTTATGTTACACGTGAACTTTATTTTTGGTTTCATCCCTTTCCGTTTTTTGTCGTTGCACTGTGTAATTAGTGCTCTTATTTATTTTAAGTTTTTACTTGTTGACTTGTTTACATTTTAAGTATCACTGTTTTCATACCAGCAAAACAACAACACACATGATATTCACTGCAACGCAAGGGCGCCGCAGCACTTAACAGTCGAATCAAGCCAACAGTGGCTGCGCAGTTTACAGTTTTGTTTTGCACTAAGCAGTTTACATATATGCATTAAGGAGACAGTATATGTTTTAAATACATTAATATCAAGAGAAATTGGATGGAACTTCTATGTAATTCATCCTCGTATATCAGTGTTGCCAGTGAAGATATTATATACTATATTAATATAAAATAAAATGAGGCCCTTCTATAACTGTACTAACATGAGATGCACATAGATACATATGTATATTGTAATACACGTATGTACATACGAATATCCTTGCAAACTATTGTTAATGCATTTATTTATCTCCATGACATTAATTTTCATATACATACATATTTTCTAATTAATATGTATGTATGTAAATTCAAACCTATTGGTTTTTCTCTACTTATGAATTAATATTTCGTAATAATTTTATTAGCGAAATATCTATAATATTTGCAAGTACGTACATAAGCATTTTATGTGGGGAATCATTCGAAGTATATTCACATGCTCTCATTATTAAATTAATAAACTCGGTATTGTTCTGTTATATAAAACCAATATATTCTCTTATTAGTATTGTAATAATTTGCTTTACTTTTGAACTCTTGTTTGTATTTTCATACCCAACAAGCATACAAAGCATCTATACACATCCGCACACACATAATAAGGTAGGCACTCTCTTTCATTCAATACAATGCAAAACACAACATGCCGGTCTCACAAACATGTTAAACTAACAGTGGCTGCACTGTTTACAGAACTTCGTAATTTTATTGTGAAACAATTTTCCTACACACACTTTTTACCACTAAAAACTAAAATATTTCAGAATATTTTTGCGTTTAATTATTAAATAAACATTTATTTACACAAATTATTAATTTTTTAACACTGTTTCCATTCTATTCCTTGGTTATACTGAATGTTATGGGATATGGAATAGCCAGACACACTAGCAAAATGCAAAGCAGCGCAAAAAACATTCCCTTTAATAACTGTGATAAATTTTTACTTTGATGTTATTATTAATGTACACACTTATCGCACACTAAACCCTAAAGAGTAACAACTGAAAATTAATATATTTATAGAAGGTCCTTGCAAGGATAAATTTTTAATTTTAGAAAGCATGACAACTTAAGATAATTTATTGAACATTTGATAGTTAATGTGACTAAAAATTTAAGTCAATAAAAATTATATTTTTAATATCATAATTGTGGCTATTTATGATTTACATCGGCTTGGCCCCAGGTTTTTGTAAAAAACTAGCAGATGCGCAAGTAAGACTCAAGTCCAGCACGCGTGGACCTTCTATGCCATGTCCGATGGATGTCTTAGTTATTTTCATTTGCTGTGGAGATTATCTCTTATTAAAAATTGGTATATAAGGTCTTTGAAGGTCTAGAAAATCATTTTTTTACTTTCAACAGGATGTAGGGAAGCTTATCTGCTGATTATTGCAAAACAGTTGTGCTATTTTATAGCTCTTAAAGCCTACAATGGGGTTATTTAGGCCCTTATTTTGTAAACCATCTTGCATAAGTGAAGTTTATATTAATACAAAAATGAGTACATATTTTGGGGAATTGTCGTTTTTCAAAAATCTGTAATTTTGCTTATGAGCTCATTTTTCCCCAAATCTTACAAAGAAATTCAAAATACGGGTCTTGGCTAATTCCTAAGCGCATTTCACTGGGGCTAATGCAGATCATCAGGGAAACTTTACCCAACATTTCTTAGAATAACTCAAGATATTTATTTCAAATTTCCACTTTAATAAATGAGAAGTCTTAAACAAACATCAAAGTCGTAACATATTTTAAATATTTTTATAAAACCTGCTTTTGCTTTCCTATTAATTTTATTAACCCTGGATGGTAACTGTTCGTCGAATCGGTGAAGCTCATTTGATCTTTATCATATCACTCTTTCATGTTTGTTTACATCGATTTCTTTTCTGGAAAATAGTGCAACATTTTTCACACGATTTAACAAAAAACAGCAACATTTTGTCATTTCAAAATAAGGAATTTATTAGAAATTAATCCAACATTCCTCACGCAAAATAATTTGTTTTAAAACTTTTCCAAACCGCCAATTTTAACAAAATAAGTGAGAAAATGTTACATGTTTTCAAGAAAAGCAAACACCATTCGATTTGAAGAAAAAATTCTTTTGTGTAATATTTTAGATTTTATTTTTCTTTCTACATATAATTTTTTTTTAATTATAAATTTTTTATTTTAATGAAATGGTTAACAAAAAAAATTTTTTTTTATTTTTAACGTTAAAAATTGTTCCACTAGAACTATTTTTAAAAATTATTAGATGATTCAACTTACTCTTCGTTAACGTGTCAAAATGAAGAGCAGTCATCCAGGGTTAAGGCACATTTTTTACAATATTAAGAACTGAAATTCTAATATTGAATATTATTTCATATCTACCACGCAAGAAAGGAGGTAGTGGTATTTCTGCCTATTTCTTGCTGAATTCAGCTGATTTCTTGTGTGACTGTCAATAAATTTCAGCGTCTGGCGAAGTGAAGGCAGTCAATGCCTTAATGCCTCAATTAAATTTAAAGAGAATTTCGTTAGTGAGTCTCAAACGGCCTGTTATATTTAATATTTTAACATCGACTTGCAATTGTGTTTTTTGTTATTCACAAGAGTTAATCGCGCAAATATATCCGCCCTTCTCAATATAAAACTGTTTTAAATCTGTAATTCTCTTAAAATTAACTTTAATTTCCTATCATATTTGACTGTTCCATTAGATGATCTTAATTTTTGCACAAACTCAACTGAGCATGATAACGAGCAATTGTTGCAAAATATAAAGCCGTCAAAAAGAATTTATGGAAAAAGCAAAATAAAAATAAATATAATAAATATATTCCACAAAACAATTTGCGTTGTAAAGAATATTACTGGGGAAATTTTTTTCTAAATAAAATACAAAATATATTTTGTGTTTCATAAATATATATAAATTTTTTTTGTTGTCCTTCTATCCTTTGAACGGGTCTTTATGCTGAAATTCAACATGACATTGTTAGAATATCAAAAATGTAGTGGAAAAGAATCAGGGTCATTTCAAACTGTAACAGCGAATTACAACTCAAACATAAAACTGCGACTTTGTAAATAAAATGGAAATAAAAACCCTGGAGAACTAACCAGCCAACCAACCGACCAACCGACCGTCCGAACAACAAGCCGTGTAGACATAAATTGTTTGGTTAGTTTTTAGTGTGGGTTAACTGAAATTCAATTACACAAAATATATTTAGACAAGGATTTACATTTTGATGATGGTGCTGATGATGATGATGAGGATGGAAAAGAAAAGTACAATTTATAGTATTTTGAATGAAAAATAAAAATTTCTTAAAGCAGCAGTTATATTTCCAAATATGTCTGAAGTCTATTAGAATCGGCCAATTCGGTAAAAATAAGTTGACTTTGAATTTTGTTCTCAGCGAAGTTCATTTTATCTGGAGCCAATTTCTCAAAACTCTTTATTTTAAAAGGCTACACGTGAAATCGCCGGAAAAATATAAAATAAAATTTTACTTCATTCATGTTTCATTAGAACATTGTAAGTTTTGACAATTTTCACGGTGAAGCAGCAGCAACGAGTTAGTTGGTCACAATTTTCAGGCACAAACTGACATTGACGCCCCAACCCAGACCTTTTCAAACGTTTCTTAATATCTAGTTCGATGCGGAGTTTTAAATTTCTTAAAATTTTATTACAATACGACTGAGTTACAGATTTTTTAAATTATTGCTAGAGAAATTGAACGCTTTAAAATATCAGGAAGTTATTGATTTTGTCCCGTTTTGCAGCAATCAGGGTTTCATGAGATCTCGACATTTTGAGTTCCTACAAAACGTTCCGAGTTTTTTTGAAAGAGTTTCACTATGTCTGTATATATATATATATATATATATATATATATATATATATATCTGTGCTTTGTGTGGCTGTAGGAATGCGAGTCGCTTATAACTTTTAAATGACTCAGCTGAAGAGTTCCAATAAACTTGGATTTTTTATGAATTTAAACTTATTCAAACCGGTAGAACTGAAAATTTCACAGAAACACAAAGACTTTTTTTTCAATTCTTCGAATTATTACTTTTTTGAGAATTGCAATTTATAACTATTTAATTTTAGTATCGCTCTGATTCGTGTGTCCCCAAAGTTTTATTAAAAAATTCAAAGTGATAAATGAGAGTCTTCCAAAACGTGTTTTAAAGTAATTTTTCGAAGGATTTACCCATCGATTCCACATACTTGATTCAAAGAGCCACGTTCATCCGTTAAGTAGTAAGTGAAATATCGTGAAAGAAATTATATAAAAAGCAATTTTTTAAACACTTTAATTCTAATTGTGTGCAGATTATTTTTTCCTAAAATCTTAATAAAAAATTCAAAGTGATCAATTGAGGGTTTTAGCCAGATCCTAAGCGCGTTTCACTGGGGCTAATTGAGATCATCAGGGAAACTTTACCCAACATTTCTTAGAATAACTTAAGATATTTATTTCAAACTTTCACTTTAATAAATGAGAAGTCTAAAAACAAATATCAAAGTCATAACAAGAACTCACTGATCACTTTTCCTTATTTATTTTTTTAATAATTTTATTTTTATATATTTTTAATTGTAAAATTATAATCTGCTTGATTAGTGCTCTCAATTTTAATAAGACTGTTTATTACGATTGACTTTTCAAAAAATTGTAGCTCTTTGAAAGGTAAGACAGTCGTATTTTATTTAACAACATACGACGCCACGATTTGCAGGTTAAAATAAGCTGGAAGTTAAGGGGTTTGCCAATCAGGGTTCATATTTTTCCTTATATTTTTATTAGTTAATAGTATCTCGGTTGCTCTCTGTAAGATTTAAGCTGAATTTTGGATTGTTACGAAACACAACAGGTGTTTTCTTTACATTTTAATTAAAAATGAGAGTTAAAAACGACAACTCCCAATAATATAAAAATTTAAGTATTTATATTTAATTTGGCGATATATTAAAATACAATAATTTCCTTTAATAAGACCAGCACTTAAGGACTTATTGCTAGTGATGAAGAGACAGACTACGGAGTCGAACTAAGGCTTCATAGGCTTGTGTTAATGACTTCAGCCAACAGATTTAACAGATGCACAAGCAAAAGCAATAGTCTCGTTTCTTATCATATATTTCTACTTACTTTGTTGTTTGTTTATTGTTTGTTTCTCTGCCTGGTCCTTATCATTCATAACGTTAACAATTTGCTCCTTCATTATTTATATTCTGTCTGTCAGCATTTGATTTTAATAGTTACATTAATTAGCCAACTTCCTGTTATCTTTTCAAGTCAACAATAAATCATTTGGTTTATGAGATTAAAGATATCAAAATAGATTTCATGTTGACACAACAATTCCTTTGAAAAAGATTAATCAAATTTGTAGTGAAATCCGGTCGGTTAATTTCAGGTATTTTCAAATGGCACACAAGATGTAGATCTTTTATTATAAATCATTTCATACAATAATATAACACATAATTAATTTAAACTTGCTGCCAGGATTTCAAGATATAGAAAATGTTTCTTTTCGGTTTAATTGTTTTGAAATATACGCAGCGTTTTGTGTGATCTATTCCAAAACATTTAGGCGATTCAAATGGTAGTCGTAAAGTCTTAACCCCCTAATTCACAAACGATTGTTAAAGTTAATGAATGCTTTAAGGGATCTTCAACCATACAAAATCCATACATTAAAGGCACTTTAATTTTAATAATCGTTTATGTATTACAGCGTTAATATTTAAATTAATAATTATTATAACCGTTTTGAGCCACAGCAAATTCTGCAAAGTTCTATAATATCAAAATATTTCAAATATTTTACTTAAAGCTTCAGTTTTGAGTAATAAAGCGATCATATATAATAACATATATACAATGTCTTATAATTATTTTCATTATCTTTATAAGAAACACAGAGTACCAAATATTTCCTATATCTGTGGGAAGAAGATCATTGGAAGTACAGATACTACTCCCGCGCCATCTACCATATTCCTTTTTATATTGAAAAGTTGCCAAATATATCATATAACCCAAAAACAATATCTATAAAAATCAAACTTGACGTAAGCCCGTGATGACGGGAAGTCCTTCCCAATGCAAACAAGCCATTGCGAGAGTGAAAAGCAACATAAAAATATGTGAAAATAATAAAAGAGTTTCACTGCCTAGTCCATGAGATAATTCCATACGGTTCTGTTGTTAAAATACATTTAAAGCAACAACAATTTATAACATATTGTTTTTGTTTCAACGTATTTTGAGGACAAAACAACATCGATTGTCGCTGTGAACCATGGCAGGAAGTCTGAAGTGAATATTAAAAACCACCACGTGCATGCTAACACATGTACAATATTTCAAATAAAAATATTAAATTTTCCATCCCACTCAGCAAAACAAAACAGCGGTGTTTTCGAAAGCCTCTAAAATCGCAGAGTTAAATAGTTTATAATTTCAAATCACTCAGAATTTTAGATCATACACATCGTTTTTTCATAATTCTTTTAACTTATCAAAGTAAAAAAGTGCTTTAAAAATATTATAAATCTCTATTTCTCTATTCCCTATTTGCTACGAAAGAAATCTGCCTTCATGCTATTCACCAGGTCCAACCATAATGAACGTTGTTAATTGCAAATAACAGAAAACTGCTTTCAGAGAATAATTTAAATTTTTCCAATGGAAGTGTGAGTAAAATGCTCCCCACTTCTGCGGTGGCTACTTCTTTCATCGATGATCCATATTTTTAATAACTCTAAGACATAATATCTGTTTAATGTCCTTATGGTGCCCAATTATTTCATCCTTCAGTTCTTGAGTTACTTTTGGCTTATTGACGTACACTTTTTGCCTTAAAAGTCTTTAAGGAAAGAAGTCCAACGGTATCAAATTATATAATCCTGGCTGCCAACTAACATCGCCATGAGGTGATATAACCGTTGAATTTATTGTGTGACCGTGCCACAGTTTCGTTGGGTGTATGATAAGTATCAAAGTCTTGTAGAAACTCCATATCGTCGAGGTCTATATTCTCAGTTTTTTTGTCACAAGAGGCTCATTATCATCTCATGATAGCGAGTACTAATCACGGTGGGTTAGTTTGAAAAGAGGGGCATGAGTCATCCCAATCTTATCAGGGATTACATCTAGGCCGCAATAGGCCTGTTGTGCGCTCTAAAGTAGGAGTTGCCATTCTATAAGACCTTCATCGTACCGTTAAAAACCTTAGAATTTGATTAAATTAAGAACCTAGTCTCTTCAATGTATCTTCTTAAGTCCCTCCAGTTAGAGCCCCTGAGAAAATCTATCTCCTGATTAAATGCCTGTCTTCTGACTTGGCTACAAGCTGGACAGTAGCACAAGTAGTGCTCCAGTGTTTCGTCCTCCTGGTGGTGTTACTCCTGGTCGTGTTACTCCTGGTCGTGTTACTCCTGGTTGAAAAGGTTGGCTACTCTTCCTTAATAGTAGTGAAGTACATATTTGATATAATAAGTGTCTTCATCTTTCACCACATCAATGAGCCAGATTTAATGTTCGTTTCAAATAAACTATTCACAGTAACTGCTTGGTCGAACTAATTTTCAAAGAATTATTGACTTATGAGGTCGGCCCATTAAACGCGCTAACCGCTCACAGTTTTCCTATTTGCTGCAACCCCAATTTGCTAAAGTTTCTGCTCAATCGGTTGATTATGCTAAGCAAAAGAAACACCAAGTTCACGAAATATAGTTTGATTTAAACGGCCTTTTTTATAAAAAGCCTTAAATATCTTAATGCGGCTTCAAATTGTGTACCAAAAACTGCACCAGTGAAAACTCAAATTAAGAAATTAAGAAAAAACTGGACGTTGAGATGTAACCCACTATTAACATCGTGGACCATCTTTCATAATTGTACCAGCTTCAATCTTTCATTTTACTTTTTCAAGCTTCGCCTCGCGGCGAATTGTATTAATAAATTGATTGCAACTAATAACGATGCATGATAAACACTCGAAAAGCTCAGGAACAGTTTTTTATAAATTCTGAATACGGATTTTTCGTACATGGAATTTAAATAAAATATACATGAAATATATATAGAGAACAAGAGAAGTGAGTTGGTGCTTAATAATATATGATACGATATTTACAATGCACTTGCACATAATCACTTCGAATTTCAATCAACTTATCGTTTACGGAAAAAAAAATTTTAGATGAAATAAATTTAAAAAGCGAAAGTCCTAAACCCTTTTCACTTATTAAGAATTCCAGCTCGATTGCCAATCACATTACGGATGTGCTGTTGCTGTCGTTGCGTGTTCATTCCTCAACAGAAAACTGACACAAGATGTAACTTCAGGACTGTTTTTTATTTCTTTTTCTTTTTTTAACACAAACAATAGTGTGTGCCAGTTGTGTTATCCTTTGAAATGCTTTTACTAGAACTGAAACTTGTTACTCCTTGGAAAATATATATAAATATATATATATATATATATATATATATATTATTTTTGCACAAAAGAAAGTAGGTTGAGGAGTTACCTTTTTCTACTGTTATCTGTTCCATCTATCAGGTGTATTAGATCTTTTCATTATAAGCATTCATCGTACTAACCTTTAGGGTTTGAGTTTTTCCTCTGTATTGTTCGTATTTTTCCCTTTCCTTTATGTCTTCCCACCTTTTGTTCTGTTGACACTCTGGTGTCTGGTAACTTCAAAAACACATCGACTAGATATTATTTTGCATTTGTGTGTTTGACAAAAAAACAAAAAAAAAGAAAACTTTACAATTTCAGGATTTCGGTTGGGGTTTTATTTTATTTTTTTGCCACCTTTCTATTGAATTTATGGTTAAAGCATGTGTGGAGTTAAGTTTTCCACAGAAACATAGTTAAACATGTAATAACAGCAGCAGCAGCAGCAGCAGCTACAGGCCTTGTCATTATACTGCCAGGCTACTTTCATTATAAAAAAAAAAATTTATTAATTAAGAGGAAATGTTTTTGGTTAACAAAACAAACGTGGAGACAATATCTTTCTTTTCAACGCTCTGATTTCGGCTAATAACTATAACAGTTGTCGTTGTTTTTTATTGTTACTTTTATTTAAAATTGAAATCTGAAACTGACAACGACAAGTTTGAGGGTGAGAGAGTTTTTTTTAGTTTGTGTGGTTTTAAATTAAATTTGGAGCATATCAAGTTTATTTTTATTTTCATGTGATTTAACAGATATCAATGTATTTTTGCAAGTGATTTTCTTAAAAGATTATTTCAATAAATGTCTGATGCCATGTTTTATTCAAAATGATGCAGTGTTTATTTAAATAAAAGCATCACCAGCTTAAACAGGGCTGATATTGTGATTTATATAAAAAAACAATTTTGCTAACGAATTTTAAAAATTATATTGATTAATAAAAAAATTTAAAAAGGCTATGGCTTGTGCCTAGTTGAAAGTGCCTGATTTCAAAATCCTTTGGATCCAAATTTGTTTTTTGTTTGTGGTTTTGGAACATTAAAAATGTTTAGGAAAAAAAGTCACGAAACAATCCTTTTTCAAGCAAGTTTTGTGGCACAAATCACGTGTATGGAAACGCTCTTTAATTATTTTATATTATTGAAACTGAAGCGCTATTTTGTGTATTAAATATAATATACAAATTGAAAATAAATTTAGAAAAATATATGCTTGCGAATTGTATATTAAACCAATTCTTCTTTGCCATTTTCACCTCAAATATCGAAATACTATAGAACCTGTCCAACACAACTTCACTAGTTCAATTGCGGCAAGAGCCTGGTGACAGATGAGTGCTGAGTAGAGTGGCAGTCTAATTCATCAAGAATGATTTTGTTTGCTCACAATAGATTTAGTTGTACCAATATATCCTTTTATAATATGAAATTTATTTGTTGGGTGGTTAAGCAATGTCTATATGCATTTCATTGGCGCTTCTTACCAAATCGTCAGTAGACTTCAACCACAGTTTTGCAAAGTTTCAAACTTCTCAACTTATTAAAAGACTTCCAAAAACCATCTGAGAATTATGTTAAATAAATTAACTATTAAACCAAACCCAACAAACAACTTTTATTCGATACGACTCCATTTTATTTTTCTATACCTTTATACAATTAGAAATCCCTTGGATAACAATGAAAGTATTTATAGTACAATGACAATATGTCAAAAAATTAGTTTATTAATAATATATCCTTTTCAAATTATTTACAAAGTTGAATAATGAAAACATTAATAATCTGCTCTTGTTTGTTCTAAGCATTTTACTATCAACCATTCGCTCAAATATTTGCTTAATATGACCATATTTGCAGTGTGAAATCTTTTTTTTTAACAAATAAAAGCTTGGTATTGAATATTTAAACGCACTCAAAAATTAAGAAAACAGTATCTCTTTAAATTTCTCAGTAGTATTAACTGCTTCTTGACAAATCGTGATTTTCTTCAGTATCACGTGTTTTTTAAATTACTTTTTTCTATATTCAAACATTCTCAAAGTAAAAATTGCATATTTCTCTTTTGTTTTGTGTGTTCTTGGCAAAACAGCCGCAGTTAAGCAAAAATGCCAGCTGATGCCGCTGCCAATCGTTGTTATCCATTCCATGCTGCACGCTGAACAGTCAAAAGAGATTTAATTTGTTGCATGGCAGCAAAAACATGTTAGACAGCAGGTCAAAGTTGAAAAAAATTATCATTGAAACTTAACGAATCTTTATGTAGACTTTTTATTGTTATTGTTTGATTTTCTTTCGGTTTTAATGTGGCCCCACAAGCGCCTGAGCACGGAGAGCGGTGTTAAATGAGAGTATTTATACATGATGGATAGACAGATGATGGGATGGTGGTGGGGGAGTTGCACCTCTAGACAAAACAATAACACAAGACATCCAAAGGAGGGCAATTTAGTTCTAACATGGCTTCCGTAGCGTAAACAGGTTTGTCTTCTAACGACAAGAATTTTACGTGCTGAAAGTGTATTTGGAAAGTGTGTCGTGCGAATGTGAATAAAAAAAAAACGTAATACTAAATTGATAAGAGGTGTAAATGTGTGAGTGGCACACATGCAGCACATGAGTGTTAGAAAGTAAAAAAAAAAATTATAAAAACAAAAGCAGGAAATGTGGACTGGGAGTCTAATCCAAAAATTTAATTAGTGAAATTTCGTTGTGGGTACAGGAAATTAAAGGAAATACAATTTTTATTAAGAACGTGTTCAATTATCTTAATGAAGAAGAGTTGATTAAAATACAAATTATAAATTTTGTAAGAGTTAATAAAAATTTATTCACATAAAAATTAATTGTGCACTGAAAGTTCATTTCAAGTGAGAAATGTGTGGCTTAAAAGTATAACAAAATGTGGAATATAAAAATAAAACCAATTGGAAAAAAATATCCTGAATCTGTTTAGCAAATATTTTAATGCAAATAAATGCGAAATCGTGTACTAAAAAATAAACAAATAAATAAATAAAATTAAAGAGAAGCTACATGGCAGCTGGTGACATATAAGTCGAGTGATATTTCTGCAATAGATAAGAAATCCTGAGTTACTGCAACTTTTATCAAATATTCTTGGTAAATGAAATGATTTTGCTTAAAGCATTTTTTAATATTTATTAAAAAAACAGTATAGTTGTTTTCAAATAAAATACAGTGATCCTTGTTATCATTTTAGTTGTCGTGATATTATCATCTTACAAACTAAGTCTGAGTGTTAAAATTTTGTATGATAGATTTCTGATTACAGTGAATTTCGTATTTTGTAAATATATTAAAGCAAAGATTTTTAATCATTAATTGAGTGAATAGATTATGGTTAATATATCGTGTAGAGTTTAAAGATCAGGTGATATATCATGCAGAATATCTTACAATATTTTAATATAAAAGTCTATAAGCCTCGAAATTCCACTCTTAATTAACATTTTTAGATTAGAAACAAACTGTTGAATAAATTCGTTTAAAAAAATTAATATAAATTAAAACTTCACGTCTGCTTAAAGTATAATTTTGTTGGACGTATTAAAAGTTTGTGTCTTTTGTAATGCCTCGTTAATTTTCCAGATAAAATAAAAATGTCTTCAACTTATCATTCACTTTAGGCTAAAGCATTATTGTCAACCAGTTTTATATCGCACAGTTTTGGTGCTTTTCAATTTATCGTTGTGAAAAGTTTTGAAGTTGGTGCCCGGAGCTTGTTAAAATAAAATTTGTATCCTTTTTAGTAGTGACACTAAAACCAAAATTCAAATATGTATTCTATTTTTATAAAAAATATCTGTTGGTACATAAAATTTTGTCAAATAAATCACATGGTTTTCACAGGAAAAAGTGAACTGATTCTTTTTTCCTAAGATCTTAATAAAAAATTGAAAGTTATTCCTCAATTGATCACTTTGAATATTTTAGTAAGATTTTGGGAAAAAAGAATCTGCACATATTTAAAATTAAAGAGTTAAAAAATGCAAGAGCTTGGGCAAAATAAAACAACTTTTGTTGTCAACACTCTAAACAAATTATTTTTATATTAAAACAATTATTAGTTGTTGTTGTTCTTTATATCTCTTACAACTACAATTTGAGTAGGAAAAAAGCCAAACAATTGTAGAATAAGAACTTGAGAAAATTAAAAAGTAAAGTGATCAGTAAGTTCTTGTTATGACTTTGATATTTGTTTTTAGACTTCTCACTTATTAAAGTGGAAGTTTGAAATAAATATATCTAGTTATTATAAGAAATGTTGGATAAATTTCTCTGATGATCTGCATTAGCCCCAGTGAAATGCGCATGGGAACTAACTGAAATAATGGGTGATTTTATAAGAACTATCGGAAATTAAAAAAAAGAAAACACACAAAATTCAGAAAAATGCATGAAATATTTATTTGGATTGATAGTTGGGTCGATATAATTTAATGTTTGAAGATTATTTCATGCAAATGTTGGCCGCGGCTGCGCCTCAAATGGTCCATCCGCTTAGTCCAATTTTGGCATACTCTTTCCAACATTTCGGCCGGTATCTCACGAATAATGTTGGCAATGTTGGCTTCCAGTAAGTCAATCGAAGCGGGCTTGTCGCTATAGACATTAGCCTTAACATAGACCCACTAAAAATAGTCTAGAGGCGTTAAATCACACGATCTGGGCGGCCAATTGACTGGTCCCAAGCGTGAAATAAACTGTTCACCGAACTCGCCTCTCAATTGGTCCATTGTTTCGCGTGCTGTGTGGCATGTGGCACCGTCTTGTTGAAACCACATGTCATGCAAGTCAAGCTCTTCCATTTTGGGAAAAAAAAAGTTTGTTATCATCGCACGGTAGCGCTCACCATTCACAGTAACGTTGTGATTCGCATCATCTTTGAAGAAATACGGCCCAATGATGCCGCCAGCCCATAATCCGCACCAAACGGTTGTTTTTTGTGGATGCATTGGTAGCTCTTGCAATGCTTCTGGCTGCTCTTCACTCCAAATACGGCAGTTTTGCTTGTTCACGTATCCATTCAACCAGAAATGAGCCTCGTCGCTGAACACGATTCTTCGATAAAAAAGTGGATCTTCATTTAACTTTTCAAGAGCCCATTCACCAAATATTTGGCGTTGTGGTAGGTCGTTTGGCTTCAATTCTTGCACCAGCTGTATCTTATAAGGCTTCACACCCAAATCCTTCCGCAAAATTTTCCACGTAGTGGAGTAACAGAGGCCCAATTGCTGCGAACGGCGCCGAATCGATAATTCACGGTCATCACCAACACTGTCCGATACGGCTGCGATATTTTCTTCAGTTCGCACTCTACGTAAGCGTGTTGGTGGTTTAATGTCCAACAATGTAAATTTGGTGCGAAATTTTTTTACAATAGCCCGAATAGAAGCCTCAGTAGGTCGATTAAACTGACCATAAAATGGAAGAAGCGCGCGATGAACTTTCTTAACAGAGCACGCATTTTGGTAATAAAATTCAATAATTTGCAAGCGTTGTTCGTTTGTAAGACGATTCATGCTTAAATTATAGACCAAACTGAAGATGTTTGACAGTGACACAAGATACAAAACGTGCGCGAGCTGTCAAAACTAGTGTTGCCAAAAAGATAATAGCAAAAAAATCACTCGTTACTTCAATTGATCACTTTAATTTTTTTAGCAAGATTTTGAGGAAAATGAATCAGCACATGATTAAAATTAAAGTGTTTAGGAATAAATTATTTTATATAAAAAAAATTTATTTTTATTAAAAATAATTGTTGTTACATAAAATCCAGTAAAATAAATCACATGGTTTTCACAGGAAAAATTCGTTTTTCCTCTAAAATTCCGTCCAGTCTATTATTAATAGGCGGGCAAGTAAAAGAATATAAAGTGAAGGAAGAACATCCAGGCTTATAAGCACTCTATTTGTTTGCCTGTGAAGAAAAGGCCAAAACAACCGTGGTAAACATGAGTACTGAAGATTGGAACGATATGACTTTCGACAACATATTTTTGGTTTAATTGTTTAAATTGAAGATTTGAATAATTGTTGAATTTCTCATGTTTCTAGCATGTTTGATCCTTTTTATATTTCTCTCAATTTTATATCTGAAACCTAATAAAAGTTTGAAATTAATAGCGAAGAATCTTTTCACAAAATATTTGTAAGTGGCTTTCTTTTCATATCAGGGGCCAAATTATTGCATTCGATATCGATCGAAGCTTCAATACAATTTAAATAGAAATTTCGATCAACATCGAATGCCGCAATTTGCCCCCTGCAGTTACTCAATTGTGTGTTATAGGATATCTAAAACTATATGACTTGTTCTTTATAAAAGGTCAAAGTGTTTTTTTTAATAAATACTTTATTTAAGAAGATTTCTTTAACTCTTTAATTTTAAATATGCCGATTCTTTTTCTCCAAAATTGTATTTTAGAATCTCAAGTGATCAATCGAGGGAGTTTAACTCGTTGCTGTGTGCCATTTACTGCGTAGATTATCAGGTAAACTGAAGGGATAAAGTCCTATTTTAATGGCTGATATAATTTTTGTTAAAAATTTGTAAAAGTTGTAAAATTTAATATTTTGAAATCACCGCCTTTTTGCTAAAAATACGCTTTTTACTTGTTTTTAGTACTCTATGCTACTCAAAAGTTGACAGCACTGAGTTTAAGTAAAATTAAAATAATAGACAACTTCTTATGCGTCCGACAAAATCCTGTTTATAACCAACATGAAGTTGTAATGGCCCTTAATAACTTTGAATAATAATGATTGGCTTAATAGTAAAGAAAAAAACTGAATTTTCCTGGAGAGTGTGTGTGTTTTTGTATTTCTACACTCATGTCCTGTGATAAAAACAAAAATTATTTATTCCTACAGCGCTTGATATTAATCGCTTAAGAAATGGATATAAAAAATACTCAACTTCTATGAAAATAAACACGCGGCCACGCAACATGCAGCACTGATATGCAAATACTTTTTATGGTTTTATTACTATTTTTATATTCAAACTATTCTTTAAATCGGCGGCAAGTTAGTAAATGTCGGACAGCTGTAGTCGATTGTGTTTTTTTTGGGTGAAATTTAGGCTTTTACAGCACTTAAAAAATTGTCCAAGAGTTTAGGAAGATTTTCTATTTGCAATGTCATGCATTCCAATAAAACTAATTTTGTAATAAAAATGTTTTAATAATTACGAGGACTATAATATTATTTAAATGTCTATCACGGCTCTACTGGGTGCAGCACATCCGATATGTCCATTTTTTTATTACTCTGGAACATAAATCAGTCTGAAATGCAGCGATGGAGTTTTGTTGTTCTTAATGGTAGCAATGGTTTGTGGCTCATTCGCATAAGACTGCGATTGAAGTCAATCCCACAAGCAAAAGTGTAACGGTCTCAACTCGCGCAATTTAGGATTCGAGTTCATGACCATGTCCTCTAGTCGTCTGTGCAGACTATTTAACGTGGTCTTAGCTGTGTATCACCTAGCGAAATCCTGTTGCAATAATGATATCGACGAATTAAGGCCTAAAAAAGTGGATAATCATAGACCTATTGACGTTGAATTCAAAGGTTTAGCCAACGCTTTTTTCAATAAGATATGAACCGATGGGGTTATTAGCTCAAAGTCCACAACTAATAGCGACTTTATGAAATGTACTAAAAGATAATGGATCTCAGATGGATGGGTATCGTCCCGATAATTTTGTTTGTTCACGCGAAAATAGGTCTCATTGCAAACGACGTATGTATATTCGATGAAAATAGTGGTCGGGTGCCAACTGCTCCAGAGGCAATTCAGCAGACACACATCATTATTAATGGTTCCCCACCTTAAGTTTCTAAAGCAGTTACATTTTGTTCAACTGCAGTTCCAAATAAAGGCGTAAAATTAATTAATTTACAGTCTACGAAAGGCCGAGTTATTCCAATCGACTCGAATTCTTCTGGAGATTTTTTATTTGAATTACTCGGTATATTTCAGTATGAATTTTGGTTTTGGTGTGAACATTACAGCCAAGACACAACAAAAAATTTGTTTTTAAAGAGCAACGAGTACCAACTTAAAAAGTTTTTGTGTCGATGCGTAGAAAGAAGCGTTAAAAGCGGTGCGAAAAGAGGCCATTTGACGGCGCTGATTTAAATATTCAGCCTATTAATTGACATACAGAATTTATCGCTAATCGAAAACAGCTAATATTCTATTAATCGAACAGTTAATCGGGTCAATTAACCAGTTAAAGGTTGATCGATTGAATACCCTAAATTGAAAACAATATTTTTTAAGGAGATATAGAACTTTCAAATGCAATAAGACACCGATGAATTTTATAAATTGAGATTAAATTCACTTCAATCGAAAGGCATTATAAAAATATGACTTCTGGCACATGACCAGCACAACTGTCTCGGGCGTAATTAATGACACTACTCTGAAGGCTCAATTTTCGATGACTATTTCGAGTTTGTATGGCCGTATATCCGGAACAACTTTAGTTTATATAGTACAGTGTCGTTCAATCCCATAATCTTTAAAACCAATTCAAGATTCGAAGAGTAAATTTATGCATGTACCAAAGGTTTACTTCAATAAATAAATTGTGGCATCAGCTTTTGCACATCATGGCTGTTCAATTAATGAGCGAAGATGTCAGAAATCATGGTTCTAAAGCGGTCAGCATCGTTTTTAAAGAGGTACGGGATCAATGATCCCACCAGTCTACAAATCGCACAAATTGTCAGTTTTTCTGTATGTAACGCTGTCTCAGCATACGCTTGAGGATTATCATCATTCTATATACGGCAGTCTTGTTTGTTGGCGTATTGACTCAAAGAAAAATTAACTCCAAGCCAACACAAAATTCACGTGATATGTGTTTCGGCCACCGCAGAGACTTTCAAAATAAGTTTACACAATTTGGAAACGTTTTTCAGGCATCAATCTCTTCATGTTGATATGTCACACCAAACTAAAAATAAATCACAGCTGGCGAAGTGTGTCCAGCTTAAATAAGTCCACCTCCATTAAAACACCCTTTATATTCATGTAAAAATTGAATTAACGGTCAGTACTGAAGTGTCCTTAAATATGTTCGCACTATAGCCCAGTGTTTGCTCCCACTTTTCTTTGCCATTTACCTTGTGTTAATTATCATATTCGTGCGTTGCAATTTACAATCTCATTATTATCTTTTCGGTCACTTCCTCACGGCGTCCATTAATTTTAGGAGAGTATTCAGATTTGAATCAATTTACAAAAATTTTTTTTGTCAAAATTGCAAAATAAATTGTAGGCTTGTCAAAATATCTACGATTATAATACACTTCCATAAGAGTCTGTTGTCAGGGGCTGTTCTGTTTACTATGCAAACCCCTGCAGTCACACATGCATAAGTGAACACACACACACACACTCACACTCACTCACCAAACTATTACAGTTAATCCAAGTTACAAACGACGAGGGAAATTGTTTTTAAATATATTATAAGTTTTTTATGTGTGAATATGTTTTTGGAGTTTCTTTCGTTTCGTGCATGAGATTTTTTGTAAAATGTAATAAAAAAAGGCAAGAAGCACAACATATTGGCGTGTTGTTGTTTTTTCTTTTTTCATCTGAGTAATTAATGACTCTACTCTCTGTAATAACTCACTCAAATCATATGGAAGTACAAGTGTATGGTAGAGTGTGTGTATTAAAGAGAATGTGAAATTAGTAGGGGCGAAAAAAGGGCGCAGGAGTTTTCAAATGTCTTGTCAGATATATTTTGTGCTGCCTTGAAATACACTTAAACAGGCCTCCAAAGGTTGTGCGTTTGTATTCACGCACGCCTACTTCTGCAGTCACTGATACCCACTCTAAAACTCTTAACGAAAATTCACATGCCGGCACACTCCAATTCAAAGTTAATGAAACTAATGCCGGGCATACACATGCTGTCATTTCGAAATGTGTACATTATGTTCACCGATAGTATAGAGTTTTCTTCTGTCAGTGTGACATGAACGAACTTCATCTCTAACTAATGCCGACATGGTAACATCGTTCACATTAAGAACGACTCTGGACAGAACGTAAGTTAGTGCACATTTTCTTTACCAGTTGTGGCAGACTTGTTACACTTTCTATGCTAATACAAATACAATATTATATACTACCAATGAAATTCTGCAAAACTGTGGAACTGGCTAGTGCCGCTGTATATTTGGCAATAATAAGGAAAACAATTAAGACAACAACAAGAAAAGAAGGCTTAATATGCTCAGAACGATTTAATTTTTCCATTAGACTGAAATACTTAAGCTTTAAACAGAACACCGACTGCAAAAGCTGTTGGCTACAACCGTTGCCTCGTAGGCAGCTACTGTATTATTTTTAGAACGACACCACCAAATCAATATCCATGAGTTTGGTGTTTTTAGTAGAGTTCCTTTCGTACGCCAGTGTAGTCACTTGGAAATATAGTTTGTTTTTTCTTTTTGTATAAAAAAACAATATATTTTCAAGTTTGCAATAATTGAATTTATTTATATCATACTGGAAACATTGCATCTACTCATTGTCGCTCACCAATATCCATGCTGCCCGTTGTAGTAAATATAAGCATTCGCACATGTATTCTATATTTGACAAGTTGTAGTCTGTAGTCTGCTGTCGTTATTGTGTTTAATGCCTTATCTTTACACACTTAAATAAGCTAGATGACATATCTAATATATTGTTGTGTTTTATATTTACGATACTTTTTGGTATCTGATTAGTGAAAATATGTCTATACGCTGTTATATTATCCGCTTTTTTTTTTCGTTTTGGGAACGATCCTCTACAGTATAGTAATTTCGTATTGACTACTACAACCTGTCGCTAGTTTTTGTAACTGATGTGAGAAGTTTTCCCGTCGAAAAACTACATAAAAATTGTTATCATGCTTTTTATTGTAGGGTTACCCATAGAATAATATATTTATTATTATAAGAAACCAACAAAATTTTAAATACCTTAAGAAATATATTGTAACTCATCCTGAGTTTCACAGAGTGACGACAATTTTTTCGATGCGAGAAGTTCTCACTTCAGTTACAGAAACCGAGGCACTGGTTTTTGCATTAATATAAACATGTTATTTTTCATTCACACTGCAGATTTAATGAAATTCACATTTTAGTATGCAGCTTGTCCAATAAATTTAATAACAATAAATTCAATCTCTCATAGGAATTGATGTATTTGTCATAGTGTTTATCTAGGTTTTGCAATAAACAGGTGCGATTTTGTAATAAATTTATACAATTAGAAAACATTTTGCAGACGTCAATCTATTATTGTTGACATGCCAAACCAAACTATAAATCATAGCTGACAGAGTGCGACCAACTTAAATAATTCCATCTCCATTAAAACATCCTTTATATTCATTTAAAAATTTAATCAACGGTCAGTACTGAAGTTTTCCTAAATCTGTACGCACTACAATTCGGTTTTGCTCCCACTTTTCTTTACCATTTACATTGCGTTAATTATCGTATTAGTGCTTTGTTATTTACAATCTCATAGTTAATTTCTCCCCTACTTCCTCAGAAAAAAAAAATTAAAATAAAAATATATACATCACACGGTTCAAAAATTATTAAAATTACAAAGACAAATTTTGACCAACCCTGCAGAAATTATTGGAGTATCTACATGATCCGTTTTCAGTAAAACACAATAGTTACAACATGGTCCGATGTAGTGTGTTACTGTATGGATTATTTATATCAGATTAATTTAAAAACTAGTCCTTTGCTTATATTCCGCGGCGTAATAGTATAAAATGGAAGTAAGCTTTGCATTTATTAAAAAGGTAGTTTGAAATAGACATCTTTAGTTATTCTAAGAAATGTTGGGTAAAGGTTCCCTAATGATCTGCATTAGGCCCAGTGAAATGCGCTTAGGTACTAGCTAAAACCTCTCAGTTGATCACTTTGAATTTTTTAGTTAGATTTTCAGAAAAAAGAACAGCACTTAATTAAAATTGAAGAGTTTAAAAGACGACAGACAATACCCCAAAATATATATACTAAAATGGAAGTTATTTTAAGACTAACCCTGTATTAATAATGTGTGGAGTAGTTACTTGGACTAGTTTTTGGATTACTCCGTCCTCTCCTAAGACATTGTAATGTAAAAGGGAGCATGTTTTCCCATATATTTAGATTACTCTTGGACTAGCCCTGGTCCCTTGTAGAGTACTCTTTATACGCGTGTGACGAAGTAGTCTCGATTTCCGTAGGGAAATGGTCGTAATTTGAAATAAATTTTCAGTTTTTTACTCTATATTCTTAGAAAACATGATGATTATTTTATTTTTATTTATATTTATATATTTTTTTTAACAATATAAACCTCTTTTCAACTTAATGTACTTGGATAACTGGTAAGAGTACAATGTGACGTATTAGTAACCATTAATATTAAGTATACGCGTGGAGGCACAATACAAGAGGATAATTGAATAAATAAGATTAAAAAAAGTTAAGAAGGGCTTAAAAAGGAAAGTTTTGCGACTAATCACGTTATAGTAGTTATTGTTGCAGGGCCACAAAATGCCACAGCGTGTACTGGGCCCTAACACTGCATATATTTCTTAATATTCTATTCCTATACCGTTCCGAGAAATTTCTCGCCTCTATGGCCATTTTCAATGCCATTTCATCCAATATCAAGTTAAAAATACATTTTAAACAGCGGCCGTTGTCTTCCAAATATAGAATGTTTTTTATAGAGTGATACAACCTTGAGATGGCATCACTGCTTTACTTGACCCCCCATTTAACTGCTGATAGTTGCTTCGTTTTTAATTTGCCATGACATTTTATTATGGATCGACTTACACCAGAGCAACGCGTGCAAATTGTGAAAATTTTTAATCAAAATAATGATTCTGTTCGTCAAACTTATCGTGCACTTCGTCCATTAAAAATTATGTTTTTCGATGAAGCCCAATTTTGGTTGAATGGGTACGCAAATAAACAGAGTTGTCGCATTTGGAGTGAGAAGAATCCACAAGCTTTTGTCGAAACACCATTACATCCACCGAAAATTACCGTTTGGTGCGCTTTATGGGCTGGCGGAGTCATTGGCCCATATGTCTTCAAAAACGATGATGGTCAGAATGTTACTGTTTCTGAAAATTGGTTTTGGCCGAAATCATATTTAAACATTAATGTCATAAAATTTTCTATCCAATAAAGACCGTTTCATTAATATCAGATATATAGTACTATGTTTTATTATGATTTAAGCTTGTATCACTCTATAAAAAACACCCATTAAAACTTTGCCAAAGAAGAGTATTTTTATAGGAAATTATTTGCACATCCGTGCTTTTTACTTACTGTAACTATTACAACATATTAAAGTCTTGTCCTGTGAGTGGGAGTGTACGTATTTATGTTTATGAGTGTGTGTGTGTGTGCATGTAATACATACAAAGTAAATATTTCCAGTAGCTGTTGTTTTTTATATGGTGTCATTTGTATCTGTGAATGTGTACACTTGAAGCATATAAAACAGATGTTGTCCACTCTTATGACAATATGAGTAATTTTTTTCCTCATCGTTGTTGCTGTTATTGTTGTTCTTGTTGTTGTTTATGTTAGTGGCAATTTATAACAAAGAGAAAAAAGTAAAGCATTCTACTGGCTATTTTATTTGTGTTTTTCAGAAAGGGAATTGTTTATATCGTTGTTGGTAGTCACACTTCAATTGGCATTAGACAGCCAGTAAATTTACTGACACTCATACGAATTCACAAAAATAAAAACCGTTTGAGGATATTTTATGATAATATTTCCATTTTATTTACTTTTTCTTTGTTTACTTTTCAAGTTGACAATTATTGTTGTATTACGAACACGAAACATTATTTTCGTTTTATTCTTGACTTTAATGGGGGAGTGTATGCGCATATTTGAAGTCAAATTTATTTTAATGCGGAGAAGTTACTTTTGCTAGTACCGAGCGGTGGGCGAAATTCTACCACTTGAAATTTACAAGTTAAATAAGTCTTTGTCTCATATGGGCTTATGACATCTAATTTTAATTAAAATACAAAGAAATAACTCAATAATTCAAGAGCGAAAGGCAGGTATTTACAAGAGGTATTTACAAGAGCCTTGAAACACGCCTGCTCAGTTAAGAACAGGCCGCATCAATTCCCAAAATTTTTAGTTGTGTTGTATTATCTAATGATTGAGGGATCCGTGGCCTTCCTAAACACCGATAAGGCGGTCCAAAAATAGCTACACGTTTGTACGATACATTAAATCTATTTCAGAATTCACCGATTGGCCACCCCTGCTCTAAGCTGTTTCCTTTATAGCAAAACCACCTTTTATTGCACAAAATAAAACGGAAAAAAAAATCTTACAATTTCCATACACTTACAAACGTCCTGAACTAGTGGCAATTACACATACAACTATTTATTCAACCAACTTGTACACACACATACACACATACACCCATACACATACATTCTGCATACACACTTCTCCTATATATTTTATGTACATGTGAAACAGATAATAGCAAACGCATTTAAGTAAACAAGTTTCACATCATTGATTGTGTGATTTTTAAAGTAGAAAATGAAATGAAATTGGCTTAAACGAAACCAAATAAAAAAGAAAAAAATCCATGCAACGAGATGAAAATATAAAGAAATGGATAGTTAGAAGCAGTACTCGGATAAGATGGGAAAATAAATTGGATTTCAATAAGTGGGTGATAGAAAAAAAAAATCAAAATCACAAAAAAAATAGTTTTTTTCAGTTTTCCTACTTCCGATAGTGTCTTTTTTTGTTGCCATGCAAATGGAAGATGAATTTTTAAATTAAAATTGTTGAATATTACATTTTTGCCAAGACAATATGAAACGAATTCTATGCGTTTTTATTTGTTTTTCTGCAGTTTTGAAAAAAAAGAATGATCTTTTCTAATCAATCTTGGGAATATTGTGTTTTTTACAGATTTTGTTTTTCTTAAAAAAATGGCTGAACATTTTAAGTGAAATATGATTGAAGATAAATATTGTCATAATTGTTTTTATATGTCTAAGAAAAATAAGTATTTCATATTGATTTAGTAGAGAAAAGATTTCTTTTTTATTCTTTCTCAGCAAGAAGGGGTTTTAGGATGCTGAGGTGCCATTTTGTAGTATCACGATGTTTTCATGTCTAACACCGCATTTTTGTTACTGCTGGTAAAGGTCACAAAATATAAGGTATAAATTCTAGGCTCTGTTTTCCAAAATTACTCTACAAATCTGCAATAATAATAAATTTAATTTCCATTAGCTCCATCGTTTGAAAGGTGTTTAATAATTCAGAGAGATATGACCACTATTCTAGAGCACAAGAGATAGTGAACCTTCGTTTTATGTATTCAACTTAAACAGCAAAGCAGAACAACTGTTTTCGAAAGCCGCTGCACTTTTAGCAGCAGTATTCATGCGTATTTGTATTTATTACCACCTGTTAGATGGCTAATGTAAGTGCAATAATTGTTTCTATTTGTTCTAATTTTAGCATGAAAAAGAATACGAGAATTGTTTCAAATCGATGGAAACACTTTTTTGTTAAGAGTTACCGCTTTGAAGGTATTTTTATTTCTTTAATTGTATATCCAGTTTTGTAGTATCTGTGCCTCACTTCTGTAACTGAAGTGAGAACTTCTCGCATCGAAAAATTGTCGTCACTCTGTGAAACACAGGATTAGTCAGAATATGTTTCTTACTGCATTTAAAATTTTCTTGGTTTTTTATAATAATAAATATATTATTCTATGGATAACCCTACAATAAAAAGCATGAAAACCATAATTATAAATTTTTCGATGTGCGAACTTCTCACATCAGTTACAGAAACGAGGCACTGGCTGTATAGTCTGGTTAGAAGTTGTCAATCGTTTTGAAAAATTATGGAAAAATCGTTGACTGATTCCTTGAGAGATAACGTGCGTTTTTACAAAAAGTTCTAGCAAATGGATGAGCACCAAAAATTTAGTTAGAAATTTCTTTAAAAAAAACAAACATTTTTATTTTGAAGAACTTTTAATAAAACAATATGTAAAAAAGACTTCCCCGTTGTGTCAATATCCTTTCGAAACTGTTGTCGTATTCATTTAAAAACCAAACGACGCTTGAAATAAATGGGAATTCGATAAAAATTAATTTAAACTTTTAGCCCAACCGCACACCCCACTTTCTATAGTTTTTGCGTGTGAAACGTTTTCCTTTGCACATCACTCAAGCAATCGAAGGTTGCTGCTCGATACAAAAACTCAACACAATTTCAGTTGTTGAAATTTCAACAACAAAAAAAAAACTGTCAGTTTTTATGCAGCCTACTAACGCATTGACATAAAAATTTTACAACTGCATAATTAAAGAGTATTAAAAAATATGGCAGCTGAAATGTTAATAGCAGGAACTCAAGCGGCACAAAAAGAAACAAATAACCCGCAACAATCGGTACAATATTAAATGAAGAGCAGCACAGAAGCTTCGGTGTAAACTAGGAAAAAAAATGAAAGCGCAGAAAAAAATATCATATAAATCGTAAACTGGGTTCGGCAGTAAATGAAAGTAGCAACTGCAAAAGCAGCAGCTGCTTGCTAAACTACAAGTAATTATTATCTGAAAGCACTACCACACACTCAAAAGTACTTACATCCAAGGAGGTAACAATTACGAGTGGAGAGCCCTGATAGTAGGCCTTTTTGTCGAAAGGAATAGTAATTCAATTTCGATTTTATATTCATGGTTTTCATGAGTATCCCACAATTGCTTTCAGTGAAGTCTTTGAAGGCAAAGGATTTTAGAATTACAACTTATGAAAGTCCTTCACACGAAACAGCGACATAAAGTGTCTTGCGTTCTTTTTAACTTCAAAAAAAAAAATAAATATTGCGGTTGAGCTTTCTGCAGCTACTTCTAGCCTATTTAAGCAACCATTTTCGGTTCTCAGATAAAATAATTGTTTTCATTAAAATATTTAAAAGGGATATTAACATTCCTTCAGGAAGGCCAGCAATTTGCGAGCCTTTTCGTTTCCCAGCTAGGCTTATATGCAGTGATGTTACTACCACCACCACCACCAGCAGCACCATATCTCGTGGTGCAGCTGACAAGAACTTAAATGATGAGTACGATAATGGCGAAAAAGTTTTTTGTTAAAACACTTCATAATTAAAACACTAGACACAAGCATGCAAATGCGCATGTAACAACAGCATTCATATAAACACATACTAGTGTGCATGTGTGTGTGTCTATGAGTGCATGTTAACCACATGCATGTGTAGGTTTACGAAGGTGTCAGTTTCTACACAACTTGAATTATTTACTTATAAAAACGTGCTTGAAGTATCAGTAGCTGTTCAGCTGGAAGCAAAATTTATATAACTTTTTTACAATTAAGACTGTTCAAATAAATTGTTGATTTGTTGCAATTTTATAAGAGTCTTTCAATGAAAATTTCATAGGTGTCGCAAGATATAGAAAAAGTCAAAATAAAGGGTTTTGAAAGAAAAAATATTGAATCTCAGAAAGAAAGAATACCAGAACCTTTAAGATTTGAGGATTCTTAAACAACGGTAGGCACTTTCTTTGATTTGAAATTAGATTTTTAAACTTTAAAACTTTGCAGATTTTAAATGTTTGGAGAAAGAAAATTTACCTAAAGGAGTTATTCTTCGTAATTTCAACTTAACAATTTCGTTGGTTTTGTTTTCACAAATCCAATGAAAGTTCCATAAATGCAATAAAAATTTTGGGAATTTTGTGAAAGTGTTTCTTTGGAATTGTTCTGCATTTGTCTTTATGAAATTGTCAAACAATTTAATTGAATTATAACAAAAAAATTCTTTTATCTTCACTTTACGTACAAATTAAAACAGCCAATTCTTGTTGAAAAATGTTTCTTCCTTCACACAATTAAGTTTTAGGTTGAAATCTGTAGAACTGAATCTATTTTAATAATTAAAAATTTCATATAATCCAAGAAACATATTTCCTGTGTCAAGTATGATAATCTAAATGGATGCACATTTCCAGAACTCTTTGAGCTCTTTTCAATCGAAAACGATTTCATATAGTTATTTTAATGCACAAGCTAAATTTCATTATAATCAGCGTCATTATTCCATTTGATAAATGAATTAACGTAACTGTTAATTAAGTTATACGTTAAATAAGTGCAATTATTTCGTTTTATGTATGAAATTACTTCCTTGTAGTATAACAATTGTAACATTGTATCTATGAAATTAATTAATGACTTTAAAACTCTTTCATTTTAATTATGTGCTGATTCTTTTTTCCCACAAATTTTACTAAAAAACTTCACTGAGGCTACTGCAGATCATCGGGGAACCTTTACCCAACATTTCTTAGAATAACTAAAGATATTTATTTCAAACTTCCACTTTAATAAATAAGAAGTCTAAAACAAATATCAAAGTCATAACAAGAACTCAATGATCACTTTTCCTTTTTTACGTTTTTATTCTACAATTGGTTGGCTTTTTTCCGACTCTAAATGTGGTTGTAAGAGAAATAAAGAACAACAACAACAACTAATAATTGTTTTAATATAAAATGATATTAAGTTTTCCTTGAGGTAATTTTAAGGAATTATAAATAATTAATAAACCATAACGTTGGCTGAATTTTATTGGATTAATGTTGAAATTTGTGGAATTTGTGAAGAAATAATATTTTAGTGAAGGCTCAAAAATATAAAAATAATTGTTCTCAAATATACAAAAATAATTGTTGTGAATTCGCGAAATAATGAAGTTTTAATTACGACATAACCCTTCTAAAAAAAAGTTTTTCCGTCGGTACACGTATGGCAGAACCGAAAAAAAGCTTCAGCCTGGATATCAACCATATCCGTAGTGGCCGTATCTAACATTTGGTGCGTTTGAATATGGAATTACCCATATAATTATATAGCAAGTTCTATAAACTTCAAATTCTGTTATCTTAATATCTGGTAACTGTCAACTGCTTTCCAAAGTGTGTGAATAAACTGAAAGATTTTGTTCCACTTTACACACTTCAACTTTTGCTGCCCAAGTACAAGCAACTCCATACCGCAACTCGGAATAATATAAAAGCATACAACTATTTCGTTATTTTTCACTGAAATAACAAACGCAAAGCAGTATAAATTTAAGTGTGTGAAACGGAACTTTGAATTTGGATAAAAGTCTACTGAAAAGCTGGTATAGAGACATACTTCATCACACAATAAACAAAGGATTTTCGTATACTTAGAAAATAGACTGAGAAATATCGTTAACAATTTATGTTTTAGTGCTTTAAATCAGTGAGTCAACTTCACTATATTAATGCAGTTGTTACATTGAATAAATGTTATTATTACATTTTATTGAAAAAATTATATCCTTTTGTTATTCCAATGGTGTCCTTTTTTTCATCAATAAGATTATAAGTAACAAGTCCTTTTTGTATTTCAAACAAAATGAACAAATTTTAAATGATCAAGACTTAATTGTTAATAACAAAAATGCTGCATTAACTCAGATTGTCATTACGCATGATTATAAAACGGGGCCAATTGAGTTTGCAGCTACTATTCAACTTATAAGAGAAATTATATAATAAATTAAAATATATTTTTTACTTTTTTGTAATATTAAAAACATTTTAAATATATTGTCTTTTAAAAATAGTGTGACGATATATTTAACTACAACTCTGAACCCTTTAATTTCCTTAACCCCGCATCTCTTATAAAGTATCGAATTCATTTCTTTTCTCTTTTTTAGTTATTTGCTGTATGAGGACGAAAAAGCTGAAAATGATTTAAAGGAAATAAAGAAAAGAAAGCAGTGAAAAACAGGTGTCAGAATTGAGAGGAACCAGCAAACAACACCGGCCACAACACTGCACTTGAACGAGGAACAAAACTCAGGTGAACCAAAGGATTTGAAAGGCAATCGATGTGAGGAGAAACAAGAATTCAAAAAAAAAATTTATAAATAAATAAAGTACCAGGCAATATGAGAGGGTAAACGAAGCAAAAAATAAATAAAAAACTCACGTGTCCATGTTAATAGCGTAAATTGAAACCAATTAAAGATTAATGCAAACAGAAATTCTGGATCCCACTCTGTAGTTAAGCCAGGCAAAATGCGCTACAACACCTACGACTCTCCACAGACAATAATAATCCATGAATGAAAAAATTAACTTGAGACAAACAACGGCAACTCGCATTACCTTTTAAAACAATTAATTTTAACGTGTTGAAGTTGCAAGAAGTGTAAATGCAAAAGCGCTTGTGTGAGTGGTAACGGGTGTGAGCTTAATGGTAACCAGATATTTAGTTTTATATGTCCTTTCTTGTTTTAAAACGTCTACAGTATTGACTATATAATTTGAACGGAATTTAAAGTGTTTTTGTTTTATTTTTTCCGAATTAATTGTTATTACAATTCCGCTTGCAACAAGTTAACATCCCCCAACAATGAAGCCAAAGTTTATAACTATTTGTTTTTATAAAATATCCTTTATGAATGAACAACCTTCTGTTTATAAAGAATTAAATAAAAACTGAAAGACAAAATCAACAGTAACTTAAACCACCGTCCTGTTACGCAAATAAAAAGCAACTGCATAAGTTTGCCCATTAATATTTCAAGCGAATATATCAACAACTCTGGCCGTACTCCGCGATATAGTTTATGGTCTTTATTATTGGCGAATAAAAGAATAAAATAAAAAAAGGAAGAAATATTTTCTGGGTAAACAAACTAGCCGGAAAGCAACGCATCTTTCGCACATCACAGCGACGTGGGTTCTTTGCAACTCTTCTGGCTGCCCTTCCACCAACAGTATTGCGAGTATAACATGACACAACGTTGGCATCCTTTTAGAGAAAATACAGTTTTCGTGTTCGTTTTGTTTTGATAAGTTTTGAATAAAACAGCACCATCACAGCTGTAGGACCAGCCGTCTGCATTGAATGTACAACGCCTGCCTGCCTGCCTGCCATCATGCGAATATTAAAACATGTGAAATTGTAAAACCCAAGAATAATTGCCAACACTGTCACCGCTCGAACAAGAAGGCAGTGCAAAGAAATTGAAACTGCTAAAGTATCGCAGGTAGCAGAATTAAAAATAATAGCAACGATAACAACAGATTCATCATCGTCATCATCATCAAAACTATCAACGTCATTATGACACATAATTGGCTGTTCAACTTGTTGACGCTGCTTCTGTGTGCGGGTAAGTAGAGTTTTCCATTTCATTTTGTTAATTTCGATCCTTTTGAACGGAAGTCCAGTGACGGATCAGCGCGTTCAATAAAAATATGTGTTCTTTAAGTTCCAAAAATTTTACAATAAATTGTGAAATTGCCAACAAACTTTATACGAGTCTTATGATGAGAATGAAGTGCGTTTAATAGTACGAATCATACGATATTATTTTAAGAACTCACAGTTACTGGCTATTAAAACAATTCTTGTAAATTGCTTTCAGCGAATTGTATTTAAATAACTGTTTGGTCAAAGAAATAAATATTTATGAAATACAAAATATTGTGATTATCTTGAAATATAAAAGAAAAAACTGCGGTCATATTGGCAACAAATTTGCAAGGATATTGTTGTTCTCTTTTTTATAAGATTTTTTTCGAAATAAGAAATATGTTTTCTTTTCTTTTATCCTCCTCGACTCACTATTTTCCCATTTCTGTTTACAGCAGCAATCAAAAAGTTTATGAAGGACACCAGTATAGAATGACAAGTTCGTCTTGAGCAGGCACTTAATTGAATAATTAATAAATGACCATTGAAAAAGTTTGGGAATTGTTTTAGGAGAACCACTTTTTTCTTATTTCCATGAATTATTTTGTATATTCGACTTATTAATAACAATATCCAGATAATTGATTAAAAAGTTATTATAATATGAAATTTATTTGTCATATCGAATAAAAAATTGTTTGTTGGTTTTTGGTTTGCATAAGTTCCAGAGCCGACTACACTTGTTATTATAATGTGATTTTTTAAAATCTTTTGTTGGTTTTCATTTAAATTCTCAAATGGTTTATAGAAGTCTTTTGATAAGTTGAGAAGTTTGAAACTTTTCAAAACTGTAGTTGAAGTCTACTGAGGATTGGGTATAAAGCGCCAATGAAATGCATATAGACATTGCTTAATCACCCAACAAATAAATTATTTGTAGTCTTTGCAAGAAATATATTTTTATTAAAAACAAATATTTTGATTTATGAAAATATAATTGAAATAAACGTCAATAATAAACGATTAATCTGAAAGCGTTTGATATATAAAAATTCCTAATAATTATTTGTATCAAAAGTCGCTGTTTGTTAGAGGTCCTGAGTTGATTGAATATATCAGAACTATGTTGGCAAACTAAAGGCAAAGGACTACTGTGTTCCCAGGCCTTCAGAGAATTCGCAATAAGCAACTTTTTCTCACTAAATTTATTATTAAATTCATTATTAAATTTTAAAAAACGACATACAAAATTCATATTTAATTAGTAACTGGAACATGACTTAGAATTCAGTGAAAAGGTGAAAATAATATCTTTTTGCACTCACAACCCATTTTAAAAATAATTAGAAAGGATTCAGTGTCCCGTTTCTATAACTGAAGTGAGAACTTCTCGCATCGAAAAAATTGTCGTCACTCTGTAAAAGACTTATTATTATTACTTGGGGCATTTGAAATTTTGTTGGATTTTTATAATAATAAATATATTATTCTTTAGATAACCCTACAATTAAAAGCATGACAACCACAATTATTTACTTTTTCGTTGTGAGAACTTCTCACATCAGGTACAGAAACGAGGCACAGGTTTGCAATACTTCCAGACTATAACTTCAGCATCTTATTGACTTCCTTAGAATATCTTTTCTTACTACGAGAATTCGCAGAAAATAATAAGTATTTTCTTAGTTATAAATTCCTAAAAAAAAATATAGTATTTTTCATGCTGTATTTTGTGTCAAGACCGCATTTCTAACATATTTTCGAGGGCAGGGAGACAACAAGATCATCTGTCTATATAATATCGCTCTACATATCAACTCCACACATATAAAGTTTCCATAATAGTACATATTTTTGGGAATTGTCGTTTTTTGGTACTATTTAATTTTAATTTTGTGCTGATTTTTTATTACTCAAAATCTTAATAAAAAATTTTAATTGACCAATTGAGGGGTATTAGACTCTTCCTAAGCGCATTTCACTGGGGCTGATGCAGATCATCAGGGAACCTTTACCCAACATTTCTTAGAATAACTAAAGATATTTATTTCAAACTTCCACTTTAATAAATGAGAAGTCTAAGACAAATATCAAAGTCATAACAAGAACTCACTGATCACTTTTCCTTTTTTTATTTTCTAACGTTTTTGTTCTACAATTGGTTGACATTTTGCCAACTCTAATTGTAGTTGTAAAGTTTGTTTGAAACATGTCTTCTTGAATTAAAAAAAGTGTGGAAATTGTTTAACCCCTAAGACCAATTCTGTAACTTCCTTTTTTGAAACCAAACTTTTTTGGAAAACATGTAACATTTTTAAATTTATTTTCTAAAAAGTGGCAGCTTGGAAGAGTTTTAAAATAGAATTAATTTTTTTTGCGAATATTTGATTGATTTGTGGAAAATTTTTCGTTTTAAATTTACAGAATATTTTCATATTTTGTTAAAAAGTGCGAAAAATGTTGTACTCTTTTTTAGAAAAGAAAACATCATTAAGAGCAAAAGTATCGTAACCTGGTTTTTGTGTTATTCTATGCTTGTGAGCTCCTCCAGCTAAAATACTATTATTTTGATTTTCGAATCAACCAATTACCACGTGACAAGTGGTGACCGATATAGTTTTCGATTACTGCAAAGGAGTCGAGAACTTATATTGATTTTTTTTCAAAAAATATCAGTTTCTTAGAATATTTTCCCTTACAATTCTGGGGATAATGGATTAGCAGACTTTCACCCAGTTTGTGGTGATTGACGCTGATAAGTCTCTTGAATCGATCAGAGAAGCCGGTTAAAAATTAATGGAAGGAAACCGCTTTGAAAAATTCTTATTTTCCAAGTTTGTTGTGAGATACCCAGAAATCTACCGATTCGAATGAGTGCGAGATCAAAGGAAATCAAAGGTCGCGAAGGGTTTTCAAAACGTTGCTTATTGATACGGATCAGCTGTTCGAAAGCTATACGCAGGTCACAAACTTACAGACACATACAATCACACACACACAGCACAGACCCATATACATAAATACAGATATAATGACTGGTTCACAGAATGAGTCAGGGGCCTCAAAACGTAGAGATTTCAAAAAAACTCAATTTTTTCAAAACGGGTTAAAACAAACAATTTCCCAATTTTTTATATTTAAAATTTTCTTAGCTTGAAGTTAGAATTTGCTGACTGGTTTCAAATAATTTTAGTTCTATGCGCCAGCTGAATGTTTGCGAACAAAATTTGTTGCGAAAATCAAAAATCTTTCGTTATCAATAGAATTGAAAATAAGAACAAAAATCGTAAAATAAAAGTTTTTGATATCGTAAAATATGTAAAATATTTTGTAGAATATATATTATGTTTTAACAAGCCTTCGAATCTTGGTTAAAGGATTTAAAATCTCGGAGGAAATAATGAATGAAATGAAACGTAGAACAAAGCTTTCCCAGTCAAAGTTTCTAGTGTACAAGAACTATTCATTCAAAAGCTTGCAATTGTCGCAAGATTTTGCAATTCTGTTAAAATACTGTTGATTTATCATTTTATACTTTTAAAGCACTGTTTTTTACTTTAAAGAATTCTTAAATTTCTATTATATTTTCACAGTCTAATTTATAAAAAATATTTTATGTTTATTAATGCCTCATTGGACAAATATTCTATAGAAATTTGTCTTACAATCCTTTGATATATACAAAATATTTTTTATGAATTAGGACGTTATTCTTTTGCAATCCCATTGCTTTTCTAGCGCGTTGGAACGATATTGCTGCAGATCACATATTAAACAGCAAACTTATGAGTGATTTGTCTACTACTTCAATTTAAATTCGATGCTTCCTTTTGCTTAAATTAAATATCTCTTAATAAAAGTCCAGAGTGGCTCATGGTATTTTATTATATACAACCACTGCAGTTGCTTAGAGACACTGACGCAAATGAACTCCACTATTTTACAAAGTAACTGAACGTTGCATAATTAAGTAACTGATAAGCTAAATTGTTTAAAAAGCTCAACAGCAAATAGTAACACTGCTACCAAGACAATAACAACAAGCAAAAAGTTGTATTCAGAGAGAAGAATTACTTCATTTTCTTGATAATGAATGAGTTCCACTAAATAGTCATAATAAACTGTATGACACAATACATCCGACTGACTACCTGAACAGACACGAACATAATTCAAAACTCTCTTTCTTGTTCCCGCATACAATGACACAATACCTGTGCAACTTCTATTATGGAAATGACCGCAGAAGGATAGTGCGTTGTAAAATAAAGGTTTGGTCTTGATAAATTCATATTTTATTATACATCATGATAAGAATAATTGGAATGTCATTTATTAGGAAGAGCACAATATCAAAGGAATTTCATGTAAAAAGTTTGAAGCATTAAATTATAATAGTGGGGAATGTTTGTTGGTAGTTGGAGTGGAGCAAAAACAAAAGCCAAAAGTCAGAGTGTGGGGTGTTTCAGCATGTGTTCAACTACAAGACGTCGGATATAAACTGGTAAGACAGCGTACTCAACGAAATGGAAGCAGCCACATGAATTGTTGCCTTCAACATCGCTCATGGCATGACTTGGTTAACTTCATAAGTGCCATTTAGTTTTATTGTTTTTCTTCTATTACGACAATAAATAACTTTTAATGTGTAAGTATTATGAGGGGATAAAAAAAAAATTATAGTTGGATTAAATTTGCTATTAAATAGAGTTGGCCATCCTACAGGCTGTTCGCTGTACAGTGAACGCTCGCAGAAAGGTTAATATTCGGTAATATGTTTAGTGAACCTTAAAATTTAAAGTGCAAGTAACGAGTGATTTTTAAGCGTTTAATAAACTTTGAGTTGGCATCATTGCGTTGTTGGAGCTGTCATTTAGTTTCCTAAGAAATTTCATTACGAATCGACTTTCACCACGATATTGTCAAAGAAGGCATTATTATATTCCCACCAATAATTTGCAAAACTTATACAAATTAAACAGTAAAAAATATCGGACGCGAGAATTCTTGGTAAAAACGAGTTCGCGCTTATGCGAATTCACTGTGTCCGCACGTCTCAGTCCCCGTCCCCCTGTTATATTCAATAGATGCATAAATATAAAAGTTTATAACGCAGCAGTCCTTTTGCATTATTTATTATTTGCAATCACTATAATGAGCCCTAAATAAATTGTCAACAGTAACAACGAAATGTATGTCACTTTCTTTATTATTGTTATTATTTACAAACCTTTTGCTGTTGCTTTAATAAAACATAATTTTGTTGTTGTTGTTGTTGTTTCACTTCGCTGTCCTTTTAATAGTTTGTTAACAAAATGCTCATAAATAATTGCAACAAACTTTATTTCCATAAGAAAATATGACAGTTATTTTCCTTTAACACTCACTGACTGTGCGGAAAACAGAAGGAACAAGAAGGTTGTTGTTTCTAATTAATGAATCTTCTTAGCAATTCCAAGTTTAATAAATGTGATGGAAAGTATAAATCAAAATAAAGAAAATTAGAAAAAAAAATTAAAATTATATGACAGATTATTTAGAAATTTTCGATTCTGCTACTTGAAGGATTTGCAATTTCTGCCAACAGACATATTTTAATTTACATAAAATGTAGAACAGTGAAGGATCCAAGTCAAAAGAGCAAACGTCTTGCTTTTAATCTTTTAGGGTTTATTTGAACAACGACCGGTGAAGGAAAAGAAGGGAAAATTAGCTGCAACAAATTGTCTACTTTCTAATGTGTCTTCAGCTGTGCTCTCACCTCTCTCCCCTTCTGTTTAGTTGCCCCACAATGCAGTGCAGCGTAGGGGCCATCTTCTGACTGCTGGTTGTCGTAATTAAGCAAAAAAATACTTTATACAAATATTTATTTATTTGAAATAACAGTTTTAATTTGCAAATAATTTTATTTGCATGTGATTTCAAATGGCCACAACTTTAGTTTTGTTCACTTTTCGTTGCATTAAAGGCCGTATATTTGAAGATGCTGTACTCTGAGTAGTTAAAGCGTAGATTATAAAAGCGAATTTCTCCAAATCAATTTTGCAATTTTTGTGATCCGCGTTTGTGCGCGCTTGTGTTAGTTTGTGTCAGCCTATTCAAATGGCGAGAGCATATCCATGATCCCTGAATATTAACGACAGCGCTTGCCACAATATTATGTAGTTAAGAGCTAATTATAATACCAGTAATTCGCTAATACTGTGTTCGGACATGCATTTTTAATTGAGTCAATTGAATTTTAATTGAGCAATTATATCTAGAGTTCCCACATACTTAGTTTAGCTGACTCAATTAGCAGTTGACAGCCAAAAAAAACATTGTTTTTATTTGATTCGTGAATATTCGAGTTTGTAAATTTTGAAAATGGATGCGAATTTCGGTTTAAAAGAAATTTTACTAGCATATAATAGAAACATGGAGCTCTTGGAGTTATTGCGATCAATTTATGATGCAAAATTATCAGTGCTTATGAAAAAGAAAAAGGAAAACTTGACAATTTTACAAAATTCATTTATTGGTGTTCAGTCTAGTCTGTTTGAAAATTTAATTTGTTTTGTTTATAAGTTTGTATAGTTTTTGATATTTGGCTTGCCTTAAATAAAATTTTTCTGCTCACTGAACACAGTCCTTAATAAACACACTTATGACCCGGGTTGCAATTCGAGCTTTACGCAATTAGTGATACAATTAACCACTAAATGCTCAATATACTAATTGACTTATTGTATGATAAATTGTGGTCATTTAAGGCCTTAATTGCGAAAAATGCTTTAAGTGCGCAATTAAGGGGGCATGTCTGAACATGGTATAAGGAAGTAAATGGTTATATAAAATTATTTTTGTTTTTCTCTCAACAATATATCCATATTTAGTTCCGCCACAGTGCTTTGCATTACTGGGGCTCATTACCTGAGTCTATTCCAAGGGAATATATAAACCACTGATTGATAAGGAAATTTTAGTCAAATCGCACTGAGGCCAATCAAATAATTGGAGTCATATTAAAAAAAAATTTCAATTTCGGTTACTGTGCAGCTCGTAATCGAATCCTCTTTATTTATTACTATTTTCAACGTCGTGCCAAGAAAAATAAAATTTAAAGATAAAAAACGGAAAGTTATTGGTTTTACCTCGTTGTGAAAATATTTAGTCGTTATTAGCTCTCAACGTTTTGGAGTGCTAAAAAGTTTCACTGACTGTCACAATGTTAGATCTATGTGTAGATGTGTGGGCTAATGTATAAACGTATATGTAGATGTGTGAGTATGTGTAAGTATGTGACTCGTTTAGAACTTTTGAACGGCCGGACCGAATCGAACCTGTTCAGTTTATCTGGACTTCTACGAAACTTTAGATTAGAACTAATTAGGAGCAATTGAACTCTCTCTCAAAAAAGGGCTACGAAAAAGTGCACTTTCAAAAGTCTTCCTTTCGAAATAACTTTTGAACGAATCTTCTAATCGATTCCACAAACTCTTGATATTGAAAATACACGTTAATCGCAGCCAGGTATTGAAATCCGTAATGTAATTAGTTTTTTTGGATTTATTTAAATAATCTCTAGTTATTTAATAGGGAACCAATTGATTTATAAGAAGTTATGGCAGTTTTAAAGTAAAACAAATAATATATAGAGTTTTAGGTCGAAAATATTAAGAGTATAGAAGTTGCTGGAATGAGTTTTCGTATCAATTCTATTTCACATTTAATTTCTACACTCAGAATGCCATCCTACTGATGCATTGTGCCTGGACTACGGAGAGCAGTAGTCAGAGGGCCGTAGGAGAAGTACAGGAATATAGAGAACTTTTATTTTTTACTGCCAGGACGAAGTTTCATATAAAGAACGATTGGTTTCCTTAATATTTCATTTTCTTTCGGCCGCATATGACTTCAAATGTCATTTTCGTTAGTGTTATTACAAGACTGCATAAAATTGTATGAATACGAATATTAAATAACAAAATAAAAGTGTTAAACAACTAAAAAACATGAAAAAATTAAACTTGGCAGAGCGGTGCTTCCAGTATGAGCATCCAATAAGAGCTGCCTCTCAAATATGCCTTCAATAATAATTATAAAGATAATTAGAATCAATTTGATGCAATTTCTTCAATACAATTTTATAATTTTATTGACTTCCTTGCAGTCTTATTTTCAACAAGCTACTGTACAATTAGTAACATTATTAATTTCCCCCAATTCTATATTCAATAATCACATTGAAACTGAGTGTAACAATTTTGTTATTGTGTATGCCTTTAATTGAAAGATATAAGACATCTCTGATTACAAACTTTCTGTTTCAACTTTCCCTAATTTACAAAGTACATGAGAAGGACTTCACTAATACTAATAACTACAGAATCAAAAGAAAAATCTATCAGATTTTCCATTTCAAATCTATCAGATTTTTCTCATAAAAATAGTTTTAGTACTTTGATCTAAAAAATCCCAGTAACCAGAATATTTTTCAGCCACAACGAAAGCAGCATAAGTTTCCATTTCTCAGAAACAAAACAGTTAAAGATTTGAAAACAAAAACCTGCAAAAGTAATCATAAATATTTTACAAATGTGAAGTGAACATGAAACTTCATTATAGTTTATGGTTGGACAACAGCAACAACAAATAAGACCAACAGCTTACTAAATGGCATCCAAATTGTATTTGATAACAGATACAACAACAACAACAACAATGTAGAATATATTTGCTTGGGAAAATTTTTACTACTCTAACGACTGAAACAACAACAAATATGTTGTAGCAGAGCAACACGAATCGCATATCATAAAGCTGCACAACAACACAATTTACAACTGTTGCAGATATATTAAATTTTCCCTGTTCCTTTTCCTCTCGAAGACTATTTACTCATGTTCCTACAGAGTGCAACAACATCTGGTGATTGCAATTTCCCCAATTGCTCGAGTATATTTTTAGGAATGTGTACACAACAGCAGTTGTTATTTATTTGTCTGTTTCAAGTGTTTACATGCATGTACGAAAAGGTTTCTATATTATATGCCATTTCAAATGCAGTTGGTTTACTTGCTTACTTCAAGGGCGGTATCGAAAGTTGTTTGGCGAAATTATTTATTTTTATTAATTTTCTTTTCCTCATTTCATGCAATTTTGTAACGCATTTTAAGTATTAAATATATTAACTGATTAGCTGATTCTTTGCTGGCAACAAATCAAACGGGATCTACACTTATTAAGATATAAAAAAACATTCAAGTTTCCCTAATGGCTCCTTAGGAAATAGATATTAAAAAAATATATTAATAAATATATAATAATTATGTGCTGATTCTTTTTTCCCAAAATCTTACTAAAAAAATTCGCATTTACTAAAAAAATGCGCATTTCGCATGTTCAGGGAACCTTTATCCAACATTTCTTAGAATAACTAAAAATATTTATTTTAAACTTCCACGATAAGTGAGAAGCTTAAAACAAATATCAAAGTCATAACAACAACTCACTGATCACTTTTCCTGTTTGATTTTCTTGAATTTTTCAGTAAGATTTTGGAAAAAAAGAAACAGCACGTAATTAAAATTAAAGACTTTAAAAAACGACAATTTCCAATTCTAATTTTGATTAGAAATTAAAATTAGTTGCTATTAATAAGAAATTTTCACAAGTTAATTGTTCCAAATATGCTTTATAACTTAGAGACTTGATAAATATTTTTATGGATAAGGGAGAGGGAAAGTATGAAACTTATGCAACACAGCAGAACAGCTGTTTTCCGAAGCCGCTACACTTTCATTACCACTATTCGTGCGTATTTTTGTTTATTACCACTTGTTAGGTGGTCTAGTTAAGTGTGAGAACAGTTCGTTGCCTGTAAGGATATGATATTCATAGACAAGAATTATGAATAAATAAATAAAAAATACGAGAATTGTGTCAAAACGATGGTAACACATTTATCAATTCCCTGTGTTGCTCGTTTGATTGCATTTTTCATTCCCTATTTTCTGAATATTATTTTCCATGCTGTTGGCTTTCCCTTTGAAATATCTACCATGTCCTTTTGTAATAAAAATATCGGTGTATCAAAATTGAATTTAAATAAAAATTATTAAAGCAAAACCTAACAAATAATGAAGGGTGTTTTTTCTTTAGCGGGATAAGGACACTCAAAGTGATTTGAAATTTTTTCTTATAAAAGTCCTGTTGCTTTTTAAAAGCATCGTATCGGCATTGATTTATTTCTGTATCGAATATTTTTTGGCTACACAAAATTTATCCAAATCGTAGCACTGACTGTGAGGTAAAATAAATCTGTTCCCGATGTCAATGGAACGCTTCATCCATTTTTGGTCCCAAATAATATAAATAGTGATAAAAAAACTCGTACAGTTATTGATCATTTTCTTCCTTATTTGACTCTTTCTGATAAAAAGACATAAAGAAACAAAGAAAGGCTGCTGCTCTACTAAGTGAGTTTTTGGAGACCGTGTCGAAATAATGATTCACCTATACTCTCAATTTTTCAGTGTTTGTCCGTCGAGTACGTGGAACGTTTTATGTGATAATGTTCACTTTCCTGCCCGCAAGAAAGGCTGGTGCAAGAAATGAAATTATGTGGCCATCATTCACAAGGCCATTTCTCTGATTGGGTTCATTTGATACCAGTAGAAGATGAGCATTTTATCAAAGACTTGAAAGTAGTAATAAAACTAATTTTTGGTTAAGTAAAATTACCGTATTTAGAAGAAAGACAATTTTCAAGTTATAAAAAAGGCGATCGCTATCGAGGAATACTGACTGAATATGTTGTTCACTAGAATTAAGCTGCTGAACAGCAGCGGTATTTGGTGCCAGAAAGCCAACACCAAGTTAATTATTAGACCTGAGCACCAGAGCAGCACAACAGTTTTTGAAAACCGCTACACTTTTATCATGGATTTTTACTTGTCACCATTTATTTGTAATTAATTTAAGTGTCATAAGAGTTTTTTTCCAATAAATTTTATCATGAAATAGCACACAAGATCCTGAGGGTGCTGTTATTTGAAGTATTTAACCCCAGACGACGAAATACATATCTACTCCAGGCAGTCATTATATTTCTGTTCTTCATCAGTGCATGGTTGAATTAATTGTTTCCAGTTGGTCTCAGTGATTATTTACTGAAGAACAGAATACGGTACCCTCATCTGCCGATACCGGTAGAATATATTCTCCATCCAAGTAAAAATTTAAAAAGCTGCAGAAAAATATTGTTCTAAATTATCCACTCCTTTCCAAGCCTGAGTTCATTTCCTGAATGCTGGTTCAAGACGACAAAATATAAACTAAAACGTTAATTCATCCAAAATTAAATGAATTTATTTAATTTTTTTGTATCTTAATATGTTTGATGATACATTTTATATATCTGCTCTTGATGAAACCAGTACGTGGTGTGAATATCGAAACAGCCTCGATCTTAATTGAATTTAATATGGAAAAAATAGTTCAACATAAAGAGTCGTAGAGTATTATCATTTCCAGTCGCTATGCTTCTAGAGTTTTTCAATCTATAGACATAAAAAATAATACTTCGTTGAAGTTGTAAGAACAAACCATTATGTGACACAAATTATGGCAAGAAAAGGAATCAACGCTGTTTTGAACATTCAATGTGGCATCTAACAACTGTTTGAATTACTGTCGACCTCGTATTCACTTCAGTCTTTGTTTACCTCCATTATTTTATTTTTGCTTTCATCTCGTTATTTCGTTCTGCGTTTGCATTAACAACTTGTTTCCCTAACCGATTTTGATAACGTCTCTTATTTGTTTGACACACAAACAACTCTTTTAAAATTTTTCTGTTACGGTCTCTTCCTGAATCCCAAATTTATTTCAAAGACATTTTTGTAACTGACTTTCTAGTTAAAGTTTACAGCAACTTTATGACTTCTACTTATGTGAGTTACACACACACACAAATATTTGCTACGTTTTATACGTACCAACAAACGACTTTAACTTTCAAGTGTTTATGTCATACAAAATGTATGTTTTAAAATTTATACAATTTTGGTTTTCGTTATAAATCATGACACTGTTTGCACAAACATTAAAATGTATGAATTGATGTTTGTAAATTGTAATTTTTACATAACCTTTCACTTTGCCATTCAGCTGCTTAATGTATTTTATGTGTTGATGTATTCCTTTTAAAACTCCAGACTTGAACAAATATTTATTTCTCTTGACAGGTTAAAGTTTATTTTGAATATGCTGTCCATCGTATGCAGGCACCAGCACTTATGAATATTGTAACTTTTATTCATTTCGTTCATATTTTTTAGTTACTAACGATTCTATGCACTCAAGAAATAAAACTGCAGCAGGCTGATATTTTATTAAGGCTTTGGGAAGCTTGACGCATTCTTAGTACGATTGTTTGGAAGATTTTTTAATTATAACAAATCTATTGGGGTAGAGTCTTCTAATTATTAACCAATTTTGCTTTATCTATTTGGTGGCTTTAAATGACTGATCAGCATTTAAATAGAGCATAATATTAAATGTTTAATTCACTCAGAAATTAAACATACAGTAGAAAAATTTATAACTGGCGTTAAACACCAAAAATTTGTTGCCTGACAGGCGAAGTTTGTAGAAGCTTCAGTGAACAGAACACCACAATGTCTAGAATAAAACTTTTAATATATGAGGAAGTTGTTGGTTTTAGTCCGTTTAAGAAAAATTTATTTCCCTTCAGATTCTGATGTTTTGAGGTCATAAGAAGCTTCCCTTACTTATTCTAATAGCCCGTTTCTAAGGCTCTATGTATGTGTGCCTGGGCAAGTATGTAACCCGCTTTTATCTTTTGAATAACTTAACCAACGAAACTAAAACTGATGGCTTTTTAAGCGCTCTTTTGAAAATTCGAAATGGTGAATTCCATAAAAACGTAGACAAAAATCTTTAAAATAACTTAAGAAACAATCAGCGCTTGACATTTAAAAACCATGTCGATAACAGTTAATATAGTCAAATAGCTGTTAACCTGATTAATTAAATATTGTGAACGGAAAAACTTGAAAATAATAATATTTTATATATTATTTTCAACTCTGAAATTAGTCAGTTAGTACTCTCGCTTCTTTTATATCAATCAACGCTTATCATGTGGGAATCAGTTGCACTAAGAATTAGCCCACAGACCAGGTTCTGCGATTAATATCACCTGGAGGCTACAGAGATGGAATTAAGGATCAACCGCTTTGCACATTTTTCTTTCATTATTAATAGCAAAAATATCGAACACGATTTTTGTTTATATTTCAATTCTTAAAAGGCATATTCCGGTTCACACTTTATAAATATTTGCCCAAAAAAGTGACACCATAATACACTAATCGAAAATCTTTCTAATCAAACAGTTTGCAATCAAAATAGATTAAACGGCCAATAGACAGTGTTTAAGTATAACACTGTCTTACTAAAGAAATAAGCTTCAACATATTTTTCATAAGCAATTCTTGGTTACATTGTATTGGCTTAATATTTGGCAAGTGTGAATCTTGTTTTTCATTCATTCGATTTTTATTGGATTTTGACTTTTGTATGACCCAGACAAGAGTTACAGTAATCAGAAAAATGGGAATGAAATTTTTTACTTCCCAATTTCGTTGCAATATAAGAAGTAGTTTCTGCATTGAAGCTCTTAACGCTTTATAGTCCCTCAAAGAATTACTTTAAAAAATATGACAGCTACTAAGTTCTTTGTTAAGTCTCAGAATCACAAAATAAGAAATAAAAAATAAAGTTGTTGTCAAAATGTTCACATAATTGTTTGATTTATAACAAATATAATGTTTTTACCTTCAGACCATTGATGGACCATATTCGCTCTTACCTGCAAAACAAACAGAAAAAATGTATTTTAATTAGTATGAATTAAAAAAAAAGTTATATTGAAACAATTATTCTTACAACTATAATTAGAGTGGGAAAAAAGCCAACTAAGGAAAAGTGATCAGTGAGTTCTTGTTATGACGATGTTTTTTTAAGCTTCTCATTTATTAATGTGGAAGTTTGAAATAAATATCTTTAGTTATTCTAAGAAATGTTGGTGTAATGCGCATAAGAACATGCTAAAACCCTTCAATTGATCACTATGAATTTTTACAAAGATTTTGGGGGGAAGAAATTCAGCACACAATTAATATTAAAGAGTTTTAAGAAAATCAAAGTTGAATTAATATTTCAGAAGATATTTCCAAATTAAAACTATTTGATGTGACTCTGATGACTTCTTTCGAAAGCAAAACTGCCTCAAAAAGTACGATGCATAAAATAAAAGTTAATAGCGCCGATTTATGACCACTCACATTTAAATTGATTGTTATTTCATAAAAAATCTAAAAACATTTTTAACATATAAGAACACATGATATGATTTTAATCCTCCCATTTAAAGGATACAACAGGCGGTTGGTATCATCGGGTATAATCTGGCATGTGTTAGCACTCATATATCGCAAATAATATGCGATTATGATATAAAGTCACAAAGTTAATTTCAATTTTATCTCAATATTTTTTGTTATTAATGAAACTTTTTTTGTGGATAAGCCACGAAATAAAATATCTAACCATTGAGATATTGCAAAATCTGTGGTTTGCTTTGACAACGTCATACAAAATAATACGTTGTACGCGCGTCGTGACAACCACATAATTATTTACTTGCATCTGTTTGTCAATAACAATTTCAATATGACCACATGTGAGGTTAATTGTTTTTATAATCATATTAAACACCAATCGGTCTCAGCGAAAAATAGCTACAGAAAATATCCTTGAATAAACGAGTGGTGAACGTGTTTATATATTTACAAAAGGAAAGGAAAAATCTTTAAAGATCTTTTACTGGGGTCTTATGGTAAAACAGCTACGGGTATTAAAGGATAAATATCCAGTTGCCAAAGCAAATCAGTTTTGTTCCTTTAGGCGATACGGAACTGTCAGCCACTATAAACGTGGCTTCCCGACATTTCATCGATGTAGCAGGCACTACTTTGAGCTTTAAGTGGTGCTTCAGCTACGATATAAAGCGTTTATATATATATATTTATATATATATATATATATATATATATATATATACTGATGTTCCTATACAAACATGGATCTAAATTGATATTTCACTGTTTGCGTAGAGAAAGAATTCAACGAGTGCAGATAAGTAAAAAAAAGGGTTATTCTATGGCTTGAAAAGCTGCGTACATTTCAGAGTTCCTTTGAATATATTTTCCCCAGCAAACACTCTTATTAAAAGGACACAAAAAACAAAAACAGAAATGACGCATTTTAATGTTCTATATTCTTGTTCTTATTGCTTAGCAAGCACACTTACGTACACGTATTTATTCTACCGGAAATCAACAGCATAAAAATGTAATAAATGCAAAACAACAACAAAAAGAAAGAAAAAGAGTGAGCAAAAAGAAAAAGTTGTTTAAGAGTTTTAGTCATAGTTATCGTGATTTTCTTTGTGTTGTTTTTCCTTCATTCCGTTTACGAGCACAACAAACTAAAATGGAACAGTTTTGTGTGAAATTTCCATAAAAGATAATTACGAGCGCGTATCACACGATAATATTATTCTTTGATGAATTAAATCCGCAATAGCTTAACCTGTTTTATTTTTATTATAATCGACTTAAAGAGATGTTTAAATTTAAATGAAGAACAGCGAAAGAGATATTTATTCTCAGTTAAACGAGATTTTAATGAGGAGTTTGTTAATGCACACAATCTGTAGCCAGTCCAGATAAAGAGATTTAAAACAGTAAATCCCATTTACTGTACCACATTTTTATACGTAAACGTACGAGGTGTGTTCCATGTACAGGGGAAATTCTTCAATATCTTGGGCTATTTATATTTGAAGAGCATCCTTTTTTATGTCTTAGGAAATTAGATGTTTTACTTATTCTCATACTCTTATTTTAAGTGAAATTTATTTGCGGCTTAACCATCCAACAAATAAATTTCAATGATCCTTTTATGCTGCTACATTTGTCTGGGAAAAGTATTTAAAGTTTCAGACTTTAGAATGTTTAATTTCTTTGCGAGAAAGTTTGATCGAAATCTCAAGAAAAATATTTCATAAATTTTGTATTTATTTTGACTGGCTTATTTTTACAAATTTCAGCAATTCTTAAGACGACATGAAATTTCCATCCAGTATTTTATCGCACGTTTTCTAATTCCCTGTTGGTGAAAGTTTTGTCAATATTTTAACAATTAATTCATTTGAATTATTTCCTTAAAAAAGAAATGTTGGATATAGATAATTTATTATGGATTAAACTGGACCTCAAGGATCAATAATCTGGATTAATAATTATAAGTGCGATCTTGTGTTCACAATCCTGAATTATCGCAATGAGTAGTTCATTTTGTTATTTTCATACTTTATATGTTTAATAAAAATATAAATATTTTATCTGATTTATAATCCCATAGAAAATGAAAATAGTTATAAATTTTTTTCTTTGATTAATTTGTTTTGAATTATTCTGATGATGATTATAATTCAGCGATTTAACAAAAGTGGAGAGCTACAAAAGTTTATAATTATATTATATATATAATAATACTGAAATTGAGGAAAAGGCGACAAAGTGAAATAGTATTTGATGGCAAAAAAAAAAAACAAAGAATATTTTATTTCATTTATAAATTAAGATTTTGAGGATATAATCGAAATTCTGGAAATAACAAAATGCGACAATCTATTTTACGAGCAACAAGATTGCGCGGTATAACGAAATATAAAAAAACTATTAATCCTGATTATTGATCCTTGAAGGTCAGTTTAATCCACTATAAATTTTTTATTTTTAACAGTTCTTTTTAAGGAAATATTTTAAATGAATTAATTGATAAAATGTTGAAAAAACTGCCACAAATAGGGAATTAAAAAATGTGTGATAAAATACACTGGATGGAAATTGCGTTTTACAAGTCAGATGTTGTCTTAATAATTGCTGAAATTAAAATTTATATAAAACTATTGTAATTTTTGAGATTTCTATCAAACTTTATTTATTAGAATTAATGGCCCAGTTTTCAAAGGACACGAGAATTAGAAGGAATCATTATCAGTCTAGTTTTCTACTCATACAGCAGAGTAGCAGAGAATTATATTCCAAAACTGCTACACATTCTCATCATTAACTGGCGTTGATTTGCCCATTCATTCCCAAGTTATTTATCATGTCCTTCAAACATAAGCCTGTTAATTATGAATGAAAATTTTTATTGTTTTTAATATTAAGCAGCTAGTTGCGTTTCCAAATGCACTATTTTTAAAAGGTACAGATTCACAATTTGCAATATGCCGTGAATACTCTGCATAAATCATAAAAAGAAATTTTGTTTCATATATTTTTTTACAGTGATAGTCTGGATTACCAAGCCCATTATACAAAACCCTGCTTAATTTAAAAATAAAATATAAATAAATATTATGAATTCCCAGGAAGCTTAACATGCTAACGAGTTCCTCCTGCAAATCAAACTATAAATGAAACACAAAAATTTACTCTGTCAAAAACATCCGGCTTCAGTCAACAGCGCGTATTATAAGCACAAGTCGCATGTACCTCCTGCATACCCACTCTTATCAACATGTTTTCCCAATATTTTGTAATAAATTCAATAACACTTTTCATGCTAAATTACATGCCAACAAATCTTGAATGCGAAAGAAAACAAAATTTTTAATGGCGCAAATTCTTAACAACAGAAGCACTTAACACTATTGGGGCTCTACAATTGCATTTCTGTGTGTATGTTTTAAGCATCCTTAAAAGCAAAATCAAATTTTGCACATGGGTCCTTGCCTATGCCTTGAGGAAGAGAAAAACTTGATATTAAAAATTAACAAACGAATGCACTTAAGCAGGGCATGTAAGTGGTGACGCTTGTACGTGTATGATTGGTAACAGCCAGAGTGCCGATAACTCTTTATTCTTGACAAGAAATTTGTTTATTTTTAAGGACTACAAACTGCATACGTGAGTAACCAAAATTACTGCAGCCATTAGCTTTTCAAATTTTTTCGATTAATTTAGCAGATTCTTTGTTGTTGCTTTTTTATATCCTTGAGAGTGAAAATGATAAAATTAGGATGAGCAGATTTTTTACGAACTCGCTTAGTTCTTCATTCTAGATAAATTTGTGTCCAAGGCCAATATCTAAAATATTTCGAATCTCTATATATTAAATCGCATGGGAATACATCGACTTGTAAGTCGACCGAAAGTATAAAATTTCATTAAGAAGGGTTGGCAAATTTAAGGTTAGAAAGTCAGTTGTCCTTAAAACACACTTTCTCTTGAGAATTTTAATTTAAGTTTATTTCTTAAAAAGAAAATATTTGGAAATTAAAAACAGAACATGGAGTCGAACAAATGTTTGCCGGCAGACGTCCGCTCTTTCACAAAACTTTCAGCCGCTTTCTGTCAGTGAAGCGATGAGTTCCATCCTTTAGAGCATCAGTTTTTTTGTGATTTGTTCACTTAAACCCGATGTTTCAAATGGCCGCAGTGAATAGCATTGCAATGCAAGAAAGAGACAACCTATTCAAAATAATGGCGTTTTCTTTTGTAGGAAAATATGTAACACCTTTTTACTTCTTTTCATAAAAATGACAGTTTGAAGGAGTTTTAAAATGTAAATATATTTGCAAAGTTCTGTTGGACTAATTCGTTATATATTCTTTATTTTCAAATGGTAGAATGTTGCCATTTTTCTATTTAAAAGTGTAAAAAATGTTGCACTTTTGACTAGAAAATAATACAAAATTTTTCTTATCCCTTAAGATGATTTTGTTGAAAAATCTTGTGTTCAAAATATGCAGCCTTCACGCTGATAGTAAAAGAGTAAAATGAAATGAAAAAATGAAAGTAAAAGAGTATTTAATGAAATGATAATGACTCCGAATATAAAAATACTACACAAGTTTCCATGTGCTCGCACATATAAATTTTGGCATGCATTATGCAAAAGTTAAAAAAAAGCTTTGCGACCACACGAATTAATTTTTTTTATTGTTTTCTGCTCCTGTTGAAATAACATATACATCCTTTCAATGTCATTTTAATGTACTACACTTCACTGGACTCCTTCCATTTTATTTATTTATTTATTTTATTTCTTTTACTTTTTTTCAAACACGCACAAGCATTCCGAACTCACGAAACTCATTCACGTATTATAAACGTTTAATCAGATGAAAGGCTTCTTAAAACACAGGCAACAAATACACTTTGTTATTTATAAACTTGCTCGCATGGCTGGTTAGCAAAACAAAAAAGTCAATATGAAATGAAAATATGGGAAAGCAGCAGCAGCAGCAGCAGGAGAGAGTGTCTAGTGGGTCTTATACGTGCATATAAATATTTAAAAATATCTCAACATGATTTTTACTCTTACCTCGTTTGAGTATTTGCAAGTTGTTGGTTTCTTTTGTATTAAACACATGAGATATTTAACAGCTTCAATTATAAATACAAGAGGGCTTAGCTCGTGGTTTCATTTTTACTACACCCCTGTAATTTATTTATTAGGGATAGAAAATTTATAAAAATTTCAAGAATGTTGTAAGTGAATAGAATGAAGGGAGCGCCATGTTTAGAAATAGCAAAAACAGTATGTTTAACAAAATTGATTTTAAGAAAATGAAAAAGATAAATTATACATAAAAATATGTTGACTGTAAAAGCCGTCCCTTTATCTTTCCGATAATTTTAATCGCAAGACTATCGTGGCCTGGATTTTGTGTTGTGCTTTTGAACTCTTCGAGCTTAAATAATATTATTTCGACTTTCGAATCAGTCCAGTATTACGTGATAAGCTGTGATTGATGAAGCTTTCGGGTACTATAAAAGATTCGAGAATATCTGAGTTTCTCAAAATATATCAGTTTTTTAGAATTTTTTTCCCCTCACTATATCCCCATAATGGATTAACAGACTTTCACCCGGTTTGTGGTGATGGACGCTGATTAGTCTGTGGAATCCATCGGTGCAGCCGGTTAAAAATTATTCGAAAAAAAACCACTTTGAAAAATTCTTATTTTCCACGAATATTGTGAAATATCCAGAAATCTACCGATGGGAATCAGTGCAAGATCAAAGGAAATGAAAGGTCTCGAAGGTTTTTCAAAACGTTGCTAATTAATACGGATCAGCCGTTCAAAAATTATACGCAGATCACAGACTTACACACGCACATACAAACAGATATTATGATGAGTTCTCAGAATGATGCAGGGATCTCAAAATATAGAGATCTCATAAGACTTGGGATTTTTTTCAAAACGGGTTAAAACAAACAATTTCAAAATTTTTTTATTTTCTTAGCATGAAGTCAAAAATTGCTGACTGCTTTTAAATAATTTTACTTCCATGCGCCAACCGAATGTTTGCGAACAAAATTTGTTGCGAAATTCGAAAATCTATCGTTATCAATAGAATTGAAAATAAGAAAAAGAATCGTGCAAGAAAAGTTTTATCTGTCGTTATCATAAGAAATGTTGGGTATAGCTTCCCTGATGATGTGCATGAGCCCTAGTGAAATGCGCACGGGAACTAGCTAAAACCCCTCAACTGATAACTTTGATTTTTTTAAAGAGATTTTTGGAAAAAAGGATCAGCACATAATTAAAATTAAGGTGTATTTAATGATGATTCTTTGGCAATAATGAAATGCCCAACATAAGTTCTTATATTTTTAAATATTTTAATATTCAATAAAAACTCCCAAGTATTTTTATTAATTATTTCTAGCGAATTACCAACAATTCCTACTTATAAGTCCTGCCCGAATGACAAAAACTTTCGTTTGCATTAAGAATATCTACTTTAACGAAAACCCGTTTAATTACAATATATTTCCTTTGGAATAACTCTAGTTTTACAGAAAACAACGTTATAAGTTTCATGCGCTTTTCATTTGCATCAGGTGAATGCTTGATTGAATATTTGAAACTCTACTTCTGTATTGTGCTTCTAAGCGTATACTTGATATTAGCAATTAATCATAATACTCATACGTCACATTGTACTGGTACAAACCAGTGCAATGATTTTCTGAAACCCAGTAAACTAGAATATATAAAATAATTGAAATTAAAAAAAGTAAAAACTAAGAAAATGTGAAAGTATGATTTTGGGTAAAAAGGATCAGCACATAATTAAAATTAAAGTGTTTTTAATGATGTTTCTTTAGGCCTAATGAAATGGCCAAGATAAGTTCTTACATTTTTAAATATTCAGGGAAAAAGTATTCCGCATGAATAATACTAAATAACAATTTCCAAGCAATTTTATTAGTTAGTTTTAACTAATTACTGACAATTTATATTTTTAGTCTTGCCCGGTTGACAAAACCTTTCGTTTGCATTTAAGAAAACCTACTTTAATAGAAATTCCGTTTATTGAAAATAACTCTAGTTTGTACAGATAACTACGATATAAATTTCATACGCTTTTTATTTGCATCAGTTGAATGCTTGTTTGTATGGGTTAGACTCTCCTTTTGTGTTGTACTTCTACGCGTATACTTGATATTACCAATTAATCATAATACTCATACGTCACATTGTACTCGTAAAAACCTGTGAAAGGATTTTGACACGTTTCTGAAGCCCAGTAAACTATAATATATATAATAAAATAATTGCAGTTTAAAAGAAAACTAAAAAATATATTTTTTAGCTGATAATTAAAAAAAAAATTCAAAGTGCTCAATTAGAGTCGGAAACATGCCAACCAATTGTAGAATAAAAACGTAAGGAAATAAAAAAGGTAAAGTGATCAGTGAGTTCTTGTTATGACTTCGATATTTGTTTTAACCCTAACACTCCTGACACGGGCACCCGGGTACCCGAGCGAACTTTAAAGTGAAATAACTTTTTAACGATAAAAGATACAAAGTTGAGGTTACGCAACTTCGCTAAACTATTTCTTTTCTAATGATTTTTGTCTTTCAAAGCTTTCCTCCTTATAAGGGTACCCGGGTACCCGTAAGCGAAATAAGGCATTATATATACAATAAGTTATGGTAATGGTTATATTGTTTATATTTTAAATTTTAATATATAATTAATAATATTGATATATAACTTTGTATTAGTATTATAGAGTACACTTTAGAAAGTTAGCATTCTGTGCAGAGTTGAGCAATTATTTTGCTGTGTGTTACACATTGGCCGTTACCAACCTACACACACTTATTTGATTTTGTATCAATAGCCATACAAAAGTAATATCGACCTTTTACTGGTAGCCGACCAGTTTTATCCTGTTTTGATATTTCCGATGGGCCTACTGCACTCTGAGAAATTTCCTTATTGATGGTTGTATTAGTCATAAGCTCGAGAACTGCTCGGACATTGGGGTATCGTGTTATATGGTTGTCATTGCTTTTTTTACATTTTCAGTTTCCAATTCTGGGCCAAGTGATGTAAAATGCCACGACGGGAGCTTTGAGCTTTTTTGACATATGGATTGACATCAGAGAATATATAAAATGTCCCTAAAGCAGCCACTATATTTTGATACCATTTGGTCCATAACATCAACTCCGCCTTTTGTTTTAATGTTAAATTCATTTATTTCTTCCTTTCCATTAAAAGCTGGCTCCCTTCGAGTATAGTGCATTGTCGATAATATATAAACACGTTGTTCTTCTTGAAACACCATATCGTGGTGTTCCTACATCATCAGTTGCGTTTGGCTGTAGCTCTTTCGGAATATACGGTTTTTTTTTTCGAGGGTATGAGGGTACCAACATGACTTATTCTTCTCATTTGAAGCCAATTGGCCAAAGGGAGCAACGTAAAAAAATTATCAGTTGTTATATTGATTCATACTCTACTTCGATTTCACATAATGTGTCAATATACTCTACAGCTATTCTAAATATATTTCGCGGTACATAGAATAAAAATAGACGAAAAGTAAAATATCTAACAAAGCTAGCGCAGAAATGTTAAGATAACAATTACGTAATATATCTGGAGACTTAGATGACATCTTTGGTCTCTTTTCGGGAGACTGCGTAATGCCCAATCCTGCAGCTGTTGTTGAAGCTCCAGATGTTGTACCAAGACCATTAGGTTCAGCTTCAAATTCATCCAAATCCATAATATGCGCAACATGACTACAAATAAAAAAACCAGCGAACTCGACCGAGAACTGGGAACGCAAAAAATGGCAAACACGCAAGGAATTGATATTGAACATTTAAATAACAATCCTGAGATCCCCCGTATTACAAGAAAACGCATTGTTTTGATATATAAATCGTAACGGAAAAATTAGTATACCCGGGTACCCTTATCAGGGGTCTACGTATAAAAATATTATCAGTATGGTTAGGGTTAAGCCTCTCACTTATTAAAGACGAAGTTTGAAATAAATATTTTCAGTTATTCTAAGAAATGTTGGGTAAAGTTTCCCTGGTGATCTGCATTAGCCCCAGTGAAATGAGCTTAGGAAGTAGCTAAAACCGCGTAAATGATCATTTTGAATTTTTTAGTAAGATTTTGGGGGGAAAAAAATCAGCACATAATTAAAATTAAAGAGGTTTAACAAACGACAGACAATTCCCTAAAATACGTACTGATTTCAAAAATGGAAAGTATGTTCTTTATAAAAGTCGAACTAAAATGTTTAAAATAAGTTCTTAAATAAGATTAGAACAGCGTTAAAAAAGAATTTAGCACTTTGTGCTCTAATTTTCAAATATCGATCACTCGACGCAATTTTTCACAGTAATACTTGTGATTATTGTGTCAAACTTATTTTAAGGTTTATTTTTATGTTTTTAGTACGATTATCTTGTAATAAAATTTATTTTTGAATCTTAAGTACGATTTTGTTTAAAAAGTTTTTTTTATTCTTAATTTTATTTATTATAACAATAATTTTTGAGCAGCTGCAAAAATTGTGGCGGTTTATTATTAGAAAGTAAAGCAACATGTCATTTTTGTCAGTCTCATGCAACTTCATGCAAAAAGTTATTAGATCAAGAACTTATGCGTTTACTTGGGTTATAGTACGAAAATAACTTGTGTGAATGTGAATTTTTTTAAAAGAGTTTAAAAGAAATAAAATAATCTAAACTGGAAAGATTTGCATTTTGGAAATGGTCAAATTTGTAATCAAAACAGACAATTAGAAATTTCTTTTACAAAATCGCTATTATTCACGGCAATTTTTTTGCAATTAAATGAAGAATGCGCTGCATCGATACTACCTGCGATTTAATGTTCGTAATCTGATATTTATTACAAACAATTTTCATGGCAACAGTTCTCTAACTCTAGTGGAAACTTATCGATTCGGAAGAGTTCTTGTCATCCATTGGATCGAAAAATATGAGGATATATAACTTGAATCGTCATAATCTCATCGTGATGATTATTTTATTTTTCCTAAATCAATATTAAGAATCATATAATAAATTTAGAATAAAGTGGCCTTTTGCAAACGGTGCCGAATGGCAGCGCCCCCTTGTTTATATCGCCCATATGCATTATTTTTTCTAAGGCCAGACTAGTGGAAAATATAATGTGTACAGTAATTTTATTTTCTTATGTGTAACCTCGTATTCATCCTGTCTCTATTATAGTTCCAATACAATATATGTTCCATTATTGTAGCTCATGCTGTGATAGCTGTTCCCAAAAAACCTGCAACTGCCTTAAAACTTCTGCAAAATAATGCTAATTTAACACATAACTGCAGACCTTGAATTATTTTGCAATTTAAAAATTTTTAATATTCGCTGATAAGCGGTGATGTCTGTTACGCAGGCAATAACGTTGGCCTTAACAAAATAAAAATGGGGGTAGTCATTGTCTGGTGACGTGACAAGGAATAAATTATTATATCTCCTGCTTATTTTATTGACATTTCCATGGTTAAAGGTATTTAAGGCTTTTTCACTTTCACTCATTGTCTTCAGTTTTAGCTGTTTTGTTTTTGCATCCACCCGGCTGTTGATTGCCATTATGATAATCATCATGTTCCTTCCTTTCGTCATCATCTTTATATTGTTTGCAGATTTTTGCTTTCATTGTTACGTTCATGCCACACTTTGTTGTGTGATTAGCATTTGTAATGAGTAACTGATGTCAAATTGTGTTATTCATAAACCAAAAAAAGAAAACCTTTTGTTGTTTAGGCCGTCGCCTTCTCAATGGCTACCCCAGCATTCAATATTTTGAAGAGGAATTTAAAACAAGTGGAAATTTGATGGCAACGTTAAAAGGTGGTTGTTGAAATTATCCAACTGCCTTTCCCTACCTCTTATCTCAATGAGAGTTTTCTTCCTGCTTTCATTTATGATGGTGGAATAAATTGGGTAAATATATTCGCTTGCATGAGGCCTTTTTAGTGGTTCATTTGGATATACTATTTGCGGCCTTAATGGCGTTTATTAGAAAAATACCAACGATGCGGAAAGAGATTGTTTAGTGGGATAACAGATTACAAAAGTTGAATATTTTAGATTGAATTACTTTGTTTTAAAAAGAAGTTATTTTTTTTTTTTTAATTATTTTAAAGTTTTTGAATCAGGCTATTTCAGAGGGCTCAAAAGAGTTGCTACTAGAGTAACATGGAAAAAGTGTTGGTTCTTTTAATGCCATTTAAATTACAAACAGAAAAATCTTAAATGATCGAGCCTAAACTAAATATCAGTTTGAATATCCGGTTTCTACACCAGAGCAGAGCAGCAATATTTTCGAAGATGCTGTTGCTAACAAATTAGCACAAGGATATGATACCTTGAATTTTGAGCTCAACTTTACACTGTTGTGAATATGGAGTCAAATTTTTCCCATCTTCTTTAGAGCGACATCGACTAACACCTCTTTTACTAAAAGAGCAGAATACAGGATCCTCCTTCGGCGATACCGGTAGGAAAAAATAAAGAGATTCACCAGCGTAGTAAAAAGTATATATTTCAAAAACTAAATTTTCAATCTTCTAGTCAGCCTTTATCTATTCCCTTAACACAATGCGTTGCGGATGTAGAGGTCATCCTCTGAGTGCGATTTCAAGAGAGAAAAGGCGCTACAATTTAATCATCAAAAGTCATAAGTGTCGTTGTTTATCAACGTCTTTCATGTGGTTAAGCTTAACGTCTTAACAGATTTTAGTTATACAAAATTTTTTTCATATGAAATTTAATTTTTTTGATTTTCATACAGTTTCCTCATTATTTATATGCGACCTCTTAAGTTAACTCAAACCATTCAAAGTGTTCAGGAAGAAAAGGAACCAAAATTCGTTACTTATTCTCCATTAATTATTGTATTGCGCTGCATATCCTTTTTACAATCATTTATTACGGTCAATATTTATAAACAACTCAGAATCATTTCATATTCTTGATTCATAGAAATAAACCATTTTAGCAGGAAACAAGTCACAACAATCTTTTTGGGCAAGACTACTCCTGCACTATGGGAACTTTTTCATTGAATACATAAACAAATTTTGAGTTGATACATTATTTTGGAAAGAGTACAAGGTTTAATGGGGTTATATTAGATGAAATTATTTTTCTTTAAAACGTTCTTTGAGTAAATTAATTGTAGCGCCCGCTCTACGGCATGTAACTCTGTCCTGTGGGCAAGATGAATGCCACGAAATCGAGGTATGAAAATATGAGTTTCCACACCCTTCACCATTGATGGTAACAATCTGAACATCATCTTTTTGGAAACTTATGCACCCCTCACTCTGCCAAGCAGTAATTTACTGCAGATTTAGTGGTGTTTCGATAAAAGCTTGTGGATTCTAAACAATCCAAAAGCGACAATTCTGCTTATTTATATACCCATTCAACCAGAAACGGGCTTCATCGGAAACTAGAATTTTGAATGGATGAGTCTGACGAATAGAACAATTCTCTTGATTAAAAACATTAATGTGAATGCGCTGCTCTGTTGTGGATCGATTCATAATAAACTTTCAAAGGAAACAAAATAAAAAGCAACAATCAGCTGTTAAATGGGTGCTCCAATAAAGAAGTCATGCCAACTCAAAGTTGTGGCACTCTAAAAAAAGAACGCTGTGTTATAATTATTTGTATGGAACTATTTTTTTCTATAGAATAATTCATCGTTCCTGTTTTTAATTACCATTTTAATGGAATTTTTGATGTTCCTGTTAAAATTGACCAAATGACCGAGGGCATCCTCAAGAGGGGAGTCACTAGTTATTGTTATAAAATATTGCATCCTAATAAATCACTTCTAATGCGTATATTTTGAAATGTATTGTATTTTACAAATGTATTGGTTTCCCCTTATTGAATCTTGAAAATATTGTGCCATCGAATTAATTATTGTTAAGTACTATTTAACTTTCGTCACACTTTGCCAATCAATTGAAACCTGTCAGCTTCGATACATTTGTAAAGTCGACTTAGTTGCATATATTATCGAATTGGCACTTTTAATTAGTCTTATTTGTCGTCTTATTTATGAATAGAAATATAATCCCCTAAAGTGCTAAAATATTTCATTTGAAGCCTAATTAATTCAAACAAATTCAAGAACTTACAAATAGTCAAAGTCATTCTTATCTAAATTTAAGCAGGTTTTTAGAACAAATAAACTTTTGCCGTAAAACTTCTTTCATAACAATTGTAGCACTGCAGTAACAACAAGTAATTGCATTAGGAAGGAGCTTTACAACTTTATCCTTATTTTCAATCAAAACAATTTGTGTTTTGGCGCTACACATGTACTCCTATTCGCACACACACACACACATGTAGTAATCTATAAGTATATGCAACAAAGGACAGAAGTTATTAAATTAATTGAAATTTAAATCAAAATTTCAACATCAACTTGTGACATTAGTTACGCTCGCAAGCACACACACGCGTAATGGAACAATAACATCTCAATTTAAACCCGAAGCTGGTTGCCACAGCACAGCAAACATCTTTTGAACTGATTACGAATTGTTTAATGTAGCGCATTATTATTGTCCACATTGTAACAGTTCTGTGGGTTTGAAAGTAGAAATACGTTATATTGTACCAGCGGTAGCTGCACGAGAAACAGTTGTTGTCAATGTTTAACTCATAATCGTTGCATGGCAGTACGAGGACTGATCTTCTTGTTTAGTGAATCTGGAAAACTGTTGCCCATCTCAAACAGTGAAAATAGTTCAAAGACTTTTATATATTAATATATTAATTATAAACTTAACATTGAAAAAAGACCCTCGTACATCTCTCACTGCTTTGTTTTATTTGAGTTGTAAAGTCGGCTGGTTTTCTTTGTTACTTAAATAATAATAGGGTTTGTTTGTTTGTTTGTTTGTGTGTTGGTTAGTTAGCCAGGGGGTGCTACAATTGTAAAGTTTGCTGTTGGTATCACAGGGTTTATGGTCTGATACCACTGTCAAATGAATATACAAAACTAATGGGCATAATGAAATAATTTCAAGGAAGAACTTTTAATAAAATTACTTAATAGAACGAGCAGCAGTTGAACGTGTTGAAATTTAATAACTTAATTGAAAACCATTGATGGCAAAATATTTTCGAAGACATAACAATTTCGTACGTTGGTTAGCACTTGTTTGTTAGCTTCTGGACCACTTAATGTATTTTAATTTCATGGCACTACAATTAAGATGTTTCTGACATGAACCACTGTTGGAGGAAGAGATGTTTATGGATAAGTTGCCTGCAGGAAAATTCTTTTGTGACTGAAGCATGATTGTAGAATATGCAAATTGTGGGACTATTCGTAAAATAATATGTATTTAGGCGAATTTAAAAATTCTAGTTTCATATAACAAACAACTCTGCTGGTTATGCCTCCTTTTTGTTTATTTATTAATTTTTTTTTCTGTTTTCTTGCTGGGCTAAATGTCACACACGAAATGCAAATGATTTATAATTCTTAATGCAGATGAATGATATCAATCCGAAAGGCTTGTAAAGCACATGAGACTGTTAATGTTTGTGGTGTGTCGGCAGAGACGATTTATATGCAAATAAACACTTAAATTTCCATTTGCTTTGATAATTGTACAATCCTTAAAGCGTTTACACGTACATTTTTATGCAGGAGCCTTAGCAAATTGTATAGAGTTTTCCCCCACTTTCTTTTACACACCACAAGAACCAAAAATATGTTAAAACCAAAACTCTGGTTAAATTTCAGGTTTTTATTTCTATGACACCTTTTAGATAAAATGAGATTTGCAGCTCAACTTGTACAGAGCAGGATGTAATTCAAAGGGTTATACCTCATGATGTATGTGAATAATTTATTCGAGTGAATCTGTACATGTGGAGACGTTAGAATTCAATATATGAAATCTTAAACGTGACCAACAGCAATTAGTTGTCATCATTCTCTGCATCAAATCTAAATTCATGCTAAATGCTACTAATTAATGTCATTATTCATATTGATTATATTTCAATATTTATATTGATTCCTGAAGTTGTTAAGCCACGATTAAGTATTGAATAAAATAAGATTTATTGTATTAAAAACTTTAGCTTAAACAAAAAATAGTTTATGAACTTGCTTGAGGTTTTAAAAATTATGTTTTAATATTTAAATAAATTGTAAGAAAAAGTCCCACAGGCCATAATTAAGTAAATAAATAAATAAAAAATATTATATGATCAGACAAATCCATTGTTGAACTGCCGCTTTTTTATTATCATCTGAAGGAGAATTATTGCATTTTATATCTATCGAAATTTTGATTAACAGTTCGAACAATGTCACATCCGATAATTTGCAGCCTGGTTGATAATGTCATGACACTTATTTGTCATACATGATTTGGGGCAGATGTCTACCCAGCCTACGAATCATATGATTCATTCGACTACTTGACCGATTTTCCCAATGGATAATGACCACCATGTCATTGAATTACTGTAATAGTATAAAAACTCTGACATTTTGTTTCCTAAAATTCAATATTGTCAAAGCCAACTGGCTACTTTGTCCAGTAGTACGTGTTATGTTGCCCTTCGTTGCTGCTGTAGAAAAACTTAACTGCTGAAATGAGAGTTAAAATGTCGACAGCAATTTCTTCATCCGCCTTCTCAAAATCATCCCCTACTTTCACACTTCCTGCAGAATACACCGTTTTAGTAGGCTAAAAACGGCTAAAGCCGATACAAGTAAAAAACTACTTTTAAGGAACTTCCTTAATTTTAATTATGTGCTGATTCTTTTTCTCAAAATCATACTAAAAAATTCAAAGTGATCAATTGAGGGGTTTTAGCTAATTCCATGAGCATTTTACTGCGGCTAATGCAGATCATCAGGAAACCTTTACCCAACATTTCTTAGAATAACTAAATATATTTATTTCAAACTTTCACTTTAATAAATGAGAAGTCTAAAACAATTATCAAAGTCATGACAAGAACTCACTGATCACTTTTCCTTTTTTAAATTTTGTTTCCTAAATTTTCAAAACTGTAGACAAAAATAACTGCTGAGTTGTGAGCTAAAATGTCGAGAAGAAGTTCTCTATTCACAGTTTTCTTCATTCGTCCTCTCAGAACCAACCCCTTTTTTCACACTTCCTGCAGACTAAATCGCTTTACTAGGACTCATCTAAGACAGATGCAAGTAAAAAAATATTTTTCGCAAATTCTTCTTTTATTTTGAACAGTTTGGCATTTTAATCTATCAAGCCATTGTTATCGATATCGATGTTTATTACGCAGCTATAACGAATACCCTTTACCTTCCTCGATTCATCCATCAGCCTTGTTTTCGTAAATTTATGATTTCTCTAACGTCTTATAATCCAATTATAATTTGCTTTCGGCAGATCATATTCGCTTGAAGAACAAAATAAATCTATTTTATTGCTTTTGCAAACACGTTTATTAGCCCTGGATAGACTTCATATATCACACATTTATAAGCCACAATAAATAAAATTTAACTCTTTTCAAACGTGCATATAAATTTACGTCACGTCTCTGTGAATACAAACGAAAAAAGTTAACTGTAACCAGTGGCAACAACAAAACACCTTTCAGAAATCTAAGGATAGATAATAAATAAACGGATTTGTTTGGTAGGGGGAAACGATAAAAATAAATATATTTTTATGTTAAAAGTATTCAGCTGTGGAATATTTCACGCTTTTTGAAAAGGCTGTAGGCACAATCGTATATGCGACAAACGCAATAAATTATTCCACCCGTCCGTTAGAAACTGTACATTTTTTCATTTTTGTTTTGATTTTCATGCGTCTTCAAAAATACAACAGATTAAGATGAAAAAGATGAAGAGATGCATTGAAAAGGATTTGAAAATATTTATTTTATTTGCATTCTTGCAATTTTAGTTAACGAAATACAAAATAATTTGTGAAACGCTAGTCAAGGATCTGTAAAACTTGAGTCCTTGTTCGCAACGACAATGTTAAGATTAAATAAAACACCTCGAAATATAAAACTTAAGAAAGGGCGATCTATAATGATCGCAGAAGTTTCAATAGATGATTTTTTTTTTTCAACCAGTACTCAGGGGATGACCCCTACACATACAGTTTTAGTAGGGAATAGTATTATGAGGAAGGCTGCGAATTCTTTGCTGCAGATACTGGATGAAAGAGGGCACGTGTGATTGAGTGCGAACTCGAACTCGGGATCTAAGAAATTGGTTCACCACTTTAGCCAGCCAAGTTGAGACCTTTCCACTTAACGTTATCGCTCGATTTAGTCTTAAATTATTAAATGCAATAATGTTTTGTCACAAATACCACTTGACCAATGTTTCCAAAACTGTACTCGTATCGCACTCCCTGGTTCCTTTGATTTGACCATACGCTTTCGGGAAACCAACCATTTTGAATCAAGTCTGGCTACAATTTATGTCTTGATTAATTAAATTAAATTTACAACTTTATTGTCAAGACCCATGCAAAGAGTCTTATTTGTTCAAGTGATTTATTTAGAATGTTTATCATGTCTCAATTGGCCATTAAAAATTTTCTAAATATAACGAAAGTTATCCACTTAAAAATTGACTCATTTTCCCTTAAGCAAAAAATAAATATATAAAAATCACGGAATAAATTAATTTTGTCAAGAATAAATATAAATAAAAAAATGACTATTATTTTCTGCGGAATAACTAAAACTTAGAAAAGAAAATTTATATTCTTAACGAGATATAAAACTCAGGATATAATGAATAAAACTCAAACATTTAAAAGGACTTTTAAATTCGTTGCGGTGTGCAACTTTTAATGGAAACAAATTCTGGAGCAGGTAAGTCCGGTGGGCAATTAAAATAATTAAAATGCACAAACAAGTCTTTGCGGAAACTCTGTCGGTATTAGTTCCTGCGAAAACTGAATTTTGTATGGAATCAACACAACTCACTTCTACCGTCTCCCGTAGTCGAATACTCTCCTGTATCCGTACAATATTATCATTCGCAAGCACTGTCTGTCCCGTGTTGCTACAAATTTGCAAACAGACCGCACAGTGGGTTAAAATAACAATAAGTCTGTGTTCATACCAGTCATGTCTTGTTGACAAGATTCTTGATTTTTCTCCTTTGAACTTTTATCTGTGTTCACACAATTCATGTCTTGTTGACGATGTATACGTTTTTGAAATTCTTTTCAAATACATTCTTTGAAATTGTTTGACGAAATAAACTAAAATAAAATAATATGTGAAAATGGGTTTCTAATTAAAAATTACGAATGAGAAAGCAAAACGTACTGACAGTACATGCGCAGAGTACTCGTTACTTTTCCCCTCGCGCCAATAAACTGGCAATCATGTCAATAAAACATGACTCGTATGAACACAGACTAAGCAATTAAAAGTGTAAAGCTTCTTAATTACTTAATTCATGTACAAGAAAATTAAAACGGAAGAGTTAATCGTTAAGGATCAAGTCTGTTGAAATATTTAACTGCTTTAGAAAAGCGGGGCTAGAGTGAGTGAAAGTTTCAACTTCGGGTAAGAAAAATGTTGTGCGGCTTGTAACACTGAAGGAATCGAAGTATTTAAACCGTTTTAGATTTCGTTTAGGAAACTTAATAAGAAGATCTCATTATCTTTTATAGTTGAGGAGATATATGGCTAGATTTTTTCTTTATTTTTTGGTTGCATTTTTTACAAAGAATTTGATGTTATTATGATAAAATTCTATGTAATAAAAATATATGTTGATTTATCTTTATTGACCTTATCAGTTTATTATAATATTAATCAAGCTTATGGTCGTTTTTTATCAAATTATATTTGGTCTAATTTTTATTCGATATTTCGTTAACAGCTTCTTAACATCTTCAGGAAATAAAAATTATTAAATTTTTTTTTTTAATTTTAATAATTTTTATTTCCTGAAGATGTTAACAAGCTGTTAAGGAAATATCGAGTAAAAATTAGACCAAATATAATTTGATAAAAAACGACCATAAGCTTGATTAATATAATAATAAAAAGGCATTTTATTCAGTTTATTGAGCTAAAAGGTTTCCAATATTTTTTGATAATTTCTAATCACTAAACCGTCATTGGCACATAAGCAGAATAGGCTTCAAGGCATCTAATTTTACACTGATATTTTTACAGGAATGAAAGTCTGCACTAGTTTCTTCACATGTGGTTGATTAGTACGTTGCTAAAGCGAAAGTAAAATACGCTTTAAAGCTGTTATTAAAATTAAAAAGATATTAAAAAAATATTACATGTCATATAGAAAAATAAGTGTATATGCAAGCGTACCACTGCCGGAGGAATTATTTCCCCTAACCTGTACGCAAACTGTTTGTATTCACAACACAATTGCCCTATTACAAAATGTTTCTTTTTTTAGAAAAAAATAGAAATAATATTAAAAAAAAAAACAATTCCGAGTTAATGTGCAATGAATGACCCCAGGTCACACATACTTGTTCTTTTAAACCAGCATATTTAGTGCATGCACAGACATGCTCTCTTACAATACAACTGGAAATATGAAAACCAAGAGAGAAAAAAAAAAGAAATTAAATGTATTTTTCTAAATATCTTTTCAACTACTCATTCATAAACGAACGTTTGTTTTCCATACTCTCGACTTTTTTCATTATTTCTTTCTTCTTCTTTTTGCGAGACATTATTTTATTTCATCTGCCATTACTTTTACGCTTTTAAAGTCGGTTTGCGTGACTAGTTTACATTTTCAGTCTGCATTTTTATTTTAATATTCTTTCCTTTTTTATTTTTCTTTTCATATTTTCATTTAAACCTTTCATAAACGTTAATATGTTTTTGTTGCATTAAAATTTGTTTTGTGTTCATTCCTTTTATTTCCAAAATGGTCTTTTGTTAGTTTTTCCCATCTGGTTATTTTTCTTCTTTTTTTGTTCAAGAAAGTTTTTGTTTTGCATTTCATATGGTTCATGTAAATGTAGAGGGATATTAGAATGTTGTATTAAAGATTTGGTTGGAAAATTCATTAGTAATAATAAATTTTAAATAAAAATAAAGGATATTTTATGTATTCATAGCAGAGATCGGCAATGAGAAGTGTTTGTGGTATTTAAAGACACATTCATGCACTTTAATGGTGGTGTTGGATTGGTTGGCTTTGAGCGGCATTCGCTGATATCTTTTAATTGATAGTCCATAATGACTTCTTAACACTTTCCTTCCAAATGTTTTTAGTTCTACATATTTTGGGTTCCAATATAAACAAATTTAATGATAAAATATAATTATTAGTATTCCAAACAATATAAAAATAAAATATGTAAGCAAATAAAAATTGATCAGTGAGTTCTTGTTATGACTTTGATATTTGTTTTAGACTTCTCACTTATTAAAGTGGAAATTTGAAATAAATATTCTTAGTTATTCTAAGAAATGTTGGGTAAATGTTCCCTGATGATCCGCATTAGCGCCAGTGAAATGCGCATCAGAACTAGCTAAAGCCCCTCAATTGAACAGTTTGAATTTCTTAGAAAAATTTTGGGAAAAACAAACAGCACATAATTAAAATTTAAAAACAAATTGAAATATCGAAGGACGCAAATAATATATTAAGTCGCTTTGAACAAATAAAATATATAAATAATAAAACACACCAGGAGTGCCTTTAAAGAAAAAATATATCGTCGGTAAATAAATTAGTGAAGAATATAGTTTTGCGATAGATGTTTATGAAATATCACCCACTATTGCACAAGAATTTCCCTCGCGTTATAATAATTTTAATACGAGTGAAGTACGGAATATTTTATATGCTTTTCTATTGTGTTTGTTCATTAAATTAAGAGTATGATATGAAATAAAAAAATATTTAGCCAGCCAGTTTTAACGGGATTGGAATGTTTCGATATGAATTAATAAAAATGTTAGTCATTTCATATGAAAAATATTACAAAAGGATAATCTTGCTATCGAGCCAGTTGTAGGGGCTTAGAAACTTTCCGCACTTCTATGGTTTTAGTGAAAATAGAATACAAAATATGAATCTAACCCAGTTGCAAATATTTCTATATAATTTCGTTTGCATCAAAACCTTTCTGCCAACGACATATTTTTCTTGTCTTGAATATACTTGCGTTGAATATTTAAACCATTTTCTTTCATATCGGAAAAAAACACATGCATGTTCTAGTGAACAAACAATAATGTTGATGTTAAACCTTCTTAAAATGTTTGTATTCGGTTTAATTCTTTTCATTGTTTTCTTTTTTACTTACATGAAATTTATAGAGCAATTTATATTGTACACCAACAGAAATGAAGGCAATGCTGTATTTTTGATGGTATAACATGTATAATAAATAAATAATAATAATAAATAATTATTTTTAAACCTCTCAATTGATCACTTTGAAACTTTTTCAAAGTTTCAAATTTGGAGGAAAGGGGATTTTCTCGGTTTTGAAATAACAGAGATTTAAACGACAGTACCCAAAAACAGGTACTAATTCAAATGCGAGTTTTTGCGTAAAAACAGTGAAGTTTTTAACACTCTAAATAATTCCTTTTATATCAAACCGTTTGGTAGCTGTTGTTCTTTTCTTTATTTCTCTTACAACAACAATTAGAGTAGAAAAAAAAAGCAGCCATTTTAGATTATATAAATAAAAAAATTATATAAAACTTTCAATTAAAAATTAGAATTAAAAATTTACAATTAAAATTTTGAAAGAGCCATGGCCCAAAAAAAGGGAAAAGCTATTAAATGTCCTTAAGAAAAATCGAAACACAAAAGTTTGACTTAAGAAACGTGCAGCAAAAAAATTGAGTAAAAAAAGGACATGAAGAAAAATAATCCAACGGCACAACCGGCACTTAAAAAAGCGTGTTGCAATCGTTCTGAAACAGTTCTCATATCCTTTTTTCATAATAAAATTTATACCAACAGAAACTTCAATCACATTCAACTGAACCACACTGAACAAGTGACAATAAACATATAAGCATGTGTGTATTGGTGATGAAATTGCAGCGGCTTTCGAAAGCAGCTGTTCTGCTCTGCTATTTAAGTTGAATATATAAAACTGCTGCTGCCTTTCCCTTGTGATTTGGAATATTTTTCAAGTCTTTCTGCCATAAAAACACTTCCCGAACAATTAACCTATAAAATTTTGATTTTCATATATACGCAAGTAATTTCAGACTATATTAAAACCTATTACGACTAAAGCACTAAGCCCAAGAATACGATGTTTTACGTCCCGAGTTCAATTTCGCACTCCATCATGCACATGGAGTCGGGTTTTTCTGTTCTGCAGTAGAGCAAGATTGTCTCAATGATGAAGGCATGACACTAATTGCTGAACTCTACCGACAGCGTCTGGCACGGTCATGTACTACAAGAGCAGAATACAGCACCTTTGTTCATCGATCCCTATAAAAGTGTTCCGGCGTAGTTAAAAGCCAAAATATCTACAACAAAATCCCTATAGTCTAATCTGTCTTCATCTCCCCTATTATCACTATCCCCTCCTTTTTAACTCTAGCAGAATGCACAGCGTATGTGGAGGTCACCCTCGGTGTGCTAGTCCAAGACAAAAAATATTCCAACATGAAGGCGCAAGGGAAAGGCAAAATCAGTTTAAGTATGTATTATAAAGTAAATAGGATGGCCGAACTGTAGTTTTCGGAAACCGCTGCACTCTAATCATCAGCACTCGTGGGTATTTTGGCTATCAACAGAAACAATCAGGCGAATTATTTGAATAAAATAACAATTTTTAGTTACAAAAATTTTATATTGAAATACTCTACGGGAACTGTATCGAATGCGGCACGATTTGCAATACAAATTTTTCCCCGTGTCTTTTATGGCTGTTTCTGAGGTAAAACAAAAAAAAAAAAAAACCTTAAATTTATGTAAAAATTACAGTTTGTCCGCGCCAATTAAGTTATTTTTTCAAGTGTCGTTTCTCTTCTTCTTGCATGTGTTTCGCATAAATGGCCCTGATGTATGAATATCTTTCGTGTTTCTGTTTTTCCTTCTTTGGCAATATTTTTTCTAACATTTTAATTACCGCATGGCAAAGCGAAGTGCACATAAATTTGTTTCTACGGCGATATTTTTTCTGCATGATATTCATATTCATTAAAAGCTCTTCTTAATCATTGTTTTCTTTTTGCTCTGACTTGGTCATAAATTAAATGTATGTGTGTGTGTAACAGGGAATATTATTTACGTTATAATTTAAATGACAGAGAAATGATTTATTTAATGAAAGTAGTTTCCACGAGCAAATATGTGCAGAGCATTTACTGAACCGAATATGAACGGAAATATCTTTGATATTCTATAAAATAATTGCAGCAATTATAAATGATAAATCGTATGCATGTGTTCAGGTGTGTGTGTGTGTGCTGGAATGCCTGCATTTCTTTCAAATGTGAACTACGTCCAATTCAATTAATTGTAATTTATTTAGAGATATTGTCTCAGTTAATTTATTAAACACACACATTTCGTTTTGTGTGGGTTGTGTAATTCTCAATTGGTTTCGGAAAATTTTTTTTTGTGTTGGAAATAAATCAGCTATACATAATTATAAGATACAAAGACACTCACCGAGCATTAAGAAGAATGTATGGAAAACGGTTGGTCCTACAGGCCATTCATGCAGCTTCCGGCTAATATTGACCGAAAGCAATCGTTTTTGTACTATTCTGTGCTTTTCTGTACTCGAGCTAAAATATCATTATTTAAAACCTCTCTAATATTATTTTTTCCCAAAATCTTATTAAAAAATTCAATTCCCAAAAATATATACTGAGATTTCATAATTAAAAAAGCAAGTCCTTGTGCAGAATAAAACAACATATATTGTCAACACTAAATAAATTGTTATTATATCAACACTATTTTTAGTTGTTTTTTTTTTCTTTATTTCCCTTACAACAGTAGAAAAAAAGCCAACCAATTGTAGAATGAAAACGTAAGAAAATAAAAGAGGAAAAAAGATCAGTGAGTTCTTGTTATGACTTTGATATATGTTTTAGACTTCTCGTTTAATACAGTGGAAGTTTGAAATAAATATCTTTAGTTATTCCAAGAAATGTTGGTTAAAGGTTCTCTGATGACCTGCATTAGCCCCAGTTAAATGCTCATGGGAACTAGCTTAAACCCCTCAATTCATCGCTTTCAATTTCTAAGTAAGATTTTGGGAAAAATGAATCAGCACACAATTAAAATTAAAGAGGTTTAAGAAACGACAATTTAAAAAATTGTGTACTATTTTGAGAATATCTTTATTTTATTTATCATTTTAAGTGATTTCCACGTGATTGCTTTAGTTTTCGATTACCATCAAAGAATTTAGATCACCAACTGACTAGATATATAATTTCGAAGGTAAAAAACAAATACTTTTTCCTGGGTTTTTCGTTCAAGATATGTCACGAACGGACTAATCGATTTTGAAACGATTTCTGGTGATAGTCAGAGTTATTAAATTTCAGGAGCTGATCGGTCAATGGAACCGTTCAAAAGTAAATTAAAAATCATTGAGAAAAATGCTTTTATTATCTAAGTTTCTTCTGAAATATGTTGAAATCTATATGTTCGAATCTGTTTGAATTGACAGGAGGCCCACGCTTTTCATTATATCTATTGTCAGTTTCATTTAGTTCGGTTAAGCCTTTCAAAAGTTCTAAGTGGATCACATGCTTAAAAAACACACATACAGAAATACATAGAGACATATAAACAAGCACACAGACATACATTTGTACACAATTACACGCACTAAAAATTAGTAAGGCACGCTGCCTGGGGATAAAACTAATAACTTCCCGATTCTTGAAAATTTGCAACGCGGTAAAACCCATTACTTACAATAACTACGATGGCCAAGTCTGTAGAAAAACTATTTTTTTTCCAAACCATATTTTGCTAAGCAATTCTGTTTGTAATAAAATATTTTATTTAAATTTATATTTTGTTTTTTGAATTAATTTATTGTACGCAAGCTTATGGAGTGAATATTGTTTGTGGACATTTAAGATTTGTTTGGCAAATATGTATTGAAAATTATTAACAGTCTGATGGATTCATTGATTATCTTTCCCTCAAATTATATGCTGATACATATATTGAGTTTCTTAGCTGCCTATTTTAACTGCAGTAGCTTTAAATGATATCGGCTTTAATATCTTTGGACCATGAAAATTGTACATGAAACAACTTGGCGTAATCAAAGCTGGTATATAAATATAGACAATAAATAGTTTATTTTAGTGAAAGAAAGAATACTGTAATTAGTGGATATAACAAAACTTACTGTCGCATGTAGAAATAAGAATATAAATCATTTTGTATATAGACAATTTAATACATGCTCAAATCATTAGGCCATAAATCGAAAGTAGTAAATGTATAAAACTGTGATCCCTAAATAAAAGCTATTCCACGCTGTTGTACATGAGATGCGAGTATATGCGCTATATAAATTAAGATTGAGATCTGAGCAGGAAAGCAATTTTCACATTTGGGGCGGTTAATGTTGCCGAGAGTAGCTTTAACAGTCAATGCCACCAGCAGCACGAAACATCGCTGCCATTAATGCCATGAGCATTTGAAATGGCAAAGATTTGCCTTAAATGCTTCATTGCCTTTTTGTACTCGTATGCTATAGCCCAAACTACAGCAAAAGATGTAATTAACGCAACATGACAATATCGCCACTATTAAATACAGAAGCTGGCAGACAGTGTTTACGTAGTAGTAGTAGGCGTTTTGTAAATGTTAACTATTTGAAAACTACATGGCTGGATACTTAATATTTCTATTCTCTTGTTTTTTTTTGTTTGTTTTTTGTTCTTGTTGTTGGCTCAAATTTTCATGCTGATAACGACGATGTTTACAATTTGAGTTCTTTATGGAGCAGAAGCACAATTACAAGCAAACAATGGCAAACATTTAAAATGCGGATACGTGTTTATGACTGCTGTTTGCTTCCTATTAACTTATGAATTGCATACATGAATAATTGTAGGCCTGTCTGAGTGTGTGTGTGTGTGTGTGTGTGTCTGCTTGTGTTTGTAAAGGAAGATTTGGCCAGTAACAGCTATTGGCAACAGTTGCTGTTAGAAACAGTTGAGTTAATGTGCGTTTTGTATTATTCTCTAGTTAGATAATTAAGAAGATGATGATGATGATGATGGTGATTGTAATAAGTCTCATGTTGCATGCAAATTGTTTATGCGTAACATGCAATTTATTTGCCATAAAGTTAAGCTTTTTCCCTTCAAATTCAAGTCAGGTTTCTGTGCGCAAATCAGGCTTTCTGATAGATTAAAGAGAATAATAAAACTGCGCTCGTATTGAAATGAAAGTTCCTACAAATACGTTTCCCATACGATCGTTACATAATAGTTTCAATCAAATAATTGTATTTTTTTTTTGTTTGCTTAAAAGCATTTAAAATTCTTAAATTTAAAATAAAATATAATTTACAAACAGTTGAACAGTTGACTTCTTAATCGTTTGTATTATCATTTAATTGCGTACCTGCAGTTTTCACTTTCTTATTTTTCGGTGTCATAAAGTTCAACGTATGAATAATGCAGAGCTCATGAAAAGTATTAACCTTCACATAAATAACCTTAATTGCGCCAGTAGTTTGCAAATAATAGAAATTATACGATAACTTAATAGCTTGAGATTTATATAATTGATAAAAAGAAAAAGCGAACAAAAGTTGCAAGTGAAATACCATGAAAAGGCTTCGGCACATAAACGTTGCCGTTGAGATATTTCATCATCAACAACTTCCACACATGCACCGGACAGCTGGACATAAAATTTATCGTGCTTTAAATAACAATTTCAGCTGCAACAATAACTACACGCTTGTGCTATTAAAGCAAAAGCAGTGGCAAATGGGTGTTGTTGGCCATTAAGGATTTATGCTTAAATTGCCCAAATTATCACCATATTTGCTTAAGCGATAAAATGTGAGCATTAAATGACAGAGAACTGGGAAAAAAGAAAAGAAATTATAACATAAAAGTCAACTACAATGCAGGACACACACACACACACACCGACACAACTTGTTAAATACAGACAGGCACACACAAATGCCGAAGTGTTAAGTTGCTGCCACTAAAATCTTAATGCCATAAAATTCATATTCATGGGCCTCCAAAGTTTACTTTAACATTTTTATTATTTAGTGAAGTTTACTCTGGCTTGTGTTACTTTCGGATAAACGTTGTCGTTTGCTACTTGTTACCACACACATACATACACACACACACTCATTCATACACATCTTCATTTCCTCTGGGGTAAATAAGTTTGCTCTCTTTAAAATTTCATTTTTTATTATTGTTGTTTTGTCATTGTTGTAACATAATCGTTTAGTTCCGCGCATGCAACATTAAAAATTCATTTGATAAAGTTATCGCAACAACATCAACAACAACAACAACAATGGCATAATAATATTTACATATAAAATACTCGCACTAACGTTAAGCAGTCATGCTTTTTAGAATCAACATATTTTTTCACAACCATGAGTTTGTATGCGGCATGTAAGTGTATGAAGCTTTTGAAAATTCAATGCAAACTGCAAAATGAAAAAAAAAGATTTTATAAAAAAAAAAAATAGAGGAGCAATAAAAAATTCGTGCCTGATTCATGTTGAATGCACAGACTGCAGGCAATGACTCATGTACTTGAGCGATAATTTAATCGGGTGTTGGTGGTAGCATTTCAACTAAATAAGGAAAAAAAAAGAAAAAACAAATTAACAAACATTTAATGGCATTAAACAAAAGATTTTTCACACCAAACTTGATAATAATTTAACACACACACACACACGCACACATATATCCAGCTCACAAAAACTGTTGAGTGCAAAACAGTGACGTTTTATCAGCAAAATCTTTGAAAATAAATTAAAAACAGTGAGCAAATATTTTAATTTTATTAACTTAATCTGCATATGGGTAACTGCATAATAAACTAACAAAAATTTAGGTCCCTGCGATTTGGACGAATTTCTTCTGAAGGCTTTTTTCCATTCCACTTATTAACTACTCAGAACAATGAAAAATTAGTACATGTTTTGGGGAATTGTCATTTTTTAATCTCTTTAATTTTAATTTTGAGCTGCTTCTTTTTTCCCAAAATCTCACTGAAAAATTCAAAGTGATCTATTGAGGGGCTTTAGCTAGTTCCCATTTTCATTTCACTGGGGCTCATGCAGATCATCAGGGAAATTTTACCCAACATTTCTTAGAATAACTTAAGATATTTATTTCAAAGTTCCACTTTACTAAATGAGAAGTTTAAAACAAATACCAAAGTCATAACAAGCACTCACTGATCAGTTTTACTCTTTTTATTTGCTTACGTTTTTAATATATAAATTAAATGTAAATCAAAATTTCAAATCAAAAAAGTTTAGCTTAAGAAACATGGAAAAACGATTATGATAACGAGAACATGAAGAAAAATAGTTTAAGGGCAACACCGGGATTTAACAAAAGTGGGACTTAACTGATACATTTCTCGATTCATTTTTCATAATTAAATTGATACAAAAAGAAACTGCTGTCACATTCAAGTAGGCCACCTAATAAGAGACAATAATTAAGACTCAGAAAAGTATTAATGATGAAAGTATAGCGTCTTTCGAAAACAGCTGCTCTGCTGTGCTTTTTAAGTTAATTATATAAAACTGATGTTGACTTTCCCTTGTGTCTCGGAATATTTGTCATGTCTTTCTGAATTACAAATACTTTTCAAACAATTAAACTTAAAAAAAAATATTAAATAAATTTCCTAATTTTTATTATTAATTAAGCTTATTTTTCAATATCTCCACACAAACGGAATGGCACTTTGAGCTACGAAATATAGAAAACCATTTAAGTTTTTTTTATAACTGTAGCACCGGTTAAGTTTTATAATTTTAAAAATGAATTAAATCAAAGAACTTGTATTATTTTTAGTTGTTACTGTTGTTTAAAGGTCCTGAAATTCTTGAGGAATTGCTTTTTTTTCCGTTTTAAATCATAATATTTATTCTTTTGAGAAGCGAGCGAAGAAGCCCAACGTTGACAGAAGGTCAGCTAAATCTATTGACTCACTGGAACATCGACGAAACGAGAAGTGTGCAGCGGAAAGTGCTTAAGTGATATGAGGAAACTTGTGTCATAAAATTTACTCTTCATAGAGGGCGCGTGATGTTGTGGCCAAGTGTTCAGTGAACCGCACCATGAATTACAGAGGGAATTTATTCTTTGGCCGAACGGTTTGTACGTGAAGGCCTTCCCTGAGTCGTTTAACTTGGAGAAGTTTAAATCAAACGTCCCCTGGCACTTATGCCTCTATCGCTCTTCCCACGATTTATATTCCTAGTTCTGGTATAATTTATCGCATATATAACAGTCTTCTCCTGAATGCTGGTCTATGACAAAAAAAAGTTGTAGTGGTCCAAATATGGTGACGACAGTGGCTGAGGTTAAAGAGATAAACATTTGGTTGGGTCAAAATTTAGAAATTTAGGAACGACTTATCTGCCACAAGCTGCTTAAGAAAGTTTCCTCCAAATTGTGTGGTATGAGAAATTCAATACATCGACAATCTCAGAAACTTTTCTAATAGTCATTTCGAGCAGAAGTTGATGTACTGGAGCTTCCACCACAAACTTTGTCATTCACCTCGATTTTTTTGTTAAAAGGTTGCAGAGTTTTTAGTATCAACACATCAAGTGCTTATCATCACAAAATTACACAGCATGTGACGACAACTATTTGACTTGTTTTTTTCTACACCAGAAAATTGCCGAGTACGCAGTGCATTTGTAACTCTTATGGCTCTCACAAACAAACTTAATATGCTAAATAGCTGATACAGTGAGCATGTTTTCGAGAAAATAAGAACATGCAGCCAATATTTCAAATAGACCTCCTATATTTTCAAATTGGTTGACACAAAAAATAATTACATGGCAACACTGATGTTTAAAATGTGCTATTATCGGATTGATACAGTTCTCTCTTATAATATTTCATAATAATTTTTTTTATAAAACAACTTTTATCACATGGAACTAAGCCGCCATGAAGGGGGTGATAAGCAAAAGTACTCATGAGTATTGTAGATGAAAGGGCAGCGGCTTTCGAAAACAGCTGTTCTGCAGTTTTGCATATAAATTTGGACAATTATCTTAATGTTTGATTTTCCTTAAGTCTTGGGATAGTTATCATATCCGTCTTTATAAAATACGCTACAAAAAAATTAATTGAATTAAATCCGGGGCCAAATTATGGCATTCGCCATCAATCGAAATTTCCATTTATAGTTTATTGAAATTTCGATCGATATAGAATGCCTTAAATTGGGCCCTGATTCTTTCGTTGGTGAAGAGAATAAAAAAAATCAGAAATACGATAAAAAATGTCATAACATGGACGTTACTTTTAAATTCCTGAACACAAGAAGAGATTAAAATTATTTACACTAACAGAGTTACTTCCCACAGCTGTCATACACACGTGTGTTTGTATGTATGTTTGTATGTATGTAAGTGTGAAGAGCTCTAAGTAAGAATAATGAATAGAACAACTTTCTTTCTCCACTGTTTTCAATACTAACGAAAATTTCATACGCACACTTACAACTATACAAATACCAGAACGGCCATCCATAAATGAAAACGCGTTTCCTTCCCTTTCATTATGTTTTGCTTTCAAATACCATATCTGACATACATAAACTGTTTTACTTTAGCAGAAATTTTCATTTAATATAGTCAGTTGTCAAAATGTCACTTTCAAGATTACAGAAAAATTATGTAAAAATATAAATAGATGAAATATTAAGTTTTGATAAAACTAAAGCCGCAGGCGTTGTGTAAGTGTATGTCAGTGTATGTGGTTCTATTTGCATATTTGCAAAATGTTGTTTCTTAAAATCATTTTAATGCATTTAAACAACTTTTTGTTTTTTACGGACTTCCCTTCTTAGCAGCTAATTTAGTTTGACTACTAAATAAAATATACACAGAAAGTTTTTACCTTAAGATTATTGATGTGCCATATTCGCACTTACCTGCAAAACAAACAAAAGAAAAGAGTTTTAATTAGTAGGAAGTTAAAAAAATTTGTGTATTAAAAGAGTTATTCTTTCAACTAAAATTAGAGTCGGAAACAAGCCAACCAATTGGAGAATAAAAACGTAAGAAAATAAAAAAGGAAAAGTGAGCAGTGAGTTCTTGTTATAACTTTGATATTTGGTTTTAGACTTCTCAGTTATTAAAGTGGAAATTTGAAATAAATATCTTTAGTTATTCTAAGAAATGTTGGGTAAAGGTTCCCTGATGATCTGCATTAGCCCCAGTGAAATGCGCATGGAAACTAACCAAAACCCTTAAATAGATCACTTAAAATTTTTTAGTAAGATATTTGGGAAAAAGAATCAGTACATAATTCAAATTAAAGAGGTTTAAAAAACGACAATTTCCTTAAATATATACTAATTTCATTGAAATATAATTTAAGACATTTAATTCTAGTCAACTTCATTAATTGACAAATATATGATGGAGTCCAAAAACTGTACTGTATAACTACTTTTAAAAAGCACTGTATTTAGTGTTTGCGTTGTTTAGTATTTTAATTTATTTATACTCATAGACATGCTACAATTTTTAGTACAAAATGCATCCCTGGACACCAAATATAACAAAAAGAATCGTTCTACTGTTTAAACAAATTCCCTGGTCAAAAGTTTTAACTACCGCTCCCCTTAACGTGGTTGAACAATTGCGTTATTGAGTTAGAATGTCATAGAAAAGGGCCGTCTTTTGCGTTTTTTTATAAAACAATTTCAAATACTATTAAAAATATTGAAAGTAAAAAAAATTGGACACAACATTGGAGAATATTAACAATGAAATTTCGTCAATATTGTAAAAAAGGCATTGAATTTTTTATCCCAAAATTTCCATATTGTTGTAGCCCATATAATAATTAAATTGATTTCATTATAATTCATTCGATTTTTTGTTCTCTTTTTTTTTGTTGTTCCTTTGATAGACTTGGCTTTCCAACTGAACGGGGTGTTTCAATTTTAATTAACGTAATTGTTACTGGAAAATTATAGTAATCAAGGGAGTATAATAAGTGGACTAATTTATATAGGAATATTCAGCTGGCATATTTTTTTCACTCCAAAAAGGAATAGATACTTTAATGTATTCCTGAAACTATAATGAACGGAAAGGGTTTTAAATATGTAATAAGTGAGTCATACTCTTTATTGAACAACGAATACAACCAAACGATTGGAATCATTGTTGGCGGTTATAAGAATTATCAATATTTAATGCTGTACATGACAGAAATTCAAAAATACAGTTGTTTCAAATATTAAAGGTTTAATTCATAATATGTTTGTCAAATAAGAAGGTTGTAAGCAGACGGAATTTTTTATGAATAAGGCCTGTAATATGAGATACATAATATAGAAAGAACTGTTACAAATTACGTTTGTAGCTAATTGCTTAGGAATCTGACCTGTTGAATCACATTTCTTACATCGCTAGAGCACAAGACTACTGTGCAGCGGCTTTCGAAAACAGCTCTTCTGCTGTGATGCTGCAAATTTAATTGTTAATTGTAATTAATAGTTTTCATAAGCTTTGGAATATTTCTCATGCCTTAAAAAATCAAAAATACTTTCTGAACAATTGGCTTATCAAAATTCAGTTTAATTCGTATTTATATATTTTTTTTATATTAAGAACATTTCAATTATAATTCCTACACTATATCTTAACATATAGACTTCACAATAAGGGTTTTCTGAACCTCTCATATATACTGAAGTCGCATATATTCTGAAACAGTGTTATTTTATCGTGTCTGGCCCAATCGAATTTTTAATAAAATATATTCTGCACAATATTTTTAAATATTTTAAGTTAATAAAACAATTATTTAATTTAAGTTAATAAAACAACTAATTATTGACTAATTTTAACGTTTTATTCTGCTTTATTTTTAGGTTCCCTAGAATGTGCTTCAAAACGTTTTTTTACCGACTTTTTACAAGACCTGCCAACGCCAGGCACTGGTGGCCCTACATTTGATACAACGGTGCCCTCAAATATCACGGGTCTGGTCGGTAAGACTGTGAAATTAACGTGTCGTGTGAAAAATCTAGGCAACAGAACGGTAAGTTTAAGCCAAAAAAAAAACATTAATTGTTGGTGTAACAAATCCAGAGATCTTATATTTATAACGATCGTCATTGTCTCAAGTTTTTTTATATTAATACTATAAATTTTTTAATATCACACTCGTTCAAAAATAGCGTATTAACTCAAAATCTATTTAAAATATCGTTGATATTTTATCTTATCAGCAAATCGTTGATGTAAGAAATACACTTTAATCAAGTTTAAATTTTATTGATCAATTTTATTAATAAACTAATTTTTTTTATATATTGTCAAAAAATTAGTTTATTAACAATTCAATTGAGATTTTATTTTTCATTTTGCCTTATAAATACTTCCATTGTTATCCAAGGGATTTCTAATTGTATAAAGGTATAGAAAAATAAAATAGAGTCACATCGAATTAAAGTTTTTTGTTGGGTTTGGTTTGTATAAGTTTCATAGCCTGCTACACTTATTATAATGTGATTTTTTGAAATCGTTTGTGAATTTTTATAGTTAATTTATTTAACATAATTCTCAGATGGTTTTTTTGGAAGTCTTTTAATTAGTTGAGAGGTTTGAAACTTTGCAAAACTGTGGTTGAAGTCTACTGACGATTTGGTAAGAAGCACCAATGAAATGCATATAGACATTGCTTAACCACCCAACAAATAAATTTCATATTATAATTGATCAATTTTATTTTTGGGAATTGAAATAGAGATCCAGAGAATGATCAATTATCTGATTCGAAATACTTTTATTAATAAAAAATTAAAAATGTTTAAGGTGTGTTTTTATTTAAATGAATCGCTAAGAATTTAAATAAAATTTATAAGTAAAAAAGATCCAGCAAAATATATAGAAGATGTTATTCTTAAGAACAGAAATTATATATTTTTTTACTTAATCTTTTTTGAGAAAAAAAGGAAGAATTCATAAAACTTATGAATAAATAAAATAGACATCTTGTGCAATATAATAATTGATGAATTTCATGCCGAACTTTTGTTGGACGCCTGAACACTTTGGAGTTTTTGATTTCGTCAGTATGTTTGACCGAAATTTTATATACTGCATGGAACACTATGTCGAAATCGTGTTCATGGCAAATTGAACGTACGAAGGACATCAATTAAAAGAGAGGACCTTACAACTCGTTATAAAATCCAAAGATTTTAAAAAAATTGTAAAAAACAATTCTTAAATAGATTTTTTTTGACAACTGCAGAGTCGTTTTAAGGGCACTTCACGATAAAGTAGAGGAATTCGAAAGTGAATGAGAGGCCACTGCAGGAGGAAGATTTGCTCGGTGATTTAATGACCAGTAATAATTATTTTACAGAACCATGAATGGATTTCCCAATTAATTTGTATTTTGATTAAATTTTTCTTGTTTTTTTGGAGCACGCAGTGCTAAAACTTTTAAAGAAGAGGTCCTCTTATTTAAAAGTGGAGCACTTGGGGCTTAAATGCATTTTTCTTTTTTTATGTTTTGTACGAGAAAATTTTAGATTTACATACAACGTGATTAACTCTCCTTCTATATTGTGCTTCCACGCGTATACTTAATATTATTAATATTGTTACTTATACATCACAATGTCCGAGACTGTTTGTGTGGTTCATGATCTTGTCTTCTCATAATGTGCAAGTATTTTTACACGCTTTCAAAGCTTATTGTTGCATTTTTATTATTATTTTTTTTTTCTAGAAAATATTGAAATATTTTTCACACTTTTTAAGAGAAAATTGACACATTTTGCCATTTCAAAATAAGGAATTCATTAGAAATGAATCCAACATCCCTCACGAAAATGTCTGATTTAAAACTTTCCCAAACCGCTTTTAGAAAGTATATGAACAAATTTTACATGTTGTCTAGAAAAGAAAACGCCATAAGAATCATGTTACTTAGAAAATTGAATTGAAAATTTAAAAAATTTATTGATAAATGATATTTTATTTAAATTACAGGGCACACCATTTAGGAATATCGAATTAAATAAATAAATTAACTAATAAGATAACAAATTTGAAACAATAATGAACCAAAATAAAAGTATTATTGTAAAAAAAAACAATTCTGGTTTGTATCCTATTTTTCTTATATCGGGGGCTCGAGTGTTTTCTATATTCGACTCTTTATACAAAATTAGAACTTAAAACAACTCCTCAGATAAAAAGTTTCATGTGGCATAAATTATTTGAACTTGATCGCCAATAATAATTATTTACTTAGTTATTGAAATTGTCCCAATATTCTTAACCCTTCCGTTCTAGTTCTGTTGTAATCCACTGTATAAATAGGGGGCGTCCCCAGAATATTAGACCCAGAAAAAAATATTATTAGTACTTAAAGTTCATGTCCTTACATATTTTAAATATTTTTGCAACTGGAATCCTATTAAATGTTCGACGAATGCATTAATTGTTTGCCAAATTACTCACCTTTTGTGCTACGATAAACACGATCGAGTACTCCAATCCACTGTAAATCATGATATGAACAGGTGAATGTTACACAAATGGCGCTGCCAATTGTTTTGAATAATTTAAAATTAAATGGAATCAACATTATTTCTTTCCGAAAAACCAAATATTATTTAAATTATATTAATTCGATTATTTATTTAATTGGGTTTGCATTTAATTAAACGTTCAAGTTTCAGCTTTAAGAACAACAAATTCATTTATTGGCAAAATTAGAAAGAACTCATCCCTGTCCCTCGCACAATTTCATCAAATATGCTGATATAACAAAATATTATCTTTTAGCAATTTGGTTTCCTTTCATGTAAATTTCATATCTCCTTCTCTCAGCTTATTAGAGATAAATAGTCTTGTGTTTGTAATGCTTTAATACGATCTCATGACTATCAGAGGAAATGATGTAAGTAAACATGAAGCCAGCAAATTCATACATGTTTCACTATATGAACTACACTCGCACACACACACACATACACATCAAAGATAAGTGCATTTGGAGCACACAGGCATGCATGCATGTGTGTGCGTTAACATTCATTCATTCTGCTCACTTAAATATGCGGAAATTCTTGTTGAGTAACAGTTTTAGTTTATTTCCTACGTAACTGTTCTTTGAAGACCAGCAAAAATATACACTCAAACACTAAATGGAAAGTTCCTTTAGTTATTTGTGGCTGCTGTGAGTCCTAATTCGTTTCAATGATTTGGTTGAAGATATTTGTAAATATATACGTTTTGTTTAATGGAAAATTCTGCACTGATGGCATAACTTATCACTGATGTAGTCGTTTAACCATGTTATTAAAGTCGGAAGTATCGCTTTTATTTGCGTGTCATTTTGACTGAAGTGAAATTGTTTTTTTTTTTTTGGTTACGAATGGACATGATACTATTTACGCTTGATCAATATTATAAAGTTTTGCAAGCAACATGTTTTTGAACGATTTTAGAGGGGAAAGATGCGGAAAAAATTATGTTGCTTGAAATAATCTGGCACTTATGCCTGTTAGTTAAAGCAGGATATGTCAAACAGTTCACTATATCGGTTAATAGTTATTTTCACACTTGAAAAATCCTTCAACATACGAGAGTAGATCCATTTTCTATAAACATTTCCTAACAAATGAAATATCAAAAGAGTTTTACAACTTGCAACAGTGCAGCAAATGCAGGGTGATTCAACAACAGCTTAACATCAAGTTTTTCTTCAAACTTATTTTGATATTTCCTTGTTTTAGTCCTTGAAAAATTTTGCCATGGAGAGGTGCCCTATTGAGTGCGGCGTTAAGATTATTGAAGCTTTTTAAGAAGATGAGTGTTAAAATCAAAATGCATTTTTGGCACTCCAGGAATTTTTTTGATCAGCAAAATCGGCCTAATTATCCGCAATCGGGTGAATTGAGAGTAAATTGCAGCAATCTACGGGTGTGTAGAAGACCCCTTCAGTGCATGCTCGCCAAGTGCAGTTTATAGTGTAGCGGCGTTATCGGGTCAATCTTCTTCGAAAATGAAGGCAGCCAAGTAGTTTCTGTGAATAGTTTTCTCTATCGTGATATAATAAAGAATTTCTTGTGGCTAGAAATTAAGGACATGTACCTGCGTGATATTTGGTTTTAACAGGATAACGCCACTGGCCATCTATCGGTTTGAAATTGCAACATCAATTGTTGCAAATCTGTCAACACTTTTCCCATTCTATTCTGTTACAACATTCAGTATATCATCTCCACTAAACGAAATGAATTGATTGACGCTTGAGCAACTTTGGGATTTATTGGAGATCCTTTTCCAAAACAAAGACAACCTGTCGGAAATCGCACGAAAATGTCGTATAAAATTTGGTCATAAACAAGGACCAAAATTTCCTGGCATACGCAAGTTCATTGCTAAAGTTCGAGAAACTGGTTTCATTGTTCATGCGGCCCAGGCATGCGGGTGCTCTCACAGTATGTACACCCGCAAATAGCGAATATGTGGCTGAGGTGGGTGAGAAACCATCAACATGGATGGATCAACATGGACTCGTCATCGTTCTTAAGAAGTCGATATTTCACGCTCCTGTTAAAGTTTGCGAAAAGATTTCGTTATGCAGTCCAGCAAAGTGCAATTGGCTCAAGAGTTGGCGCCCCATGGCCATCCATTTCCAAGAAGAAAGATTGTACTTAAGAAAATTAATTTGTCCAAATTTAAAACAGTTTTCGTGTTATTAAATTTATAAATTTTATGTTTCAATTTCTTTTGTTGCTTAAAAATTAGTTTTAACTTCAAACGGCTTTTCCCCAAAAATCCTTCATTCTTATTCATGTTTTTAGTCATTGTCGTTGTTAATAAAATGTCAACAATTGTTCAAGTGTACGGTGCTGCTACAATTATATTATATCATTTATCTTTTAATTTAATACAAAAACAACAACAGAAAAGAGAAACACGTTGTAATTTTACACGAAAGTTGTGTATAAAAGTTAAGTTTCACTTCATAATTATTAGTCTTGCAGCAAAACAGAGAAGAATATTAATCCAATTATAAGTTGAAATATTCTTTCGGTTATTGTTTTCAATTTAACTCGGTTGTTGCTGAAAGTATAAATTATCTGCACAACTGTTTCTTTCCCATTTTTTTTTTTCGTTCGTATATTAAATTAGATTAGCTACTCGTTTACAACAGACTTTTGGAAGAAAAGTTTATGGTCATGGAATATTATAAAAAAAAAATGATTTAATTCCGTGGAGGTAGCAGACTTAAAGAAAATTTAAATTGTATTACGCAGGCAACTAGAAAATAAACGTCTAATTGCTGATTAATTGTTGTCTTAATTTTTTAATTATAAAATAGCCTGAAGAATTAAAAACCTCATAAATTGTTTGTTAGAAATAAATAATTAATTACTGATTAATTATTTTGTAAATTTTTTTTATTGTAAAATTGCCTGAAAAATTCATACAAACATTTACTTTAATATTAATTTAAAATTTTGGTTAATATATGGTTCCATTATGACGATGATGTATTGAAAAATCTCCAAAAATCTGCTCAATTGTGATAAAAATTTTGCTAAAAGGAATCAAAACTAGAATAGACGAGATATGACTTACAATTTGGCTACATGGCTAATTTGCGGGATCACTCATTCTCTGACCGAAATACTTCTTCAAATACTTTCGCTTTATAGAAATTGTGAAGCATCACTTTGATTTTCAAAATAGGAAGTGCACGCAGCTGATGACTTCTACAGATACAATGCGTTGGGTCTGAACTAAAAGAGCAATTGAATAGAAAGCACCAAGCCAATTTGAAATAGGGTTATTCTATTTGCGAACTGTTTCCCCATCTTTAAAATATTTTCTATAATTTTACTTTTAATTTAAAATTAACATTGCTGAATTATCCCCAACTAAATAATTTAATAAATTTATAAACAATTATTATGGAACTTTAATACAGTTGCCTCTTTTTCTAATATTCATCCGGAAAGATGATTATCAGATGATTAAATATTAATATTATTATAATTTAATTGTAACTGTAGCCTGGTGTCGTACATTGGAAATTTAAATGGTTGTAACACTTCAGAAATTCGTTTCTCTTTATGTTTCAACGCGAGACGCACTACCACACTACTAAGTTTTTTATGCAGTTCAAATATAAAAACATTTAAATGCATGAAACAGAATTGGACAATAAATCTCCCTAAACAGAAGTCTAAGCGATTGTCGATGCAATCACATTTTTTAAATGCATACATTTGCTCCCTTTAAAAAGCATCAGTCGTTACTTCTTTGTGTGTGTATTGTAAAATATTTTCAGTACACAAAAGCCGTAAAAAAATGTTTAACAAAAAATTTTATTTTCTTTTTCGGAATGTTGCAAGGCAAAATAGAATATGTGGCATTGACTTTTAACAACACATTTTTATGTTGAATTTATGCGCTCAAATAATTCCAAATAGGAATACAATCAAATTGCAAATTTGCAATAGAAATTGGAGTCGGAATGTAAAACTGATTTATTGAATAAAACGAAAATTATGTACTTACGAATTGCATTTAATGTTGCAGTAACGTTCGGGGTTGCGAAATTGAATCACCAAAATTGTACCAAGAAACTTACAAAATTGTACGAAAGGAAATGTACCCCAAAATACTTTTTTCGGTACAATATGTCTGCGCGACTGGGACAGAGAGGAATACAACATTTTCACAATTTATCAGATTTAACATTTTTTAAATTTAAATTATTTACAAAACTTTTGACTGATTTATGAGAGAAGTTATAAAACAAGGTTTTGATACACATATTTATTTTATCAGCCTGTATGAACTAAATATTCCTTTATATTATAAATGAAGATTGTTTGTTTGAGTTATTATTTAGAAAAAGTTTAATGTACATGAGCTTTGATGGTGGCAGTGCAGTGGCTTTCGCAAACAGCTGTTCTGCTCTGCTGTGTAAATTGAATCTAAAACTTACGCTTTGGAAAATTTATTATATCTTTCTGCATTAATATAAAAGAAGTTTGTTTTCTTTATAAATCAAATATTATATATTCTTGTTATAACAATAAAAGAAGTACCTATTTTTTCGGAATTGTTGTTTTTTTAAACCTCTATAGTTTTAATTATGTGCTGATCCTCTTTTCCCAAAATTTTAATAAAGAAATCATAACAAGAACTCACTGATCAATTTTTTGTTGTTGCTTTTCATTTCTCTTACAACTAAAATTAGAGTTGGGAAAAAGCCAACCAATTGTAGAATGAAAAAAAACGTAAGATAAAAAAGAAAAGTGATCAGTGAGTTGTTGTTATGACTTTGATATCTGTTTCAGACTTCTCACTTATTAAAGTGTAAGTTTAAATTAAATATCTTTAGTTATTCTAAGCGATTGTCGATGCAATCACATTTTTTAAATGCATACATTTGCTCCCTTTAAAAAGCATCAGTCGTTACTTCTTTGTGTGTGTATTGCAAAATATTTTCAGTACACAAAAGCCGTAAAAAATGTTGAAAAACAATTTTATTCAGTTTTTCGGAATGTTGCAAGGCAAAAGGTTTTCTGATGATCTGCATTAACCCTAGTAAAATGCGCATAAGAACTAGCTGAAACCCCTCAATTGATCACTTTAAAATTTTTAGTAAGATTTAGGGAAAAAAGAATCAGCACATAACTAAAATGAAAGAAGAATAAAAGCAGTCATCCAGCTACTATGTGAAGTTATTTGTAGTTGTTTAATATTTGATTAAAAAAATTAATAACTAAATCAGAAAGAAATGACAGGAAAAACGTGATACCACGGGGGATTCCATAAAAAGTCTCAGTTAGAAAAATTCGAAAATCTTTTCATTCGAATATAGAATTGTATAAAAAAAGCACAATTGCACCAATTTTCGAAACCCTAGCAATATTAGAGAGAAACATAGATAGAATGTTAGAGAGAGAGAGAGAGAGAGAGATGAAAGAGATAGAAAGGATAGAAATTATTTGCGGCAGACATAAGATTAATATTGTCAAAATGGTAGCAATTTATTGAACAACCTGTACTTTTCCCTCCCAGTTTTATTAAGCTGTTATAAATTCATTATTAATATTTAGTTTTTTACAGTGTTTTTGTAGAGTTATAAAACTCTGGAATAGAATAAAACACAATATTGACATACAATTTACTATATTCGAAAGGTAGCCTTTTGTCATTGTAAAATAAATAAGAGAACTTCAGTTTTGTATATGCATCTGACACAGCAGAGCAGAGCAGCTGTTTTTGAAAGCCGCTGCACTTTCATCAGCAGTATTCATGTACATTTTTTGTTTTTATTTCTACCAGTTTTATAGTGAAGAAGCCTACAAAAGCTGTTTAATACCCGTGTTGCCGTCTCCTAAACTTTTTCTCCCATGTTTCCTAAGCCAAACTTTTCTAAAGCTTAAAGATTTTAAAATAATATTATATATATTATCGAGGTAATGCAGTATGGTTACAGTGCACATTGTGGTGAAATAATAAAGCAGACTTATCCTGAAATTATTTACACGTGCATTCAAATTAAGTTTTTTTATTTACTGCGAGTTTTACACTTTGCAAGCGATCTGATTTTCTAACAAATAAATTTTCCATTGTTAGAGCTCTTCTTTAAAAGGATAATGCGCGGCATTAACACCACAACTGCTGCTTTGGCATTTGGAAGAACGTGTATTCCAACCGCTGTTCCATTCTGGTTAGATTGATGCTTGTTTTAGTAAAATGCAATATTTATTATTATTATTGATTGATTTGTTGCAAAGAATTTTGATTGTTTTATTTCACAACATTTTTCATAGCTGGAGTTTTATTTATGCTTTCTTAAGTGCAATCAAAAATATATTTGAATGCTCTTCCTTTTGCTTTTATTCGATTATTTATTGGACTTTTTTCCGGCATGTTGCATTATTATTTGTTGCAAAAGCTACAGAATTCAAATAAATGCATTCGATAGATACATTTTATTCCTATTAAAATACAATATGAAATTTCTTTTGCTATAAGCCAATGTAAGCAAAAAAGATATTTATGTTTCCAGATTTGGCTAAAACAAAAATATACGATATGAAAATATTATAGTTTTGATTTTATTTATTGAGTATATAGTCAAAAGTTCATGGGCAGGATTGTAAAAAATTTCTTTGATGTAATTTTTTTTTATTTGTTTGCACAACAGATGCCTCCAACAGTTTGGAAAACTATTTACACAAGTTTTATTCTTGTTGAAAGAAATTGAATTCAATTGTACGCAATTTTGCTTCTTTAATCTATCGAAGAACAGTAAAATAATAGTGGAACAAAGAATGATTTGTAATCATATTGTTGGAATATTTAAAATTATATTTATTTAAATAATATTTAAGAAAATTCATTTAAAGTTATTTAGGTATGTGATGAATTTCGAAAGAAGGAATCACCACATACATAAAATTAAAGAGGTTTAATATAGACTTTGTTATGAAAAAATTTGGACAAAATCATACAATTTCTTATCAGTGTTTGCTGCCACATTTTTGCAAAAGCTTTGATAAGAAAAACAAATAAATAAATATATTTACAGAAAAGAGATACGCCAAAACATTTACTCCTCCCCTATTTTAGTTTGCTTAGTTGCCAGACCACCGTCAGGCCGTCAGAAGACCGTCAGTACAATTAAATTAAATTTCAAAAGAAAAATAAATAAGTTTCCAAAACATTAAGTTTTTACATAAAATAAAACGTCACAAAATACAAAACCATATAATTTTATTATTCATAATTCAGTAAAAGAGATGGATATTTTCTAAGAAACAACAAAAGCTATATTTTTCAATATTAAAATACACATGAATTAAACTAATTTTTTTTTAAATTACAATTTGCTGTTATTTAATATTAATCGATAAATAAAATTCTTAAGTATTTCAAAATATTTTAATTATGTGCTGACTCTTTTTTCCCAAAATCTTACTAAAAAATTCAAAGTGATCAATTGGAGGGTTTTAGATAGTTCCCATGCGCATTTCACTGGGGCTAATGCTGATTATCGGGAAACCTTTACCCAAAATTTCTTCGAATAACTAAAGATATTTATTTCAAACTTCCGCTTTAATAATTGAGAAGCCCAAAGCAAAATATCAAAGTCACAGCAGCAAGAACTCCTTTTTTATTTTTTTACGTTTTTATTCTTCAACTGGTTGGCTTTTCCGACTCTTTTAGTTGTAAAAAAAAAAATCAGGAACAGCAAAAAAATTGACTTTTTTTATTGTTATTCCAAAAATATTTGTTGTTTGATTTGAAAGGCCTTTAGAAAGCTTTTTCAGACTCTAATTTTAGTTGTAAGAGAAATAAAGAATCTGCACATAATTAAAATCAAAGATTTTTAAATTAAAAAGTTAAAAAAATCAATTTAAAAATATATCAGAATATTTTATATATATTTATAAGTATGATTTTTAAAAACTTTGAGGTTTTATGTATCGAAAATGCATCTGGTTCCTACAAGAATATGTTTAACTTTTTAATTTGGTTTCATTAATTTATCTCATATATTTTGTTATACAAAAAGGAGTTTTTATAAAGTTGTGTTCTGTCATTTTAAATATAAATAGAATTTACTTAGTCCCTGCAACAGTTAAATATTCCCTTCCAAATAATTAACTCCAGTTAATGAATATTGAATTTCGAGACAGAAAAATACATCAACAAATGCAGCTCAATAAAAAGGACATCATTGTAGGACAATATTTTACTGAATTGTGAAGCTTTATTTGAACGATTCTAGCTTCGAAAAGAATTTATTGACATTATATTGTGGAAAATTTGTTATTTAAAAAAGCAATTTGCACAAAATTTCTTTAAATATTCGAAAAAGGTTAATTTGTTACAAGTAAAGCGTTTCTCTTTCTATATAAAATATTCTAAATAAGAAAATAAATCACAAAAATAAAAATAAACGGCGTATTTAAACAGCCAGCAGTCCTCTAACAAGAGATTTGAAAATTTTTCTAAATAACATTAAATTGAGAAGCCAAGAAACATCACTGATTGTCCAGCATATGAACGCTCATGGCGCTCACAATGTTTTCCCACGTTGTTGGCTTTTGTACAATCAAAACGAAGGCCTTGAAAGGAAATGAAAATTTCCTACTCTCATACAAAAAATGTTTGTTTGCGTGTGTTCTTGTTTGTTGAAAATTTAAGTTCTTATTTTCCTTATTTAACCGCCTGCCCACTTTTACACAAAAAAAAAACTTCTGCCATTAAGGAGCAAATAAGAAAACTCTTGTGGTTTAAATGGCCACAAAATTAGAATAATTTAGTGTTATTGGAATATTTAAAATTCAAAAACCCATTCGTTAGCCAACACAATGCTCCCTCAAGTGTATTTCAAATTAGATGAGCGCTCAAGATTTGTTTGTGTCGGCGGCTTGTGCAGCATTTACGTTAAGGCTTATTGCTAATAAATTCGTTAGCAAAGTGTACTTTTTTCGGAATATCCTTTTTAATTATTAAATAATAAGTCAAGTAACTAAAAGTTTTCTTTTTTATTCTTTGAAATTCAAATTGCTGTTGCCTGTTTGTATTAAATTTGCTTCTTCCTTCTGTTACATCATTTATTTTAATTTGCAAACATAATTTATGTAAATGTGTAGTTGATTCACGTTTGTGTTTGTTTAGATGTGCTGTGTTTTGCTTTGCTTTTATGTTAATCCTTTTTTTCTTCTTCTTCTCTTAATAACATTTTAGGAGAAGCACAACGGCCAGCTTTGTTAACAACACCATGAGCATTTCTAATGGTGTATTTTGAATCTTTAAACTTAAGGTATCATAAAGAAATTCACAAGAGTGCATTGATTGTTATATCGGTTGCCCATAAGAATGTAACAAAACACCGTTTAGATGCTCCAGTTAGCCAATGAAAACTCTTTCAAAGTTTTATAACTTTGATAAATATTATAACAACTTGGTTTTTATTAGTTATGGCATTGGCAGAAGAAGACAACCCAGTGAAGATATCAAATTAAAACTGACTCACTTATTCTTCATCAACTTCCACATACACTGCTTTAATAATTATTAGAACCTACTCTAATTTTCTCGATTTAGAATAACAGTTTAATGAAAATACTATATTATAACTTTTAAATCCAAGAACCATGCAAAATACCGTTGCACTTTAGTCCCTTTACCTGTTCACCTAACGAAATGCTATCGTCATGCATATGAAAGGTTGGTTGCATTACAACATTGGGTACCTTCCGTAAATTGAAAATAAGATCTAAATTTTAAAAGCGATTTTTATGGTTTATAGCTTTTTTTATTTCTCAGATCTGTAACTATTGGATAAAGGTGCAAAGTGTTGAATATTATCTTTAATTTTTTTTTAATTTAGTTTTTAATCTGAAAAAAATTAAGAATTTTGCACGAAAACAAATTTTTTTCTCGATTAATCTCCAAATATTTCCAAAACGATAAAAGATAAAGAAAAACTGCATTGTACTAAAATAAAAACAATTTTGTTACACATCTTCTGGTGTTTCACTTATTGAAATCGGATGACTCGTTCTCGAGGTGGAGTGAAATATGTCTACGTACCTGGCTAATTTAGGGGCAAAATATTGCCACGCCCATAAAAAAAATCTGGACCTGATGGAAAAAAACCGAAAATGCATTCGAGTTTAGCGCATCAAAATGCATATAGTGTACATAGTTTTATTTAAAGGAGCGACAAAAAGTTATTTTTTGCCGAGCAGTGTTATTAACAATATCCTGATAATTGATTAATAAGCTAATTTATTGGTACAAATTTACAAGTTAATTTTTTAATTATAAAAACATATTTTTGTTTATAAAAATATATATTTTTGTTTATATATATATATATATATATATATATATATATATATATATATTTATATATATATATATATATATATATATATTTATAAAAAACTATTTTTATTCTTACGAAAATCAAATTGCTTTTTTATATATCGCGAGTTACACTTTTAAGTTATTGTTAATAATTGTTTGCTGTTTCCAGAATAATAAACTAGAGAAAAATATTGGAAGTCATTTACACGGAACTACTTATTCTTTACAATTTAGCAAAAAGTGTGGCTTTACAGGAATCTATTTTTAACTAAATCCTATTAATTGAATAAGAATTTGTTCACTTGCACAAAGTTGGAAGTTATTTTTTTGTTTATAAAAATATTTTTATTTATAAAAAAATATTTCAATTTATTAAAGACATTTATATTTATAAAAAAAATCCTATTAATTAAAAATATTTTAATTTTAAAAAAAATAATTGACCTTGAAGTCATTGGTGAAAAATTTTTATAAAAGCAGTTGATACATGCAAGTTCTGAGAGTCATTGAAAGAGTTCTGCAGTTGATTTAAAATGAAAAATTAAAGTAGTGAATTGAAACGGAAATGTCTACTGCGTTCTGAGATCTTCGAAGGATTCGCAGGAAGCGACTTTTCCTTGTTAATCAAAAAACTTATTAAAAAAGACACTCAAAAATCAGTTTAAAGACATCAGAAATATGACTTCGAATTACTTGAAAAGGTAGCGAATAAGGGAACTTCTTGAAGTGACAACGCGTAGTGAAATGCATTAGAAAAGATTCTGCACTACTCCTGTATCCTGAATTAAGGAATGTGTTGAATTCATTTTTCCCTAGAAGGAGTTGGTTGTTGATTTTATGATAAATAACTGGGAATATTAATTTATTTTTAAAAAATATTAGAAATTTCTTGCCTTATAACAAGCAAGATTTCTAAGCCCGCAGTGGGCAAAAATAGATTAATTTGTTACCAGTGATTGGATTCGGCACATAATCTAAAAGATAGTTTGCTAACTTTCCATCTCTATTTTAGACAAAATTTATCCCGCATATTTGTGGTAAATGAAGCAAATCAACCAAGTGCTCTTTAATAGATGTTGACAATGTCACAGGAACCAAACTAGGGTCGTCAACATGGATGACGATCAACAATTCTGCTTAAAATGGAACAACCATTAAAGGACCCTTATAGGTGTTTTCGATAAGGATAAGGCCGTGTATATCATGTTGCAATAAAATAATAATTAATTTAAATTATTCCATTTATTTTATAATTAACTTCCACATCCAAATCTACCATCTATTTCACTAGTTAATATTATCACAGATTCGCTGGGGAAATGCTTTTCTAATTCGTTTTATGAATCTGAAATTTTCATTAGCAAAACCCAATTGAAGCTGACGGTGGTGGGTGTGTGGAGAAAAACTAAACTTTAACAAACTACAGCACACATACACACACACACACTTGTGTGCCACATATTCAATTTCTTAAAGCCAACCTAAACAACCATTTATATATCAGGACACTAAAATGAACTTACAAAGTCGTAACTTTGTTAGCTTTTGGCCATAAACAAAATAAAGGTCATCAGAGCGTCCGTGTTGATGGTTGCAATTTTTCTCGTTTCAATGGTTTTTATATTTATTTACACAACAACAAAATGATTGGAATGCGAAAAAAGGCCATGAATCATTAATCATTCTTTTATTCTAAAGAAACTACTTTTTTAAAGCTTTAACAGGAATTCTATATTGTTGGCATTGTTGTTGCTGGTGTGGAACAAATAAGGGTATTTTATTAAAGACCAGCATGTTACTAAGCTGGCCTAAACCTAAGCGAGCAATAGGACTTGTTGACAGATTTATTGTGATAAATATTTGTATTCGCTAAGATGCAGAGTATTCAAATAAAATAAAATATTTTTTCTAGAAAGTTTATTTCACATTTGAAGAATAAATTTTATTAAAAGTACATTTTTAAAAGAGTACTTTTTGAGAAAATAACTTTTACTGTTCAAAAGTTACTGTTTTAAGAACTTTTCCCAAACAAGAACTTTTCACAAAAATCCAGTACTTTTTCAAAGAAAACTTAAAAAATTATAATAATAACACCAGTGGTACAAAATTGAATGAAATTAAACGTCATATTAAGAGAAAAAACAATAACTTTACATGCAGTGATTTGTAATCTTAAAGAAAATGCACAAAAAGAACACGAAAAAAAACAATATTTTTGAATGAGTAAAACTCTCTTTACAAATTTTTTTTGTGTTTAGGATAACATTGATTTGTAACTTGATAGAAGGTGCATAAAAGCAACACCAAAAACATTGTGAAGGCATTTTGGTAAAAATTTTGTTTTCATGAAAAGTTAAATAACTCAGTCAATTGAATATCTATTTTTAACCACAAATATGCATTGTAATCGTACATAAACGTACTTTTTGAATAAATTCAATAGTATTATAGTTTCTTAATAAAATAATGTATAAAAGCGTCACCAAAGTTGAAAATTTTTTGAAAAATCTACAAAATTTGTGTTTGCTCGACAATAACACCCGAATTTCTCAAGTTCTCTTATATAAATTATATATTATTCGGAAGATCTCAGTTTCTTCTTTCCACATCTGGTAAGAAATTAAAAATTGGATCATTATCAACAAAATTACAGGCTTATAAGTGCACAAACGTAAAAAACCCGGGTTTTTAACCATATCTCAGGATTTTGGAGATGTCCGGCATATTTCACTATTGGATTCTTCTTTAACTCGACAAGACCTACAGGAAAACTAATATCCGGATCCAGGTTTTTTGGACTGTCGCACCGTGTAATAATAAATAAATATATAATAAAATAGTAAAATAGTACTTGTCCCAAATTATACTTTTTTTCTAAAATAAAGTACTTTTTCCAAATTATATCATTAAAAATGTATTTCTCGCAAAAGATTCATTTTATAAAAGCACCTTTTTTCTTAAGAGTACTTTTTGAGCAAGTAATATTTTCTGAAAGTACCAAATCAAAAATTAAACTTTTCAAATAGTAGCTTCTCAAAAATGGTGTTTTTTCGAATTACATTTCGAAAGTCATACTTTTTTGATAAATAGCATTTCAAAAAAGTGCTATTTTCAAACAAAATTCCAAAAAAAAATTTTTATAGGGACTTTTATTGCCACAAAAAACAATTTTCGAAGAGTATTTCTTACAAAGGTACCTTTTTTAATAATATTAAATATGGAACTTTAAATGCTTTAATTTCAATTAGAAGTTTTTCCGTTTTTACTTTTTAACAAAATTGTTTTTAACCCCCTTAAAAAACACAACTTTTATTTTTATCGCATCTCTTGCTGAGCAGTAGGAAGCCAAAGCTATTTTACATGCATGACTATTGATATTTTCTTTTCTAGAAAACATGCAACATTTTTTCAATTATTTTCTAAAAAGTGGTGATTTGGAAAAGTCTTAAGACAGAAATTATTTTTTGTGAGAGATGTTGAATTCATTTCTAATAAAATTCTTATTTTGAAATGGCAAAATGTTGCCACTTTCTGTTAAAAAGTGTGAAAAATGTTGCACTATTTTCTAGAAAAGAAATCGACATATCAGTAACGAAATAGTACCTTTGAGAGACAAGAGGATTGAGAATTTTAAAAAAGTAGCAAATCATCTTCACATTTTATTAGTTAAATAGAACGCTCCAAATTTTTTTTCGTCATATTTAAACATTTAGAAAATGTTTCGAGTGTTAAACAAGTACCCGGTAATCAGTGTTTAGCCCTTTTTTATTCCCTTAAAGGACATAAACTTCAAAAGCACCGAACATGTGTCCTGCGATTTTTTTCTAGCAGCATTTAACTGCTTTTGAAATTCAGAACTTTTTCGTAGTTTACGAGTTGTAAAGATATCGAATTTATCCTTTTTTATGCCCAAAACTCTCTTATTACTCAAGAGGGAAACCACACACTAAATACCAACTCCTTGGCTTTAATTGTTTAGACCATGACTGACCAGGTTCATTCATTCTTTATAGTGGAACACAGATAATGAAAGTTTTTAAATATAAAATGTTTACCAGGGATATAAATTTTTCGAAGAACGAAGTAAATTTTATTCATTCTTTATAGAGGAACACAGACTATGAAACGTTGTTGGACATAAAATAATTACCAGGAATATAAATATTTTGAAAAACGTAGTAGATCGATCGATCATCCTTAAATTTGATCACGCTTTGCCATAATTCCTCCTGTTGTTCCACAATAACTTGAATATTATCTTCTCAGTTTCTTCAATCATTTGGCTGATTGATTGTGTTCTGTTCTAAACTCAAGCTGGTTTATTTCTACTGTATGTCAAATAGGTCCCGCAGCGTTTCACATTTACGAGTGAATGAGAATTGAATACCAGAAACCACTATTTGGCACCACAATTTACTACTCAGTTAAAAGCAACATATAAAAATACATGAATTTGTTGGCCTGGAATTCATATTCAAATACCTGTTGCGCATCACCGCTATTAGAAGATCCTTTATTAAGTCTTAGAATGATATTAAAAGACGGATAAAATGTTTATGCCTTTAGCGATGGCAGTTAATACATCATTCCCAACTTTATTCATTATTTTTTTTCTTTCTACTCCTCTTTAATGCATACTTAAGAATTTATGAGGAATTCATTAAATCTTTTTTCTCTTTCATTTGGAATATTTATTACACACTATCTGTTGTCATAATTTTTTTAATTATTTGTTTGTGCCTGCAGCTCAAAAACTGAAAAATGTTTCCACTGAGTCTATTTTTGTTGCAATTAATTATGTATCCCTGTTTTGCCGAAAGAAGAAAATAAAAGTAAACATTAACACATTTAAAATTTATTAGAACGAAAATTACTGAACACTGAAACTTCATGAATATTAATTATCCAAAGTAAAAGATTTACAATTCAATCAAAAGATTTTTGTATTTGCAATATTAATTAAACTGTTTTACGTTTTAAGGAATAGAATGATACTGCGTGAATTTTTGCAGTGTCACAGCTTGGAGTTGGGACTGCTGCTCTATTTCAGCACCCATTTAACAGCTGATCGTTGCTTCTTGTTTAGTTTCTTTTGAAGTTTCATTATGAATCGACTTACGGCAGAGCAGCGCATGCAAATAGTTGAAATTTTTAGTCACAATAATTGATCTATTCGTCAAACTCATCTACTGAAAATTTTATTTTCCAATAAAGCCCATTCCTCTTTAAATGCCTACGTAAATAAGCAGAATTCTCGCATTCGTAATGCAGAGAATTCACAAGCTTTTGTCGAAACACCATTAAGTGCACAGAAAATTATTTCTTGGTGCGCTTCATGGGCCAGCGGAGCCACTGGCCCATATGTCTTCAATAACGATGATGGTCAGAATGTCATTGTTAATGTTGAACGGCGTAGGAACGTGATTCGAAATTCTTTTGTACCTCATTAATCCTGCTGGTATGTGGTTCATACAATACAGATCCACATGCCCACACAGCGGGCGTTACAATTGATTTAGTCAAAGAAACTTTTGATGAAAAATAATTCCACGTAATGGCCCAATTAGTTGGACACCAAGATCATGTGATTTAAGCCCATGGGATTATTTTCTTTAGGGATATTTTAAGTCACTTGCCTACGTCGATAAGCCACAAATAATTTAACTTCTGGAAATCAATATTCGTAATACGGCCATATATGGTAGCAAATGCTGCGAGAAGTTGGTGTACAGAAATCATATTGAAACATTAACTTCATGACATTTTCTTTCAAATAAAGCCGGTTTCATTTGCATTATATATAAGTTCTTATTATGATTTAACATTGTGTCGCTCTATAAAAGCACCCTCTATTAGCACTTATCAAGAACACATTTTTTTTTTTATAATCGGGTAATTAATTTTTTTTTAAATATATTTAGTGTTCACTGTAATCCACTTGGGAGTCGACTACTTTGGCCGATAAATCCGGCCCTATGGGGTCAATGCTGACTTGAACATCGGCTTTCAATGTGACTGATTTGTTTTTTAGCACAGGACATTGACTAATATATCCTCATAGAAAGTTTTCCACAGGCGTAGAATTTTACAAATGAGAGGCCAATAAATAGAACCATTTCTAGAATAAAAATTGGGATTAAACTATTTTTGCCATAAAGCAGTTGTTAAACGTGCAGTCAAAACTCGTTGATGATTAACTGAATGAGTTCTGGAAACTAAAAACTGGTCTACTAGAACAGCCCACGAAGATGGTCCTCATAGCAACATCTTGCTCTTTTCGAAGGAAATAAGCATCGATTGTTCTGCCAAAGTATAAACGAATATTTCTTTTACGTATTAAGAGTTTTAAACCAACTTGTAAGAAAACGATAAATAGGCATATTCTTTTTATCATATTCTTTTTATCAAAGCAAATTTCCACGATATATAACGTGTAGGCAATTGTTACTGAACAGATATTTCGACCCAGTTTGGCATTCTCAGCTTGCAACATATACTCATCAATATTTTTAATTCCCATACTTAAAAAATGTTTCTGAGAAAATTTATTATTTCATTATGAGTAGAGGAATTTTCAGAGTAGCCAAGATTTTAACTGGAAGTTTATTTCAGACTAATAAAACTACTTCCAAAAAAAGTCTTACTGGTGGACTTAATTGTAGCAAATTCGAAGAACGTCACCCTTTTAACTAAACAAACGAAGTAAAACAAATAATTATTTAGAATGTGGGCATTCTTTCTCCAAAAAATACTTTAAAAAATATATAGTTTTCCTTTAAAGTTGGTTAAATTGCTTTATAAAGTCACTGCAGCAAATAATTTTTAAGCTCCATCATAATTTCCGAAGTGCTCCGCCAACTGGGAAGGATTAAACTACTCAAGAAACTCTAACATTTGAAATTATTAATTGTACGACTTTTAATATTTCCCTGCTTAATTATTTAATCAATAAAATTGCATATTTGCAAGAAACTAAACGATGCACAAACTAACGCATGTCGTCGTGTGTTCTCACACTGACATATTCCAAAAAAAAAAAAGAAGTCCTAGAGAATTTCTTGTTCTATTTTTTACGTTCATTACTCTTCATTTGTCTCCAACGGAGCGGAAATGATGAATTTCACATCAACACAACAATAACGACGAACTTGGGATAAATATTTCATTTTGCCGTTCCCTCTCCTGCAGTTTTCTTGCGCCAACAAACAAGAATGATCAAACACGAAACTAAAAGGGGGAAAAAATCTGGCATATTTTTATATACGTGCATATGGATGTGTATGTATGCATGCGTTTGTACGAATGTAGTTGTGCATACACATGAAAATAAATCCTATCCAAACAAAACTTTGAAGAAAGATAATGAAAGTTTACGGTGATGGCTGTTGCTTTTAGGGGAATAAGTGAAAGGCAAATATGTTTTATTTTTCTTTTGTTTTGATGGAAGAGAATAGGAAACGTAGATTTTTACACTACATAACAAAATTATTCATAAGAATAATAAATTGTTTGTTTTACGTATCAGGAGTTATACTTTTAAGTTATTATTAATAATTGATTACATTTTCCAAAATAATAATCTAGAGAAAAAATTGCAAGTCATTTTCGAGGGAACTACTTATTCTTTAGAATTTATCAATTATTGAGGCTTTTCTTAATTGATTAAGAAGTCAATTCACTTGCGCAAAGTTGGAAGTTGTTTTATTATTTATAGAAATATTTTTATTTATTTATAAAAAACATTTCGATTTATAAGAAAATATTTTTTTGTAGAAATATAATTGAATTTAGAGTCATTAATAAATATTTTTTTTTTTAAAGCAATTGATAGATGCAAGTTATGGGACCTCTTGAAAGATGTCTATATAAAAAATTAAGTTGTGAAATTAAACGGGCATGTCTACTGTATCCCCGAGTTTTCGTAGGATTCGCAGGAAGCGATTAATTTAAAAACTTATTAGAAACGACATTAAAAAATCAGTTTTAAATTAACCACGACTTGGGATTCACTGAAGAGGATTCACAAAAAAGAGAGCTTCTTGTAATGACACCCCGTTGTAAAAAGCATTAGAAAATGTTCGGACTTGCACAATTATCGGATCATAAGTTGAGGATTTCATTGACTTCTTTTGAGCGTCCTTTAAAAAAAAAATTATATTAATAACTTTTATTGGCCCGATTATAGACATTCGAGCTTAATTTTTGTATGACTCTATTTTTCGTTAATAAACTAATTTTTTGACATATTGTCATTGTAGTGTTTTGCAAAGTTTCAAACTTCTCAACTTATTAAAAGACTTCCAAAAACCATCTGAGAATTATGTTAAATAAATTAACTATAAAAATTCACAAACAATTTCAAAAAATCACATTATAATAAGTGTAGCAGGCTATGAAACTTATACAAACCAAACCCAACAAACAACTTTTATTCGATACGACTCTATTTTATTTTTCTATACCTTTTTTTTCTACTGACGATTTGGTAAGAAGCGCCAATGAAATGCATATAGACATTGCTTAACCACCCAACAAATAAATTTCATATTATGACTCTATTTTTCTATTTGCTTGTCGCATAAATTCCTCTTTTTGCTTTAAGCTTGTTCTTCCACTCAGTTCGTATTGCAACAATTATTTATTTTATTATATTAAAGATATATATAATTATTGTATTAAAGTTTGAAAACAATATCAAAAGAATTAAAAAAACAAACTTATTTAATTAAAAATAACAGCAAAATAGCTTATCTTATTCGGCTTTATTATTATTAATAATTAAGTGAAATTGTCTAATTGAGTGGAAGTTATGGGTTTATCTTTATTTTTGTTTTGTCGAACTACAAGGAGTAGAGGTCCTTGTTACCATCCTCATATAATTGGTAGTAATTAGTTAGGCTTAAGTTCAACTAAGGGATTATAAAAATTACTTTTTATATAAAGAATTTTTAATAAGCTAAATTTTTCAGAACTGATTTCGAGTTAACTACTCTATCTCATCAGCATTCTTAGACAAATTTGTGTACATTTAAACATGGAACTTGTCAAAAATATTATAAAATATTTAATCAAAGCTTTAACCAAAACCATATATGAGAACCAACCATATGTGAATATGAGTTTTTGTATTTACTTTAAGATTAACCCACGAAATACTGCAACTGTGATGACTGTTATTCCAAATATTCCACTTTCTCAGATGAGATGCAAAACGTTTCACAGTTAAAAATGCAAAAAGCCTTACTTTTAGATCTTAAATATTAGGAAATCATAAGCTTTGCAAGACCAGACATTTTAACATCTCATATCAAAAGCAGCTCTTCATTGTCACCCACTGTAAAGTCGATATCCTTTATTCATGCAAAAAAAAAGTGGATTTATGGCACCGTATTTCCATCGGAATTTTTTTAGGTTTGAAATATTATTGTTGCCTTTCTTTTCCCAAAAAATAGTTTTTACGCTTTAAGTGAGTTTGTCAGCTTGCATTTCCTTTGAGATTGAAGGTAACACGTGTCTTGAAGTTGTTCAATGGATTGCGAATATAAAAACATCGTAGAAATGTGTGTGTTTAACCTGTCTCCCACTCGCCTTTGCATATGACTTTTGAATAAATATTTAAACATGTGTTTTAGCAAACGACTTATAAAATAAATGTTTGAAATATATTATAAATATAATGGTTTTTATATAGAGGCGATCTTAAGGTGTCAGCAGCTTTGTCGACTGCTGAGTGATTTAGTTTGGTTTAGCCTTTTCACCTGAATAGAAGAAAGACCGCCTCCAAATAACGTCTTTAAATTGTGCAAATTTAGTTTGAAAAGCATGGTTCTGTTGGAAATATTTACGTTGAGCCAGAGTTTCATAAGCCTATTTCGTTTAGCAATTAAGCTAAATTTTTGGCGATGCGTGAATAAACAAAACTGCCGTCTTTGGAGTGGTTAATGACAATCCTCAAGTCCATGTTAAAACATCGTTACATCCAGAAATACTGACTGTTTGGCATCTTTTATGGGTATTTAACAGCAAGTCCGTAATTCTTTAAGAACGATGTTGTTAAGAACGTTTGTGTTAATGGCGATTACGGACCTTTTCCGTTCATCACTTCAGAAAGCATGATGTGCGGGAGCTGTGGGTTCAACAGGAGTTATGGATTCTACAGCAGCTGTGAGTTCACAGCTCGTAAAACAATTGATTTATTATCGCAAGCATTTGGTAACTTGAAAGTTTCCCGTTTCGAACCAGTGATTGTGACAGCATCTCATTTTGATATTCAAAAGCATTTTGATATCAAAGAATGATATAAATTAAGTTCAAGTGCCAGTTGATTTAAGTGTTTTACAGCTCTGGTTTCTTCCGGGTTAATAAAACCTTATCATAAGCGCCTAATTTTAATTGTATTTATTAAACACTGCCTAAAAGGATATGTTTCCTATTTCATTTATTTTGATTTCCTTTTCCTTCATCACTTCTATTTTAATTAAATAGAACAATAAATAACTCAATATTAATCTTATTGGCCGCTGTTATCTTCTTAAAATCGACAGTTTTACAAAATAACTTTATTTCGTACACCGGCTTCCAAACTACAACGAACTTGCAAAAGGCAGTACTTACTGTTGCGAATGAACAACTCAACAATCTCGTGTGAAAAAGGTCAATTGTTGCACAAAATGGCAAAGTAATGAACTTGGCAATAATAAATAAAATCCCAACAATTGTTGTTTAACACTAAAGGAAATAATACCAACAAATAGAAAATAATACCAACTGCAGTTCGTTTCAAATGAAAGATGTTCGTTCATTTGCTAAGACAATAGGAATACAATAAAACAGGATATGAAATCAAATATTGTTTTCCGTTGTGAATTATTTACCACTGAACTATCGTAAGCAAAGAAGAATAGGAGCGGCAGATAATAATAGAATACAATTTTCAATAAAAGAGCTGAAGTGGAGACAAGTTCTAATAAGTTTTGAGATTAGCAAATATGAGTAGACTACAACATCGTGTTAGAAATACGGGCTGATTATTGTGTTTTTCTTTTTGCCGGAAGTATCAGTTCTTCATTGGGCAAAGAATAATAGTTTTTTTTTCTTCTTTGTTGTATTAAACTGTCAATAGAATCAGCAATTTCCTGGCAATACTTGCTGGAAGCAACTGCACTTCTGTAGGTTTAAAGTATGTCGAGTACAGGCTTGAAAGCTCCTCAAGAATTTCTGGATTGCTGGCAGGGATAAGAGATCTTTAATAATAATAATAATAATAATAACGTTACAAATTATGTTTTCTGCTTTCTTTATATAAAAGAAAAGCCTGCAACATATAATCGAACACTTATTTGTGTGTACAGTGCTGGTAGATGTTTTATGTCTTCATTATTAAACATCAAACATTTTCAATGTGCCTCAGTAAGAATGCACTTTTTGATTTTTAAACAAAATATATTCACTTGCAGTACATACTCGTGAATCAACTATTACATGTCTATTAAAACGCTTATATTTATCCAAAAATACATGTTGTGACATTTCGTCCAACAGAAGTTTTCAATAACATTTTGGTTCTTTAGAAAAACCAATTAACTCCAGGTGTTCAGCTACAGAAATTTCCTTAAAACGCATATTCACTACTATTGTTAAGAAGATTGAAAATGACAAGTAATTTAAGAAAAATACAAACGTTTTTGCTGTTATTAATAACTTTTCCTTTTCCTGTTTCCAGCACGTGTAGGTGTCGGCATATTAAAAAAGATCTTTTGTTTATAAATATATAAATAGAATGCTTTTTACTCTCTCTTAAATAAAGGATACTTTTTCAATAGAGGTGTAGAGCAAAAGGTATAAAACATACACGAGTTCTTCAAATTGACATGAAAATTACTTGATTTCATATCAGTTATGAATTATAATTTAAATATCACTGCTGGCATTTGACTGCCAAGGATGGCTCAGACGAAGTCCAATCTGAGGTCCGAATTTCTATGAATTTCTTTATCATATAGGGCCGGATATCAGCACTAATAATGCGAGGGTTATCCTCCCAGTGGTTAACCGTTTGGGTCTTACCAGCGTAGATTAGCGACTTGACATATCCCCACAGAAATAAGTAAAGCGGCATTGTACCGCACGATGTTAGAGGACAATTCAAGGGATCAAGACGTGAAACGTGATGGCTTCCATCACTAAATTAGTTGTTTCACAGCACGTGATGTTGATGATCTATAACTCCTGTTAAAACTACCACTCCTGTACATCATGATTCCTCAATAAATAAACGAAAATAGTGGTCGCCTTTTACTCAAACTTTCTTAACAGCATGCTTGCTTGCATCTTTAGATATCGGCCATTACAATTTTAGCTTTCGTCTGGATGATTCGATAAAATGAAAGATTAACAAGTTTCGTGTAAATATTTGATTTCTGTTTAGTTTAAGTTTGATTTAATACAGTTGATTAATGGAATATGAGAAACCAACACCGATCTTCTTTATACAATCTCATAAGTCCATATTGGACAGTGAACTTACCAGCACATAAAATACACCATTCAGCATTTCTGAATGTAACAATATCTCAACATGGAGTTGAGGACTGCCATCAATTAGTTTAAGTGCAGCAGTTTTGTCTTTTCACGTATCAAACCAAATTGGATTTCGTGTTTTTAGGAATTGTCGTTTTAATACTCTTTAATTTTGTGCTTTCAAGCTGATGCTTTTTTCCCCAAAGTTATAATAAAATTCAAAGTCAGTTCAATTCAATTGAGGGATTTTAGCTGGTTCCCAAGCGCATTTCACTGGGGCTAAGGCAGATCATCAGGGAACCTTTACCTAACATTTTTTAGAATAACTTAAGATATGTATTTCAAACTTCCACTTCATTAAGTGAGAAGTCTAAAACAAATATCAAAGTCATAACAAGAACTCACTGATCACTTTTCCCTTTTTATTTTCTTACGTTTTTATTCTACAATTGGTTGGCTTTTTTCCGACTCTTATTGTAGTTGTAAGAGAAATAGAGAACAACAACAACCAATAATTGTTTTAATGCAAAAACAATTTACTTAGAGTGTTGACAACATAAGTTGTGCCCGCGCTTAAGCAACTTATGTTGTCGAATAGAGTTAAGATTATCTAAAATAAATTTGCACGCTTTGGAAGCGTTGCAGAGGCGTTAGTCAAGTGAAATATAATTGACTTGAAAGTTGAAAAAATGGCCGCCAATTAAAAAAGTATTGTCAAGTTAAAGTTTTAAAATGATATAAAAAATATCCTTGACAATTAAAACTGAGTTGCTGGTGGATTTTGAAAACGGTTATGTTGCTCCTCTGCTGGTCTTTGAATTATTTAATTTAATTTTATGTTTTTATTCATTTGCAAAAAAGATTCGTTAATTAATATTTTAGTTTAGATTAACTTTGAATATATAAACTTAAGACTGCTGCTGGATTAAGAAATATTTATACGTTTTCGAAAACTGTGATCGGATGACGCCTACAACCCATTCAGTGCAACAAATACAGCCACGTTTTGTGGATGCATCGGTGTTTCAGCAACCATTAAAGGACTCTTATGGTTACTGTTCTTCGAGTCGCCGAAACTCATGTACTTTTTATTATACAACTCTTTTATTTGGCTTCAATTCGTTTCATATATTAAGAGAGAGAGAAAAATTGTCTTTGTCATATTTAATTTTCTTTACTATTTATTTCATAAAATATTTAACTAATTTCAAGGACATTCCAATTAATATTGCGCATCGTTGCGATTTAAACCACCACCCAGTCATCCCACAGTATTTAAAATTGATCTGTTGTAAATTACGTGAAATCTTGAGCATAACATTGTTGAGTTTAGAACTAAATTAGCATAAGTCGACGCAAAACAACTTAATCGAATTATTTTTTTTTTCAAAGTCTAATATTATTTCTCCTAATGAAATTACGTGCTCCTTTCCCCACTTCGCACGTTCGTTAAGCGGAGTTGTTGTTAAGCTCATTTAACATGTAAATACAACAGCACTTGTAATACTTATAACGCTTTAATGCCTTCATTGTATCTGTAGTATTTACAAAAAATAAGCAAAAATATTCGGCGGCACTAGAGAGAAAACAACATGCAATCGCAACACAAAATAACAAAACAGCCCTTCCCATGGCCTTCTTCAGCGGCATTCGTCTTGTAAACAAAGCACTTTGTTTCGATAAGATGAACTACTTGAAAATCATTTCTTGCGATTCCCATAAACTTTCGTTCACAATCAACGAACGTGTGGCACGTGTAGCCTATCAGGAGATCAACGAAGCAAAAACTACATGCAGCAAGTATTTTCTTAGTTTTTTTTTTTTGCAATAACGAAAACAGCAAATTAAACTTAAAAAAAATTATAGGAAACACACCAAAACAGCACCAAACACGTAGTTGGGTTACATTCTCTTTTCTTACTTCGATTTCCCACTTCTTGTACAGATTGTGGCAAAACAGGCTCTTTAAAACAATTGTTGTGGTTATTCTTTTCCAGCAAATAAATGACATTAGCATTCCCAGTGCACTCGTCTCAGTTACCATTTGAAGTGGCCGGAAAATAGAAAACAAAACAAAATAAATTGTATAGCAGCAATGGCTGCTACAACAACAACAATAGTCTTACAAAGAATATGTAGCATCTACCACAATTCTGGCAGCAATTCTACGTTTAATGTGGCACTTTAACATCGTGTACTTAAGATGCACAGTGGGTCAAGACATTCAACACAGTAAAGGGACCATGATTTCCTGTTTATTTACCATATTTGGCTTAATTTTTGGAGGCATAATCCTGCAGAAATTATTGGATCTGTTTCAACTAAAAAGGAGTAGTTACCACATGGTCCGATGTAATGCAAACATGGTCCATGATAACTAAAAAAAGACAGTTGGCAATACTCCGAACACATGATTAGAAAGATATACTCCGGGGCAATAGCACAAAATGGCTTCCAATCTAGTTTTCTGTGGTAATCCATGTAGTAGTGACATGAAGTAATTTCAAGACCAATCCTGTGTCAATAATGTGCGGAGTAGTTACTTGGAGTAGTTTTTTCTGATTACTGTAACGTAATGTTTTTTTTTTGGATGAGATGGTCCTCCCCTAAGACATTGTAATGTAAAGTGGAGCATGTTTTTCCCATATATTTATTTGGATTAGTTTTGGACTAGTCCTGGTCTCTTGTGGAATGCTCCTTATACGCGTGTAAGGAGTAGTCTCGATTTCTGCAGGGAAACATTAAAAGCGTTTTGGGTGTTCTTTGATTTTCTGCTGTGGAAAATATACACCATGTCTTTCTTATACAGAGAAATGTTATAGAAAAATTCTTAATCAGTATAAGAGGAGATTCTGACAGCCTCAGCATATCGGTATTTTTGACCGATTTGTTTAGAGCCATAAAATTTCATCAAATATTTTAGACTTAAAGTGCGTGGCATCGAAATTCGTTGCGAATTATGAAAAGATAAATTTTCCAAAATCCTGCCAGATTTGGATCCCATCACCTTTCCCCTGTTTTTCCCTAGATTGAAGGAGAGCAACAATTGACTCCGTTTGATTAAGGAGATTAGAAAAAATATCGCAGAAAGTCGCAAATCATGAGACACAAAGAAGGATTAGAGACTTAATTCTGCGACAGTAAATTCAAGCTCCCAGGAGTTCCTTGACTTGTTTTTTGATTTATTTCTTCCTATTAATTTATTTAAAAAAATATTTGTTTTTTTTACAGTTCTTTAAGCCTCTTATAGTTGGGGCCTTAACATTTAATCTGAAAAAAAAACACCAGACATTTATTTAACTTTTCATGCTGTTTTTAATTTGGCATTCGGATACTTTAAAACGCTTCTATTGAGCATATAAATATCTTATTAAATGTTCATTTCGCAGTTTTATCTCTCCCCATCGTACACGACGTACAAAAACAATGCAAATACCAAATGAAACAATAATGATGTCAACTGTTATTGCCCTTTAAGGACAACAGTCATGGCTTCAGTTTGTCTTTGCAATGAGCGCTACAAGAAGACAACAGACGACTAGAGAAAAGTAATTTGATTTCTTAATTAAGGAAATCATTTCAATTTAAATGTGTGTGTGTGTGTGAGTTTCTTACAGACATCCCATTGATTAATGAGTGCGATAGAAAACTGAGAATAAAATCAATTTTATACATGCGAGGATAATGAGAGATTAGAAAAAGAAAATGTGTCGCAAAAAGTCTCTACTTTTAAAAGATGTTCCTGTTGATGGACGCAGTCAATACCAGACTACTATGAAATCAGGGTTCACATATATGGCCTCGAGTTTTTCTGAGCTGCACTAGTGAATTTATGTTAATTGCTATCAGCCTGTCTAAATGACCAACAGCGATTGACATCCTCATGGTGGAGCCTGTAGCGAAAAATTCACTGGCGATATAAAAAGTTCTCAATCTCCTCATCTGCCTTCATGAGAACTCACTATCCCCTTCCCTCCTGGCACAAGTACTGCAGACAATAATTTGTTTAGAACTTTTATTGTAAAAAAACTCACTTCCTTGTTGCCATTCATTCTATAAATTCATCGTCGTTTCTTTTGTCACTTCCTGGTCATCTTCATGTTGCAGCGAAACAGACAATAAAATATATATATTTTTTTATATTGATATCGTTTTAGTTAGACAAACGTAAGAGCAGTTCGCAGGTCTGTATTTTTTTTTTTTTATAACAAAGAAATTGTTGTCGTGATGTATCAAATCATCGCCCAGAATATTTTTCATTTTCCCTCAAGTTGTTTGTTAATTATTAACAAACAACAGAATTGTTTGTGGACGGACAGACAATCTCAACAGACATTCAAGCAGACATTGTCAACAAATAAAGAACAAGAAAAGCAAATAAGACTTTTTATGTGTATTTTTAGCATGTTTGCTTGTATGCACTCACACTCATGAAATTGCATGGCAGTTGAAGCTCGTCAAAGAGATTCGAAGTAAATGCAAACATTTTAAAATAAATTGCTTTTAAATGAGACTCTTTATTATAAATGGAGCTTAAAATCAGATATTTAAATGATTTTTATAAATTAAAAAAATTAATAGAATATTTTGTATGGGATCAACTCTAACGATTAAAACTGAGGCTTCATTGGAATCTAAATCTGAAGAAAATTGCTGAAACAACGGTTTTCGATGTCGGTTATAGACTTGACTCCTAAAAAAACACTCCTAAAAATAGTTTTTTTTTAAAATAAAACAGCTGTATTAATAACTAATAGACACTATCCTGGAAGCTAGTTTTATACAAAAACTGTCTAAGTCTATAAAAACTGGCTGTTGGCTGAGGTAGTGGACACAAGACAACGATGCCTTTGATTCTGAGTTGACATCTACAAGGAGCCATGATAATAAAATTTTTCTATGATGGAGGTAAAGCACTAATCACTAGACTAAAGGAGTAGACCACAGCGCTCGCCTTCGTTGGTAAAACTCATTGTCGGTGTACCCCATCGGTAAAGTTTCATTAAATACTTCTTAAGAAACATTTTTCATACTCTGGTTTGTACTGAACTTGAACCAATTCCTCAATTGCGTCTCCCAAAATTCATTTAATGGACTGTTACCACAACAGTTGAGTGGTTAAGTGCTATTTTCTCATGTCCTATTTAAACAATTAACAGAATACTGAAAGAGTAACTGGCTGGCACAGATCGCAGCTGCAGCAGAGACATATTTTATGGACTAACAATTAACAACAAAATAAAAATACAGCAGAGTACTGATGATGAAAGTGTAGCGGCTATTAAAAACAGCTCTTCTGTAAAATCTTCTAATCAAAGCGTAGCGGCTTTCCAAAACAACTGTTCTGCTCTGCTGGTTAGATTGAATATACATACAAAAATGATATTGAATATCTCTTAAGCTTTGGTATATTTGTCATGTCTTTCTGAATTAAGAACACTTGTAGAACAATGAGCTTATCAATATTGAACTAAAATATATTTTTTATTGAATCTATCTTATTTATATTTTATTTAATTAAAATAAATACGATATTTATATAATATAAAATTTTACTACTCTTCTACAAGATCTCAATTTCAATTAACATTTTTGTCTCTTCTAGTGTTGTTTTATTTCATTTCAAATATTAACTTAAACATATTTTTAACTTAATATTAATAGAACAATATTTTTAATTTTATTGTGACATTTTGTGCAACACACCAACATTAAAAACAAAAAAACTAGGCGTCATTTTCCAGCGCTTAATTTAAAGGATCCGCATTTGACTCTTCCCTCAGCTGCAGCAGGGTTTTAAAAACTTTTATTTTTCTTCGTAACTTTCTAAGCACATGACTTGTAAAAATCACGAAAAAAATAAATCGATTCTTGTTTTGTTAAATCCTGCCATGACTTTGAATAAATAATGCTCAAGTTAAAGTGTAAAGTTTAAGTTTTGTTTGCTTTGAAGAAACATTTGAAAAGTTTTTCTTGAAAAATGCGATTTCGCTTTTGCTTTTTTTTTTAACAAGTTAAAGTAATTTATCAATTTACTCAAGCCTCAATATAAAGCAAATATTTGTTTAACTTTAATTTCATCTACAAATCAACGCATCCATTAAAAGTTGTACTAAAATACATTTAATATTTGAGTTGCGAATGTTTTAGGATTTAATTTACATAAATTGATTGAATTACTTTATCTGGAAAATGGCTGACTGATTTCTTTGCTTTTTTTATTATAAGATTTCAAAAAAAAACATGTTGAATTATCTAATGAGGAATCAATACCGAATGAAAAAACTATAATGAAATAATCAACGACAACGAGAGATCTCATGAAAAGCATTAAATTGAATGCAAATAAAAAGTATATAAAAAGTATTTATAAAGGATAACCCGAAACTAATTGTAAATATAGCAAAATATTTTCAGTGAATTATTTTAATATGTCATTTTTTAATATTAACGAAGGATCTCTAACAATTAAGTGTCAAATAAAATATCGGTGAAACGCTCGTGCCGGTGTTTAATATTCTCAATGACTCCTGCGACTTAATTGATATTCAGTGTCGTTTATGTGCCGAATTATCTCACATTTTAGCTCTTGAGTTATTCTTGACTTATTGTTGTACACCCTGCCTGGCAAAGAAACACCTTCAACGGGGTCAAAGCCCTTGATCCTGGCTGACAATTAACATCAGCATAAAGTGAGAAAACACGACTATTCAATATCTCGAGCAGAAGAATTATTGTTTTGCTGGCTGAGTTAGAAGTGGCATCATCTTGTGCGAACAACTTATCGTCCAAGTCTCTCAATTTGGGTCACAAGAGGTCTGTTATCATCTCGCAATAGCAAAGATCTTTCAATTTATTTGGTTTAATGGTGTTCTGGCACTCAACAAAAGTTTCTATCTTCTAATCCGCCTTAATATGCCGCTCTTCATTTTTGGTTCTGGCACAATGCACTGCTTATGGAGGGGTCATACCCAGAATGCTGGTCCAAGGCGTTGGTCTAATCCTGCTTAAACGCAAAACGAAATTAAACATAAATCACTTGACAGCTACCCAAATGGCCTTTATAAAAAAACACCCTTTACAGCGTGAAGCCATTCAATTTGCAAAAATATAATAAGAGAAATTTTTTGTCAATTCCAGGATTTTAAATTCCCAAGCAACTAAAAAAAACGGATATCCCATACTTTTTTAAATTTAGTTACTTTTGGATTGACAATAAATATAATATAATATAAATATTAAATAAAAAAATTATCAAGTGCCTCGTGCATCCAAAGTTTTCCCAGCATGAAACCACGTTGAACGTGTTTCCTGAAAATGTCCATGTAACATGTCTATCTGCAGTAAATATTTATAAACCAAAAACTAACTGAAGTAAAAATATTTTTTTTATACAAGTTCAAATTAAACAAATTTCACAACGCAGAAGTTATTTGTAACTACATACTTTTACACACACACAAACAGCGAAGAGGATGAAATATTTAAACTGAAATGATTTGGTTTAATGATGAAGGCTTTCAAGGGAGTCCGGCCCGTATTTATGTTGTACAAGTTGGCATACAGCCAAAGCAAAGTGGCAGAATATTTCAGTTTGTTATTTAATAAAAAGGCCAAAACTAAAACAATTTGTAAAGTTTAAGCGTCTGTGTGATTAGGCCAATTGTCGTATCAAAATTAGCTTTTAGCGGCTGTTTATTTGTAGTCGTAAACATAATTTTTACGGTGCTTAAAATAAAGTGTTTATTTAATGTTTAAAATTACAAATAATCTTAAATTACTTATTATATAATTGCCGTGTTTGTTTGCTTTTTTTCTTTTAAAGGTCTCGTGGGTGCGTCATCGCGATATACATCTATTGACGGTTGGACGTTACACTTACACTTCAGATCAGAGATTTGAGGCCATGCACTCGCCGCATGCCGAAGACTGGACACTACGTATACGCTATGCCCAGCGTAAGGACTCAGGAATTTATGAATGCCAAATATCAACAACGCCGCCGATTGGTCATTCGGTTTATTTAAATATAGTGGGTGAGTGGCAACAAATATCAGCTAAAATCATTAACTCCATAAACTGCAACTGATACAAATTTAGTTCATACATTATGCTGTAAAAGTTTTTTTATCTGTACAAATACTAGAGCTTTTAAATCACTGACTGTATTGTCGGCGAACATTTAGGGCAAACTGTTTCTTTGTTTGTTTTACAAAACATGGACTCGTGTCATGTTTTAGCCAAAAGCTTTCCGCATAACACATCACTTGCCGAATGTTTACTAACAGAAGAAGAAATGTTGGCTATTTTGGAAAACATCAAGTGCATTTATGGAGGAAACAGAACTGTACAAGTGTAAATGTTAGTGTGATTTATTGAGCGGAAAAAATTGCCAAAGTGAGTCCTGTCAGAAACAACCTTTAAATAGGAAAAATATGAGGGTGTCGAGGCACAAAAACAAACAAAAAAATTTAACCGGAAGACTGCGATCTTAAAACTATACTAAGCACTTTTTCACTACGAGCTTATATGTGTGTGCGTGCGTGTGTATAAGAACTCAGGCTCTTGCGTGTGTTTTTAATGCCTGTCAGTTGTTCATGTAGCACGAGTTAGAGCGTTTATGCAAAACCATAAACAGTAAACGATGCTCAAGGGAATCATCAAATTTTGCGAGTGTTTAACAGGGAAAGAAAATGAAAGATTTCGAGTAAAAACATAGAAAAATATAGCTTGAGAAATTGTTAAAAAGTAAAAAAGAAATAAGACAACCTCAAGCTCAATCTGCACGCTCGCATTAGAGCCATAAAATACTTATGGCTTCAAGTAAAAATGGCCAAAACGCTACTTGAAATGTATCATATTCTTCTTTCCCATTGTGGCACATGTATTCATATCATTTAAACAAAAACAAAATAAAAAATGGAAAAGGAAAAGGAAAACATGCATCACAACGTAGTGATTGTTGAATAGAAGCGTTTGTGTCCAGCAGCAAGCCTCCAGTGTTTGTTTGTTTATTTAGGATTTTATTTAGGTCGGCCAACAAACGCCCCCATACAAAGTGTCTGGTCAGAGAAGTGACCATCAAAAGCATGTCCACACCTCCCATAAATATCATTATCATTTTGCACAAAAGCATGTACGTCGGCACTGTACTCATATTTTATATTTTCTTTTTAATTCATCAACTTCATATCCGGTTGCTATTTTTGTTTTTACATGATGACCAACGACAAGTTGTATGAGGGCAACGTGTACGTTATGGGAACACATTTTGGGTAATATTTTAGTTTTGCTTGTTAAAGTTATTTATGTTAAAAATAAGTAACAATAAAATTATAATAGATGCAGTTCGGAATATTAGAAACACGATGGAAAAATAAAACAAAATGAAATTCACGCCTGCCTTACAATTTTCTTTTAAGCCCTCTGCGAAAAGTCACACAAATTTACAAACATGACTTCTTCTTGCTGACTTTTTATAAATACAAAGAAGTACAGAGATAAATGTCGATAACTCCGAAGAATTTGCAAGATAGGACTTGTATTTACCTGAAGGCTTCTAAGCACCTTTCAGGGGAAAACTGTAAATGACTGCTTATAAAAACAAGCTTCAAAGTCACAGTGTGAAAAGAGATATAAGACGATTAAAGCTTAAGAGAAAAATTATTAAAATGCGACCACATTAATGCTCAGATTTGAATCTGGGACTTCGGTCAGTTAGTTTGACTTAATTTTTAACCAATTAAATTTTATAATCCTATTCTTTTATATAAGAGTGTGATCCCAAACTTTTTGAACGCAGTCTAAATATCAATAATGTAATTTTAATTATTATAACTGCATTCTTGAGTTAAAGAATATATTCTTTCAATATATTTTAATCTGAGTTTTATGAATATGTTCTTGGTTTTTTTCAAAATTAATCATCAACATGCTGTGTCATACATTGTAGTACGCTGGCCGAACCAGTGTAGGAATATATAAAATTAAAGAGCCATTAATTTATTAAATTGAAATTAAGATCTCAGATGATTTATTGACACTAACAAATAGCCCATATGATGTGTTTAGCTCGCCAACTTAAATTGCATCATATTTGTTGCACGACTCATTAATTAAAAAGCCTTCTAAGACAAGGTCAACTGAAGTCTTTCAAAAGTAACAAGTCCTTTAAATCGATATATCACGACTAGTAATTTAAAAGAAAAAATTATATATTAAAAATAAATATAAAAATAAACGCACTAAAATGCAGGGTCTTTAAACAACAAATAGCGCTGTTAGGATATATAAAATTCTACAAAATTATATATAAATATTTTCATACCAAATCATCAGTAGACTTCAACCAGAATCTTGAGCAGTTTCAAATCTCTCATCTTATGAAAGGATTTCTATAAACCATGTGAGAATTTAAATGAAAACCCACATATTATTTTAAAAATCACATTATAATAAGTGTAGGCTATGAAACTTATACAAACCAAAACCCAACAAACAATTTTTTATTCGATATGACACTATTTTATTTTTCTACACACTTATGCAATTCGAAATCCTTTCGATTTCTACGTCTACTGACAATTTAGGGTAAAGCGCCAATGAAATGGATATAGACATTGCTTAACCTCCTAACAAATAAATTTCATATTATAATTGTACAATGACAGTATGTCAAATGGGTAATATATTAATAATTTTTATGTTTAAAATAGTTTTAAAGAGATTAAAGAAATGAGCTGAGCAAATTCGGCATTTTTTTAGAAATTATTATATTTTTCATATTAAATAATGGTCAGAAAAAAGAATATGTTTAAATATTTTTCTGTTAGTAAAAATACTAAATAGAACTACAGAGAGTCTCTAAGCAAATTAAGCCCATTTCTTTGTCGGTTTATTATAGAATCGCCCATTCTTATTGTGGACTAACCCTGAGGGGATATTCTATTCGAAAACAATATTATTTCTTTCTTTTTCTTTTATTCATCGATTTATTATGAATATATTTATTATAGTAAAAATTGTCAAGGAAGAGAGAAAATAATGTTGATTAGAGAACATTTACTGATCTCGATGAATAGTAAATTTGATATATTTAGATAATTTTAAATACAATTATTTACCTTAACTATTTAGAATTATACAGATTTCCTTACCTGAAAGGAAAAAGATTTTATTTAGTAAAAAAAGCAGCAAAAAAAATGTTTTGTATTTATAAAAATATATAAACAAAATTTAAAAATTCATATTTATTTATGGATTGATATAATTTTTCAAAAGATTTTGAAATTTCGCAACAGTCAAAACAGTATTTACAACATCATAAACATATTTTTCACTTTTTTATTGCTAAATTTTTTAAATTCAATTAAGATTTATAGACTGAAAGACAAGAGATAAAATCAACATCAATTCAATTTTCGAAAGCTTCTACACATTCATCATCAGTACTCTTGTGTATTTTCTTATCACCACTTGTTAAGGAGGAGTAGTTGATAGTTTTTATTGTTACAATTTCCATGAATAAAATTGTAAAAAACTAGACTAAATTTATATATAAATAAATTACTATTCTTGATCTTTTTATCAAAAGCCTGTTTATATCGAATGTTATTCCATAAAGTTCTTTGTAATCATAATCTCAATTAATAATTGAATATCTAAAGAATTGCCACGAAGCAATTTTTATCAGATGAGAGTTAAGGACTCTACATTTTTTTGTATTCTAAAGGACATGAAAATAGTAAACTAAGCGGCTACAGCGGAAGCATATTTGAGGTTAGGAAGTAAATTGACTTCAAGACACTCTTATAGCTTTACAAATCCAATTCTATTGACACCGATATAAAGTGGAAACACGGGAATTGATATTTAAATTTTAGTCCACGTCGAAAGACATCCGCTCTTCTCACAAGAGAGTTTCGTTTATCCCGTTAAATCTCATAATTCATTATAATAGAATATTCAAAGTGTTCAAAGGACAATTGATGACAGTTGATATGAAAACATATTTTAGTCCCCATTTAATATTCCACTTCAGAAATAAACTTTCCAATTATACTGTGTGATATATAAAAGGTGGGAAAATGTGGGTTTGGCAAGTAAATTCTCGACAAAACACACTTTTTTCCTCACAAATTCGGTTTTATTGAAACACGGGAATTAATATTTCAATATGTGATCGAAATATTTCCACGTCGGCAGACAGCCACACTTTTTATAAAATTTTTAATCACATCTTGTCAAATTTCATAACTCAGAGTGTCAGTTGTTTGTGGATTGTGCCCGTAAGACCCGTCATTGAAATGGTCCCAGAGAACGACGTTATACCACAAGAACGACGCGACCAGTTGAAAATGGACCTCATCACTTGACATTATTTTGTTGAGAAATAAGTTATTTTTGTACAATTTTTCAAACAATCAATTCACATGATAATAAAATTTAAACAATTAACAGTTTCTGTTCAAGATTTTAGTGTTTCATGTTCAAAATAACAAAAGATTTTCCTAAATTAATGTCAAATATATAAATGCTTAGTTCTTGGCATTTTATGATTTGGCAGCCAAATTTATTTCCCCTCCTCAAATTCGCCCACACTTTACATATTAAGTGTGTCTATGGAAACTACATGCTCAAGACGATTTTGTGCTTTAGTTATCCATAAAACGTCTTCAAATACACGGAAAATTAATCTAATCGTCATAATCCTGAGCATTTTCCTTGCGTTAGTGAATAAAATATAGACGCACATCCATCTCTGTCAGTTTAAGTAGTCATAATGGCAGCAGCTACTTTATGAATCTTTAAATAAACGAAACAAATGAGATGACATGAGTGGCAAGTTGGCAACAATTTATTATCTACCGAAGCCCTCATAATCTTTAGGACATGACCAAACTATGAAAATACGCAAGACTACCTATTTTATGTTTGCAAAACGTCTATATATTTTATTGCAGAGAGTACTTTAAATAGAATCCAAAATATGGGTTTAGTAAAATTTATTGACTATTGACTCATTTGTACAACGCGGCATATCAATATTATGTTATTGCGTTTATCGGTATATTGATCAGCTGTTTCGCAATAAACTTGTGAAATTTAATTTATTTTCATGTGACTTTTATTAGCTTCAAATGTTTGTTTGTTTGTTTGTATATAAGCAGCTGTCCTTCTTCACAATGTACTTTTAAAAGGTTGATGGTGTGATTCATGTTCTCATCTTCTCATAATAAGTAAGTATTTTTGCACGCTTTCAAAGCACATTAAACTTATGGAATAAAAAATAAACTCCGTTTATTTTTTACTTGTTTCACAAACGCCGCTTTGGTGTGATTTATCAAAAGAGGACATACGTTTTCACTTTGACTGTGTGATCTCTATGACGTTGGTGCAAACTACCTGTTTACTAGTGAACAAATGATTTTTGTATGTAACTACGCTTTTAACTCATTTAATTTACTTTGCAATTATTATTAAAAAACGATATTTTTACGCAAAATTGCAAAACTAGCACTTTTCCTTAATGTCAAACGAGTGATGTGAAATATATTTAAATCAATATATTTTTTACAACTTCTGCCATAAACTGCCTCAACCATTAAAAAGTTATTTCCTTTAAAAATTTCCTGACAAAAATTGCGTTATTTCATTATAAATTGCACAAGAAAAAACAATTTTTTATTATCACTTATTTAACAAACAAAAAATAATAATAATAATAATAATAAAAATATACATCATTATCATCGTCATCAGAACCAATTTCGGTGTTTTGTATAAAAAACAATGTTGTTGCATTTTTTTATATATAATTTACTCCTCATGTTGTTCGTGTTGTTTTTGTTTTATAATCAATTTTTTTAAAGCTAAAAACAAACAAAAAATTAAAGCGATTTTTGCAGGTTATTTGTAAAGGTGAAATAAAAAACAGGAACATACTCGTGTGATATGAATTTGATAACATTTTTATTGGCAGACGATGTCAAGGCTTTTGCCATCATTTTTTCCTCATAAAAATGAGTTGAAAAGTAACAGGCGCTTCTACTGGTCTGGGGCAAAGAGTTGATGGAATAATGCTTTCCAGTCGATGTGAATTATAACGAAAATAATTGTGTTCTGCTCAGCTGCGAATATTATAAATTAAATTGATGTTGACTTTCCCTTTTTGATTTACAACTTTTACAAATAAAAAATGTGTTGTTTCTAAGGATCGAACTGGAGTCAGACGACGACATGAGTTAAATTTTTTGTTAACGTGAAACTGCAGTGTAATTCCTAGCGAAAAACTACTTTTTAATAAATAAAAGCCTGGGATTATATATAATGATAAGCGTACAAGTTTTGGTTAAGCACATGTTTTTGGGAATTGTCTTTAATTTAGATTTTCGTGCTGATTCTTTTTTCTCAAAAGTTTTATTAAAATTCCAAGTGATGAATTGATGGGTCTTAGCTTCCTATGCGCATTTCACTGCGGCTAATGCAGATCATCAGGAAACCTTTACCCAAAATTTTTTGTTGTGTAAAAGTTCCCTGATGATCAATAAAATACTCAATTGCAGTCGACAATTGGTAAAAATTTTTTCCATCTTGTTTACATAACATCGATATACTCATTCATAATAAGGCAGAGTATATTTTTTTGTACAATTTTTATTTAGAGGGGAAATATAATTTCCCATAGTAAAACACATATTTTCATTTAATATATCAATTATTACGGATTAATTTCATATAAAAGCAGCAGTTAAAATTGTTTGGGTTAGGAAGAAGAGAGTTTCATAACAAGAACTTATTACAAATACGTGTTTTCTTTGTTATTTATTTGGTACAGCGGGTGAAACAAAATTTTTGCCAAGTTGAGTGACACTTTTATTTGTTTTTTGACTTAAAAGAATTTTATGTAACAAAACACACAAACAGAATATGTTGGTTACCATTGCGGAAAGCAATTATGCCTTTAGTTCTGGGATATCGACTAAACGCAATTGTCGTTGAATGCAATTGTTGATAGATGATACTTGAGAAATACCCAAACCTGATCGTCATCGTAGAAGATGTGGGATATAAAATTATATTATGGAGTTTTCTTTTCTAGAAAACATGAAACAATTTTTCACTTATTTTCTAGGAAGTGGAGGCTTGGAAGATCTTTTAAACAGAAGTAATTTTTCAAGAGGAATTTATAAGAAAATTCCTTATTTTCAAATGGCAAAATGTTGCCAATTTCTGTTGAAAAGTGTGAAAAATTTTGCATTATTTCTTAGAAAGGAAGTCGATATTAGTTTAGATTGAAAAAAGTATTTTAAAAAAATTTTATAGAGAACGGGAAAACGTAATTGAATTAACAGAAATAGCCGTTCTTAATAAAAATTCTGTTACATCTTTTATAAACCAATAACAAAAGGATTAACTCTTTGTTGTGAAAGATGTTTTCCAAAGTTCACGTATAAAATTTAAATCATCAAGGGAACTCCATGGGTAACATTAAAGGTCATTCAAGGAAACATTCGAGAATTGCATGACTATTAAACTTAATATGTCTACACACTGCATTTTATTCTTTGCGAAGAGCCTGAAGTACGGCCACAATTCCTACCGATCGCTAAAATTGCGATATTACAACACAAAGGAAGTATTTAAGGAAAAATTTCTACCAACTAAAATAAATTGCGGCAGCGGCGAACAGACAGTTTATTTGCTTTAAAAACATTTGAAACTGATTTGTAAAAAACAAGTTAATTTTAATCGAAAAAACATTAATTTGAGGGCAACTGAAAATTAAATTTCAACCCACAAGAGTTTGAAAACGCTGTTGTTTGAAGTTTTTAATACAAGACTACGATGCCTTAAATCTTAAGTTCTATTTGGGAATTAGTCATGCATATGATGTCAGATTGTTCTGATCCGCAATAATGCAGGATTGTGTTAATTATTGTCGCCTTGTCTTAATGGCGAAGGCACAGCTCCGCTTGCTGAACATTATCGACAGCTATTTACACCGTCATATAGTAAAAGCGCAGAATACAGCACCCTGTTTCGTCGGTAACTGCAGCGAAAAAATTATACGGTGAAGTAAATAAAGATGCAACGAAATTATCTGTTTCTCTTCTAATCTGCCTTCATCTGGCCTCTTAACACTATCCTCTCCTTTAAAGCTCTGGCCCAATTACTGCATGTGACGCCCACATTCGCTGGCCGGTCGATATATGAAAATTAGAGCTCAAATCGTCCACGATGATTTTGGAAAATAACATTTTGATTTGAACTAATTTTAATACTTATTTTTTAATTAATTTGAAGTTCTTAAAATGCGTGTTTTAAGTCCTTTTTTACTATTTTTATTTATTAAATTTTATTTTTATTTAAATCAAAAGTGTGTAAAAATAATTGCATTCTATGGGGGAATGAGAACATGAATTACACACTATTAATCTTGTACAAATACAACAAGACGTATGAGTAACATTATTAGTAATATTAAGTATACGCGTGGAAGTAGAATAGATAAGGAGAGTTTGATACAAACAAACCAACAAACACACAAGTGAAGCTAATGAGAAGGATTTAAAAAGATTTCTTATAAATTTACTATTTATTGCTTAAGCTATTTTGGCATTTAGGGGACAACATAATAACACAAAACGATGATTTGGTTGCGTTTAAATATGACAAGAACCAAAATATTTATTAAAGTAAAAATAACATGCGAACCATTTTATTATTGAATGATCACAATTCTTTTTCATCTCCAAAGTTTTGTAGTTTTTAAAAGTTTCTTGGCAGTCCGCCAGAAGCTTCTGGTATATCCTGTATAACAACTTTATTTTCGCTTTACAAAATTATACATCTTGACTTAATGGGTGAGTTTTTGAGTTGCTAAAGTCAAGTGCAGTAAAGCACAAAGATAAGGCGCACTTAACTATTTTCCTCTCCCTGCATAAATTTTGTTTACGTTGACTTATTTCTTATCGTCCTCTCCCCAGAGAACTAATACGAAGCAGATATGAAGTACACAAACTCGCATAAAAACATGCATAATTTAAAAAAACATGCTAATACGCACATATTCATATGAACAAATGTATGTGAAAGGGTGTGTGTGTGTGTGTGTGTGTGTGTATTAATAGGTAATATGCATTTTTAAGCCATACAGAGTTATGCTAATGCGCTTAGCATTATTCCTTTAAGCAGAAAGTTCCTCAAACATAAAATAAAGCCAAACAACTACACACTCAAAAGGAGATCGCTTTGTGTTTGTATATATTTGGGACATGTTGTTTGTCAGCATATTCTATCATGAACATTTTTGCAGAAAGCATATTTAAATAAAGAAAATATATCATAAGAATAATAAAAAGAAGAAAACTTGAGTTCTAAGACTTGTTTATGATTGTAAATATTGTGTGGAATTTAATATGCTAATTTATTAGCTTTTATAATCGGCTGTAAGGAGGAATATAATTTATACAACTTGAATCGCATATTAAAGGGGAACTTGTAATTTAGCTTTTAATAATAATATAACGAACGAAATTGTAAACAAAAGTGGTTTGTTGGGAGGAGTGGATTTAACTTGATTTTTCTTTTTCACTTTTAACATAAAACATCAACGTGAAGAGTGAAGGCAACGCAGTTTAAAAGGGATCATGAACATTTTACACTTTCACTTGCTTTTACTACTGCAGACATAAAAATCAAGGCAACTAGTAAAGAGGCTGATCTAAATGTTCTGAAATCATAATTTTTATAAATCGCATTATTTTGCTTGATTCGATTGTAGGTGTGAGTAACAAATTTTATACAAACAGTAAAATTTTTTACAATTAATATCACCCTCCCTGGCAAAACAGCTCTAAGTCTGTCAGCCTAGATGGCAATTATTTTTTAAGTTCAGCCAGACTTCTCTCTGATCGTTTACCCTCTTTCGGGACTTTTGCGTCCCATCCGCACTAGTTAACTTCAACTTCTCAGATGACTTGGCTTATTTAACGAAACTGAACTCTTTTTTTTACAAAGGGTGTTTTTTATAGAGTGATACAAGTTTAAATCATAATAAAACACAGTAATATATTTTTGATATCAATGAGACGGTCTTTATTAGATAAAAAATTTTATGACATTTATGTTTAAATATGACTTCGGCCATGTGGCCGCCACGGCTGGAGCATACAAGGCGCAATCTGGAACACCAATTTTCACAAACAGTAATATTCTGACCATCATAGTTTTTGAAGACATATGGGCCAATGACTCTGCCAGCCCATAAAGTGCACCAAACAGTAATTTTCTGTGGATGTATCATGACGGCTTGTCGATTTTTGTCATTTAAAATGCGACAATTATGTTTATTTACGTACCCATTCAATCAAAAATGAGCTTCAACGGAAAGTAAATTTCTGAAGGGACAAAGTGCACGATAAGTTTGACGAACAGAACCATTATTTTGATTAAAATTTCCACAATTTGCACGCGTTGCTCTGGCGTAGGTCGATTTATAATAAAATGTCAAAGCAAACTAAACAAAAAGCAACTGTCAGCTGTTAAATGGGTGGTCAAATAAACCAGTTATGCCAATTCAAAGTTGTAATACTCTATAAAAAATACCCTTTATTATACATAAAAATTAATATCATTAACACAAGACTATGATGTCCTACATCGCGGCTCTACTCCGCACGCAGTCCTAAATATGAGTTCGTATATCTCTGATGTGTATTTGTGTAGGGTTGTGTTACCTGCTGTCAACTTGTCTCAATGGCGTGTACTGAATACAGTGTCCTTCTTTGTTGGTAAAAATCAAACGGTGGAGTAAAAGGTACAAATAACAACCACAATTTTTCTATCTTCCACAACCGTCTCCATCTATCCTAAGCATATAAAGAAGGGATCAAACATGCAGTGCATTATGCCACAACTAGAAAGGAGGGGAAAGTGTTAGCAGGATAGAAAAAGACAGGATTGGAAGATGCGGAATTTTCTTGCAGCTCTTTTTCCTATTTATTTCGATGTTGAATGTTTTGCTACAGGTATCGCCGAAGGAGGTCTGCTGTAATCTATTCTTATCGCTTATAATAATTTGAATCGCTACTAACGACTTGTGCTAGTAATCTCTTCTTTCGAGTCCTGGCACAATGCACAGCTTATGTAGCGGTCATCCTCCGAGTGTTAGTGCTACACGAAAAGGAAATTATTAACCTTTAAGTGCAACCTGATTCTTTTGAACTGAAAAGGTTCTTTCTTCTGAAAATAATGCAAGCGAGTTACATAAAAATTTTTGTTTTCATTTGCAAAAAAAACATATGATATTTTCAAAAATTGCTTTACCTTTTGCGCGAATGCAAATAGTTGTTATTTCCAATTCCCAAAAAACGCACATAAACAACTTTTTATCGGACTCTGTTTGATGTCCATCATCCACCAGAATGAAATGTCAACTAGAAATGAATTAAAGCAACTAAAAACAAAATGTGTGCTAAGCAACGAGCTTCTATGAATGCATGTAAAGGGGAACGTGAAGAAATTTATCTAGAACTGGTACGCAGATAATTGACATCGATATGCATTTACAAAAACAATATCTGCTCAGATGGAACTTAATTTTGTTTTACAAACGCCAGGCTCTACTTCAAAAATAACAGGAAACATCCTTTTTTTGAACAAATTAGAAATAAATAAAACAAGAATTCAAAGTTAAAACAAGTTCCACATTAAATGTTTTAATGATTTTAATTTAAAGCCAACAAATATATTTGCAAAAGCTTTAAATTGTTTGTGTGTGCACGATTACTTACGACTCAAATGTCTATGACTTCTGGTCTTTGTTTTTTTTTTTCAATAATTTCTCCCTCTATAAAAACATGGCTCCAGTCTCATATCGTCTGTCTGGTTGCACACAATTTTATATCGAAGACCTGTTGTGTGCGTGTGTGTTCTTTATTTTTAAGTGCCTTTTCTATTTATTTTGTATTTATTTGATGGTCGACATCCTGTTTTGTTACTCCTTTTTTCATTTATTGTTTTCTAAACCATAAATTTTTATTGTTATTGTTATTTTAATATTGTGTAAGAACATCCATTTGGGTTTGTTTCATTGTTAAATGGAAATTTACAATTTATTTTCTGGGATTTTTTTGTATGTTTGTGTGGTTTGTTTTCTATGGATATTTTTTTCTCAGATTTTACTTTTAATTTGCATTAGCATTAAGAGAACTTTTGTAATTGAATTATTTTTAATACAAAAGTTCTGCTTATATGTTTAAGTAACATGGAGATATTATCCTGAATTGTTTCTTGTAATTATGTTGTGTGCTCATGAGACTTGACTTGCTTTAAACCATAAGAATGAAAGAAATATTGGATTGTTTAAGAACACTTTTTATTTGAGAGTGAACCCGAGTTCGACTCAGTAGAAAATTTTCGATTTGCGTTGTGTTAATTGTTGACGCCTTGTTTGAATGACGAAGAAGTTGCACTGGTCGCTGGTAGCATTTAAAATCTTTATGTACGATAAGAGTAGATTACAGCAGACCTTCTTCGTTGGTACCTGTAACAAAAAATTATACGGCAAAGTAAATATTAAAAGGAGGTATAAGAAAATTCTGCATCTTCCGGTCCTGTCTTTATCTATTCTGTTAACACGTTCCCCTCCTTTCTAGGTCTGGCACAATGCACTGCATATTTGGAGGTCTTCCCCCTAGTGCTAGGCCAAGACATAAAATATTAATTTAAATAGAATGTATCGGGATTTAATGACATCAAATATGTATATATAAATATTAAAGTGTCCCGGAAAGGCATTAAAGTCGCAGATAGGTGACCGGTTGTGGAAGGTGTCCATTAAAAGAGATTGCACTATAGTAATAATAATAATAATAATAATAATAATAATAATAATAATAATAATAATAATAATAATAATAATAATAATAATAATAATAATAATAATAATAATAATAATAATAATAAAAATCTTTTAATTTCTTCGAATTCTAGTTAAATTTTTATTTTCCAATATATTTTGAGCAAAAGTTAAAAATATTGAAAATATCCTTAAAGAAGCTGCGATTCGTTGGTACGAAATGATGGAGATAAATAAAAAGGTGGTTTTAACTTTTTTGTAAAAAAATAGAGTAAAAATATTAATATTAATATTAAAAACAACATCAATAATAATAAATAAAATTCATGTCTAAAATATATGTTCAATTCATTTTAAAAAAGATCTCCGTACCCTTTCCAAGCAAACATATCAAATGCTCTTGTGTAGGGTGTTCATCAGGCCTTTACGGATATACAGTTTGTTTTTGTTTCTGTCAATATGCACGGAAATATGTATTCCACAGTAAATACAGTACGTCTGTTTATATTTGTGTTTGTGTTTGCAAGTGAATTTAATTGTATTTAACATATCGATGGCACTTAATAACGTTCATATCCAAACGACTCGTGCATAAGTTAGACGTTTAAATGCGACGTCGGTTTATGTGTGAATGTAGTCAAGAGTTTATTTGTATAAACGATAGTTTATTTTAACAGGGTAAAATGTCGCAAACACATTTTTCAATTTCTCTAATAAGTGTTAGAATGGCTGGTTTTACTGTAACTTCGCTGCGAAAGCACACACACACATATTAAATTATCGATATATATATATACTAAAATAATATGTAAACACACACGCACACACATGCATTCCTATAAAGTGTTGTGTGGTGACAACTCTATCTATATGTTTCAGTGTTTCCTTATTCTCCCATAGTTTCTGTTTAGGTTTTATTTGTTGTTTGTGTTCAAATTATTTATTTTTCGAATACTGAAAAAATATGTGCAGATATTTAGAATACACATCGACATCAATGGATTTATGCGGATGCGCTCACATGCGTGCATACGTTTGTATGTGTTATCGTATATATGACTGGATAAAACTACATTTACAGTCATGGTAATTTAAAAAAAAAAATAAAGTGAATATTTATTAGGGATAATTGATGGTGTTGTCTAGTTGGGAATAAAAATATTTGCATGTGATATATATATATGTATATATATATATATATATATATATATATATATATATATATATCCTTTATATATCCTTTATATATCCTTTATATATTGTGAGCTCAGAAACTTTGCACTTTTTAAAAGTTTATTTACTTAAAATAACAAAATTACATTCAAATTTGTATGTTTAGAAAAAATTGAAATTGTTGTTAATAATTTATAACAAAAATATATGTTGATACTATATATATATAATAAAACTATATAATAGTTGTTTCAAGAAGATGAAACTATAGAAATCCCTGGGAAAAAGAAACTTAAGAGTTTTTTCAAGTGCACTCTACTTCCGGCATTGATATCATATTTTTTTAAGATATAAAAGAGGGTAGTCCAACTAAAACTAAAGTTTCCATATAATATTGAGAGGACAGATGCAATAAAAATGAGAAGATAGAAGAACATTTAAAGTAAAAATTTCAGGGGGATTATTTCAATAATTTTATTTATAATTGAAGGATCCAAGACAATCATGTGGAGAATAGAACACAGCCAAATGCTCACTATGGCTTGAACAAAAACATTTTTCAATTTTATTATATTCGTTATGTAATGCAAAGTTCAATAGTGAATTTAAAGTTTTAATGAAATCAGTTGAGTGATGTGATCTAATTGAGAAGCTAAAGCCGAGAATCCACTACAACGTTTCATGACATCGCCTGTAATCACAATAGTAATCCGATGGTCCATAGTTTCAATAACTTTAAGACATAATTGATTCAATGGCGATAATGTGCTGAATTATCTCGTCTTTATCTACTGAATAATATAATTTTTTTTCTTTTAAATATCCCCCAAGCACAGTTGCCACTGTGGTACAATTGAACCAAAAATTGTTGTTTTTCTTACGTTTGGTTCGCTGGTTCATTTATTTTTCTTTCATGAAAAGTTAACGATTATAATATAAATAAATTTTGAAAGTTTTATCATGCCGGTAAAAATGTATTTACGAAAAGTAGAGTAAAAGATTTGATTCGTTTACAACACTTGCTAGTATTAGATTACTACCTACCCACAGTAGTAAATCAAAAAGCTTTATTGGCAACACTGATCGATTGTTACTTTTGTTTAAAAGTTTCAAATTGACAATTTGACTTCAGTGTAAAAAGTATTGTATTATGCTGTTGCATACCATAAAATTGAAAAAATTGGTTCTCCTTTTTTATTTTGGTTCTTTTTTTTATGGATTTTGATCCCGAAGAAAAATTTAGAGTGGCAACCGTGCCCCCAAGAAAGAATTCAAATTTTGTCAGATGACTTGAGATAATACTGACAGACTTTTGTCTCATCAGCCATTCAAAATATGAGCCATCGGATAGAGGTGTGCCACCGTAGTCGTGGTGTGCGTTTGGCTGATATTCTAATTGATTGTCATGGATCCTTCTATTGTAATCAAAATTATTCTTCAATAACTTTGTATTTCAAATGATTTATCCTCTTATGTTTGTTTCATTTATCCCATCATTTCATATCTCTAGAACAATTCATTTGGCTCAAGTCTTGATAGTGTCTTATTGTTCAATAGCTTTAATTGCACCGTTCCGAAACATGAAAGTTTCGTACAAAAATGTTTTAGAAACTCCACTGGATAATTGATGACATCAGCTTCGTATTTATCACGATCCCTGGAAATGTATGAACGCGATTCCCCCAGAATTTAATTTCGAATCGCCCACCCAACACAAGTCAGTAATGGAATTTTATTTGTAATAATTTTTAAAAGAAGATAATTGAAAGAATTATAATATTTTGTTATTAGGATAGTTTTGATGAATATCTGAATATCATTGAATCAGGATTCATTGATTTGAATTGCCAAAAGCAAGTTGGAATCCAATATAAGATATTTAATCACATCTGGAGATATTCACGATAAGAAATATCTCTCATAAGTATCGATAGATTTGAATAATAATAGATTTTGAATATCTAAACTGAAAACATCTGGAATAAGTCACAATCAAATCAGAGTTCAATAATGACATGGTGAAATATATGAGCAAAAGGGTGGTCCAATATTTATAATAATAATTATTTGTTGTAGATTTAATTGGTTAAATTCATAAAAGCATTTTTAATGTTTATATTATACTTAAAGTTGTAAGAAGTTCTTAATACAGAATGAAAGCAGCTGGAGGAGATCTAGAGTTGCAACCAGGTCGCTACAAGCCAGATAGCTGGTCCTTGCACTACACCCATAAACTTTATTGTCATGTCGTATAAAAGACTTTAATAAATAATTACCCTGTAGTGACAGCAACCTCATGACCTTTTTGAATTCTTTTTAAATTTTATAATTGCAAAATAAAAACAAATCGTGTAGAAAACATTTTATAACTAAAATCACTTCATAATATTTTACCTCTACGAATAAACGACGTGTTTCAAAACACTTAAACATTTTTATTGGTTTAATAAATTTCGCCATTCCCAATTTTATTACACCTGCTAAAGGAAAGTTATTTTTTGAAAATTTATATCCAGCAAATTTGTATTATTTAATTTACTTTCTTGGGTAAAAGTAAAAAGTTTTTATGGCACCTTTAAGCTGTGACCCATTTTGTCTTGTTTATTTTTATTCTTAAAAAATAATCAATAAAATAAAATTGAGAAGAAAAAAAATAAGTCAATAAAATTTTACTTTTTATGGTTTCTGTAAGCGAACATATTTGTTAGTTTAATATAGAGATATTATTATTAGGGCGGTAACTGTTTAGAAAAGAACACCTGCATAATTTGTTTGTTCATTTATTTTGTGTCAAATATTCATTCAAGTAACTCTAGATTAAACTTTTTCTGTTTAACCATAAGTTAAATTAATGCTGAGCACGATATCAGTTTAAACAAAACTTTTGGAAAAAGCCTTCAGGATATCAACAAATAGAGAACAACTTTCTAAGGACAAGAATATCAAGAACACCATAAAATATCCAATCCAATATTCATGATATATTTCGAGTTAAACTAAAGATATTTAAATACTTCTCCAGTAAAATTGAATTCTTGCTGTTTAAAATTGTTTTTTCTTTAAAAGGACGACATCCTGTTTAGAAATATTTCTACATACTGTGTCCAAAAGCAATTTGCATTAAGCATGAAATTATACAGACAAGAAATTTATAACAAAAATATTTTTTTAAGAGTTACTAATCAACTCCTTCACATTAAATCTATCTGGGCTTCCTTAATCTCCACATAGCACACAAGCACCCGTTTAAAAAATACTACCAACTTTAAAATTATAAATGTATTGCACAGGAATTGAAACCAATGTCATCTTAAAAGCCCATAAACATACAAACATATTTACAGGATTTAGGATTATAGGCCGTAGTAATTGATACACAGATAAAATTTCGAATATACATTTTCGTATTACAAAATGTAAAGGAATAACATAAAAATCCTTTAAACAGAAACATGTAAAATGTCTATGGAAAAAGGTCAATTTGTATTACTTTTTGTCTATAAAAAGGAAAACGTACTACAAAAAAATCAAATGCAAACATAAAATTTCAAAACTGTCCTTGTGGATATAATAAAATAAGAAAAAAAAACAATAAGTGCTTGAAAGTGAACAATAATAGTTACCTGACAACCCCAAGCAAGAAAAACACACACACACATATACACACACATTTTTACCTCCGATAATAATTTGTTTTTATAACGGAAAAGGAAGATGACTTTTCAATTACAGTCATATAATTTGTAGTACATCTTCAAAACACACATTGAAATTGTATGTTGGGGACATCATTAAAATTTATTTGACTAGATGCTGTTATGATAAAATGAAATCAATTTTCTTTTATATTATATCACCCATAACATTTCATCACGGTCATGGTTCTATGATGTATTCGATTGCGAACAAAGAATATGATGAGAGAATCATATCACGAGTATATAATTAATTCCTATAACCATGACATGTACGTACTTTTCAATAAAAGAATTTTATGCTTGACAAATTTATTTTTTAGTCATTAAAATAAACTTGCTCTTGGTTACCAATTAAAGAGGTCAAATGTGTATGTGTGTGTGTGTGTGTGTGAAGATCTGTTAGATTCACTTAAATAGCTGGCTATTATGAGCTGATATAATGGAGTTCTTTACAATAGAATATGTGCCCATATAATCTGATATTTTTTAGTCTGTCATTTGTGTTCCATAAATAAATAGTTGGATTACAATTTTTGTTTTAAAACATGGAATGCCAGGTCTAGGATTTCTTTAATACATTTTCCTAAATATTTTTACACCTATTTTTAATTGCCGGCATATGTTTATTATCACATTAACACAAGATTATTAAAATCTAAATATACAATATATTCCAAAATGGCTTAAAATATAAACGGTGGCAAAAACGGTCTTAGAATTATTATTCTGGAGCAATTATGAATGCCATAAAAGAAATTGTTGTTTATGAAAACAGAGTACCGCTCCTATTAAAAATAATGAAAGCGAAACAAACGTTCTGCTTAGTTCTTCATCTTCTTAGAGTAGGACGCTTCATAAGTCTTGCGGAATGAGAAGAATAGTTTTATTTGTTGCATTTTACGGTCGGCGGCAAAACATCAGGAATTAGTTTTTCTTTTCAATTCAATAAATAGCATCATTCATTCGCGTTCGGAAAAATGTACAGATATTTTTTTTGTCTTGGTGTAGCGTTCAGAAGATGATGCCTACACCTGCAGTAAAGTGTGGCAGAACTAGAATACAGGAGATATTGTTAAGAGAACAAATGAAGATAGATTAGAAAATAAAGAATTTCTAAACTAGTACATATTTTGGGGAAATGTAGTTTCTTAAACTCTTTAATTTCAATTATGTGCTGATTCTTTTTTCCCAAAATCGTACTAAAAAATTTAAAGCGATCAATTGAGGGGTTTTAACTAGTTCTTATGCGCATTTCACTGGAGCTAATGCAGATCATCAGGGAACTTTTACCCAATATTTCTTAGAAAGACTACAGATATATATTTCAAACTTCCACTTTAATAACTGAGAAGTCTGAAACAAATATCAAAGTCATAACAAGAATTCACTGATTACTTTTCCATTTTTATTTTCTTACGTTTTTATTCTACAATTATATGGCTTTTTTCCAACTTTAATTGCAGCTGTGAGAGTTATAACCCCTCAATTGATCACTTTGAATTTCTTAGTAAGATTTTGGGAAAAAGGAATCAGCACATGATTAAAATTAAAGAGTTTAAATAAAGAATTTTCTTGTATCTTCTCTTTACTTCTTCTTCGCCGGGGTAATATTTTGCTACTGGTACCGCCAAAGGAAGGGTGTTAATCACTGTCGGTATTGTCCACCAATCAATGCCTCGTCTTTGCTATTGAGACAAGCCTACAAAAATTAAAATAGTCCTGTTCTAAGGCAGGTCAGATTGATTATACGCTGTATTCATGACTAAGTGCGAAATCGAACTTGGGATCTAAAGCATCTTGGTCTTGTGCGCACTACTTTAGGCAATACGACCCTCCTGTAATTAATGGATGATTGAAATTTGTAGTACATCATCATTTCATTAAACCAAGAAATCCTGTAGCCCTATTTGTCATCACTATTATACCGTTCCGGTACTGCCAAAAAGGCTTAAGCATTAAAAGCAAATTTTACGGAAGAAGTATTTAATTATCTTTAGTTAAACTCAATATATATCCTGAATATAGGAGTCAAAGGACTACAACATGGAAGATTAATATTTTAATAAGAGTCCTTTAAGGCATCGATTGTTTGTGGTTGTTAAAATATTTAATGATATTCTTGATATCATTAAAAACTAGTAATTCTTGTCCTTAGAAAGTTGTTCTTTATTTCTTGATATCCTGAAGGCTTGTGACAATAGTTTTGCTCAACCGACCTTTTGCGGTTGTGAATATAAAAACTAAAAAGGAAATTAAACTGAACCTAAAGTTTCTGTTGCTGTATTTTTACAACTGTTACTTGGCAGGACTTCGCCAAGATTATCATAACTATAAGATATACGTTATAAAATTACTTTCGAATAGAAAGTCCCTTAAGCTTTTTTGAGGGTTATGACTCGATATGTTCCTTAGTTTGGTGAATGCAATCGAATTCGGATAAACGTACGCAGCTTAATGAAAACATCGCATTTATAACATGTAATAAATTTACAAAACTAGTACTTCTTGTCCTTAGAATGTTGTTCTTTAGCTGCTTCCTTGATATCCTTAAAGCTTTTCGCAACACTTTTGCTCCTAGTAAAAAGAGAGTATCAGCTTATAAGACACTTTACGATAAGGGAAATATTTAAAAAAATTTTGAGGGGAAAATGGATTCAAGCTAGAATTCCTTTTTTGCGCCATTTAAATAACTGATACCTGTCACGACCTTGATTTACACACAAATGATTTAGTTTGTCCTAAATAATAATATTCATGAAGAAACGTTCATGAAGGACCAGCAAGTCCTTTAAATTTAAATAATATTTCGCAATCAGTAGAATTCGCAGCTCCATAATAATATTATTATGCCACTGTAACTCATAATTTTCTCTAGATCTGAAGTAGTCAAAATCTTATTCTTCAAAACCAAGTGTTTGATTTCACTTTGCTTTCAAAACTAACCGATGGAGAACCCTGTTGCAAAAGGCATTATTTTTTTTTTAAACTCTATCAACGCACACTACATTTAACTCGTCGTCAATACGGATGCGAAGCCATGAAAAATTTTCTCTTTCAATAATCAGAATATAAAATAATTTCAGTTCTACAGGAAATAAAATTTCGTTCATGCATCCAAATACTTCACATATTTATTATTCAACGTTTTCACGGTTTGTGGTTTTAACACAAAAACGAAACAAGACAAGAGAAATATTTGGAAGAGAAAATGAAAACACGAAATTATAAATATCTTCAAGTTGAGTGTGGTAAAGCAAATAATTTCTGTATGCATGTGTCTCCCTGGAGTTGCTAACTTTAGCCAGAAGATTTTTAATTTCCAATATTTATGGGATGACTCTATTTGTGCCATTCATAACAACAACTCTCTGGTAGGAGGAAATTCTGTAACGTTGATTTCCTTCTTCTTTGTTTAATTTGGTTTTTTCTCATGCTTCCACTTTTCTTTTTCCATTTCATTTGGTTCTTGTTATTATTTGCGGTAAGCGGTTTTGATAAATATGTTAAGGGAATTTCGTATGCGATTCTATTTTATAAACTTGTTTTACCTCATTTTTCCGGATATTTCATTATTTATTCAAATTCTTTGGGATTACTGGCACAGCAAGAACGGCAAGAAGTATTTTAATGTAGAGAATGAACAGCAAATTAAATGAATTATGTAAGAAAATAAATAGTTATTTATCATAATTTTGTGATACACTGAAAAAAAAAAAATAGTGTATTTCGTGGTATTGTTTGGCCGATTAGATTTTTTAGAATTTCTTATATGGCCTCATAACAGGTAGATATCAGGGGGTAGAGTTTTCCGTCAGGGTATCCTTGAATTATTGAGAATCACTAATTGGATTTTATTTCAAGGCAGCGAACTTATAAACTGTTTTTACTTTAAGAACTCGACTTCGATTCAAACTTCATTTATTAAGAGTGGAATATTAAAAATATATTTTTGTAATCATCCAACTAGTACTGATTCCGAGGCCTCTACAACATCTCATTAGCGTTCTGTATTAAATTTAGGTATGGAATTAATATAAATAACGACTATTTTAATGGAGTTCCCCTTTCTAAGAAACATGTAGCATTTTTATTTATTTTATAAAAGGCGCCAGTTCAGTCTAGTTTGAAAACAAAAATTACTAATTTTTCATGACTTCTTTATTTCTATACAACAAAACATTTCCATTTTTCTTAAAAAGTACAACGAATGATGCATTTTTTAGAAAAGATCTCATTATAAGGACTTCGTAGAATAATTTTTATGTTAATCAACTTTTGGTCAGCACGAAATCTTGCAAGTTTAATGACGGTTATTTAGAAAATATCATTTCCCCTATTTTCTCTTTTTGTCTCGGACTAAGACGCAAATGATGGTCTCCACATATGCAGGGAGTTGTCCTAGAATTAAAAAGGGGGGATAGTGTTAAGGGGGAAGATGAAGGAAAGATTTAAAAAGGAATTATCATGTAATTATTTTTACTTTTTAGCTTTGCTGCTGTCTTTTTTGCTACAGGTGCCGATGAGGGTTCACAGAGTTCATTCGAAGAATTTTCAGAATTTCCATTTCTTGGTTGGTTCTATCTTTTCCACAAGCGACGAGATGGGCGATTATTTAGCCCTACGGGTATGGACAGAAATAAAAAAGTTTTAATATGACCAGCAGCCTTTTTACAAATCAAGAAGGATTAAAACTAAATGATTCTCGTCACTTTCTGATTGATTTTTTTCTTCAGATTATGAAAGTTGTTTATCAAATCTTATATATTAATCAGAAAATAAAAGTTATTTATCAATTATATTATTATTATTATAATTATTATAATCATTATAATTTTTATAATAATAATAATAATAATAATAATAATAATAATAATAATAATAATAATAATAATAATAATAATAATAATAATAATAATAATAATAATAATAATTATTATTATTATTATTATTATTATTATTATTATTATTATTATTATTATTATTATTATTATTATTATTACTATTATTATTATTATTATTATTACTATTATTATTATTATCAAATCAAAATATGTGATCAATAAATAAATATCTAGAAATATTTTCACTTTTCTAATCGCAAAGCGCAAAAGCTCTTATTTCCTGAGGAATCGTTAAATTGTGAATGTTAAATTTTGTTTTCTGAGCGAAAAATAGAACTCGGGATATAATAACTCAGATCTTTGTAATAAAACTCACAACTGTTAGTATGCCTGTTTTAATTATATTAGAAACACTAATTCTTCATATATATTTTAAAGAATAGTTAGTCTTGCAACAAAGCTTTCCCATAAATCTTTAAAAGTTACAAGAAACTGTGGGGATTTAATTCAAATTATCAAAAAATATATTATCAAAAAATCGGAAGTAGAAACGTCATGGTGAAGCCATTATTTTATGCCAAATCCGTCTACAGATCGATTCCATCATGTTTATTTTTTTGGATTTTTATACTTAAATAAATTATACATATTGAAACATTTACTACTTATTTATTATGATAAAAGCGAAATCTCTAACGCACAAATACTCCTAAGTCATTTTCTTTTCATCATACTCGGTTGTCTTTTACTTCATATTCGGTTGTCATTTGACAGGAACTTAATTCGTTTAACACACGCTCGTTATCTCGTCTCCTTGCAGCGATTACGAGTTAAATGCTCTTATTAATTGGCAATAATAAACACATTTTGCTTATTCCATTAATCACTTCCAACAGAACGAACAGAAGACAAACTTGAAATTATGTAAATCCGTATTTTATAAATAAACTTCAACTTAAGAGTGATTTTGCTATTGACAAATTGATGGACATATTACCCGGAATAATTTCTGTTTTATCATATTTCTTGTTAATCATTCATATTTTGGTCACGCATTTCATGGCCACTGTCAAGAGAAGAAAGAAAATAAGCAGAATTGGAGACAAGAGATTAATGAAATTTTAACGCAGAATTACAGATTCATATAAAATGAAAGATGAAAAACTTTAAAAGGAGTTGGGAAAATATTTTTAATACGATAGTCTGCCACAGATAATTTTTGTTGGACGAATTTATTTTTAAAAAATTATTACATATTTTAAATAAATAATTCTAATTGTCAAAAGTGTTTGTAAAAATTAGACTCTAGTCTTAATTAAGGATCACATTGAAAGAAAAATTATTCAGCTGAATTATTTAAAAGTATATTATTTGTAACTTCAAAAATTTGTTGATAAATATCTGGCCTTTAGAAACGTTCTTTTGTGAACCTGAACTTAAACAGCAGAGCAGATTATCGCTGTTTTCAAAAAGCCACTACAGTTTCTTTTTCAGTACTCATGCATTTTTCTGTGATAACAATTCTTTGTTAGAGGGATTTTGTTATGATATAGACTTGTTATGTCATAAACTTCAAATCCCTCTGCTGCCGTGTTATTATTTTCTTTATGTTCTAATTTCTAAATTTTTTGTTTTTTATATCTTCTATTTCTTTATGCGTAGTGCCTGTTAAGAGTCAAAATTTAATTTATTTAAAAGTGTTCTGTGGACAATATTTCTAAGAAAAACAGAGATAACAAATAAATCCAAAAGCTTCAATTTCATCGCATGCTGCTGTTTGACTGGTATGAAGATATTTATTTGTCCGACTTTATGAATAAAACAAAAAATTCCCTCAAAAATGAAACAATAAATGACAGTATATTAATTTCATGTAAAGCTCCAGGCATCCAACATAATCGTTTGTAATATGTAAACAGTTCAACTTTGAACTCCAAACAAGCAAATACTCGTATTATTCGAAATAGTTGATACTTTAACATGGAATATAAAAGCTTTCTGTGTTACTGCCGATCAGAGAGTTTTCAATTTATTTTAAACATAAGCTTGAGGTCATTTAGTTTTTTTTTTTTTTTGTATTATAAACAACGAGCAATTTATTGTTAATACGTATGAATGCCATTCCTTTACACAATTTCTATGGGATATATAAATTGTTCCTTCAACAATAATATTTAATAAAAAATATCTGAATACAATTTGTGTACATTTAATATATCTGTGCCATTATTCGAAATATCATTACTTTAAAAAAAAATCCATCCACATAAATTCTTTAAGATTTTATTTTATTCTTTTGCTCAATTGTGCTGTAAACTAAATTAATCAAAATAAAATTGATCAGTGAGTTCTTGTTATGACTTTGATATTTGTTTTAGACTTCTCACTTATTAAAGTGGAAGTTTGAAATAAATATCTTTAGTTATTCTAAGAAATGTTGGGCAAAGGTTCCCTGATGATCTGCGCATAAGAAGAACCAGCTTAAACCCCTCAATTGATCACTTTCAATTTTTTAATACGATTTTGGGAAAAAAGAATCAGCAAATAATACAACAGAAAGCAGTTTTATTTGGAAGAAAATTTTATGATATAGTTCTATCAATATTGTAAGCGCTAAATTATCATCACGAAGTAAAGGACGAAGAAAAGAAGAAACGTTTTGAGCAATCAGGAAGCTCGCCAGCAATTCGCGTACAATATATTCCCCTTTTTAATATTTTAATATGATTTCTGTCATGTGGCCATGTGAAGACACAATATGGAACACGCTGTATTTCGCCGATAATTTTTCGAATAATAATTTCCTATTCAATTGCTTGTAGTTTAACAACGTGGACAAGTGACTTAATTATCCTCAAAGAAAATTATCGGATAGGCTTGAATCACATGATCTGGGTGGCCAATTACCTGATATTATTCATTCATCTCAAGTTTCTTCGAGTAAATCAATTGTAGCTCCCACTGTGCAGCATGTGGCTCCGTCCTGTTAGAACTATATATCAGCAAGATTTATGCCACGTCATTGAGGTACGAGAAAATTGCTAATCTTGTTCCTTTGCCCGTCCAAAATTGACAGTCACATTCCTACCACCATCGTTTTTTAAGACAGCAATTTTCTGTGGACCTTATGTTGTTTCAACAAAAGCTTTTGGATTCTCGCTCAGTCCAAAAGCGACCATTCTGCTTATTTAGGTACTCATTCGACCAGAAACGGGCTTCATCCGAAAATAACTTTTAAATTCCTGAGTTTAACGAATATAACAATTATTTTCATCAAACATTTCGACAACTTGCAGGCGTTTCTGTAAGTCGATTCATGACGAAATTCCTAAGAAAATCTAACAAAAAGCAACGATCAGCTGTTAAATAAGTGTTCAAATAAAGCAGTGATGCCAACTAAGAATTGGGACACTCTTAAAAGCACGCTGTATCAAATTTCTTTTCGCTTGTGATATAATTCAGAAATATTCACTTCATGGGCGATTATGAAAAAATTCGATCACGAATACAAAGAAAATTCCCACACCACATAAACCAGATACATTTCACCATACATTCAGGTACTCCATTCAACAACTTTTAGTGTTGTTATGAGCGACACTCCCCTTGACGTATGAGCGATATTTCGGCCTTTGCAAATTAATCATACGCCAACCCCTCTGAACGCTAAAAATTTCATGAAACAACAGTGTAAGAAAACACATAAATAATTCCAAAGAACACTGGAAAACATTTTGTTATTTTGTACAATTTAAAAGTTTTTATGTTTCTTTGAAAGTTAAATAAATTTTCTTGAATTATGGCCGACGCAAAATGAAAGTGTAGCAATTTTTATGATATTTTTGCAAATGCAGTCGAGCGTTAAATTATCATTTTGCAAAATTTAATGAAGCACTTCATAAGTTTACTTATTGCAAGTTATAAAAAAAACAAAACAAAGAAAAATAATAGGATTTTTTGCTAAGTCTCAAAATTATTTCGACACGGCCTACAATAAAAAAAAAAAAAAATATATATATATATATATATATATATATATATAATCGTATATATGAAAAGGTACGGGAACCTACTCTAAGAAGATTGATTTCGTGCACTGAAACGGCGGCATAATCGGACTTGACATAAGATGAGCGAGACAAAGTGCAGAACAGCAGAAAAAAGTATTAAATTAATGCTATTAAGATATTTTTATAATGAAAAAAAAAGAAAATTAATTAAAGTTTCGAATGAAAAAGCTGACTGTTGAAATGTGCATCATTGAAATATATTATGAGCAAATAAACACAAGTCTTAAACACGACTGATTGAATGGCTAAAAATAGCAGACGAATTTATGTCATTATTCATTCTATTCATTCTAATATAAATGATATTAATATTTTTGTTTTATTTGGAAAGAAAATATAGAAATTACTGATTATCAATCGGTTAGAGAGGGAACATCATCATTTTGTGAGTGGAATATCTCTTCTTACTTTTTCAAGTTTTGACAAATTAAATCCATTAACTTAAATTATTAAGCCATTATTTATTATTGAGTTAAAAGTTTAAGTTTTGTTTTTAAAAATTTGCTTTGCATTCGATTTTTTTTTGTCAAGAGTAGAAACCTTGTTCTTGCCGAAAGTATGATTTTTATAACAACCCGATGAAAGAAATTATTAATAATTTTTGAACAACTATTTTATTTTCTCTTTCTAAATATCAGCAAATAATTAATTATTAACAACATACAGACAACTTTAGATAAATTTAATTTTATAAAAGCAACAAAAAAGGTTCTTCTATTTATTGTGACTCAGTTAATGATGCCGAACACAAACTAGTCAACACTTAAATGAAAAATAGTTTTTCATGACCTTGTCTAATTGAAACCCTCTTCACACAGGCAAAGGAATGGTGTTAAGCCTTCAAAATTATCCTCCGTTTCCTGGATTAAAATTTAACATTAATTTCAATCTTCTCATACTTTTCATTATTAAGTCGTTCGAAAATCCTTTAAAAAAAAAAAATTATTAACAAACCGTTTTCATTTTAACACCAGTCATTGTGCGTACAGTTTTATATTCCCTTAGTTAAACGTATCCTTTTTGTTCTCAACATTTTGAAAGGCAATTTTATAACATTAATAATGCTGTCAAGTTAATAGCAGGAGTTAATAGTCTGTCACAAACATTAAAAATGTCTGTGATTTTAAAGAGTGTGAGGATTTTATTACCAGCAAAAACAAAAATGAAAAATACTTATTAAATTTCTTTTTTCCCCTCTTTCATTTTAGAGCCGGTGACAGAAGTTATTGGTGGACCAGAGCTGCACATTAACAAGGGTTCAACCATAAATCTAACCTGTATTGTAAAGTTTGCTCCCGAGCCCCCTCCCACGGTCATTTGGTCGCACAATAGACAGGTAAAAGAACTAGAGCTGAATAAATACATATTCTATAAATCTATGAAGAAAAATGTTATGCTTAAAATATCTGTAGTTTAATCGTAAAACCATAACAATTGAGCCCACCCTAACGAATTTCGAACAGGGATTTTAACAATCACGGTTTTTCCTGTTCCTTTAAATTGCTCCTGTTACTTGTTTCAAATTGCTTTTGATGGATGAACAGACATAAAGAGCAGTTTATTTAAATACTTAAACGAAAGGAAGTAAATTAATTATTAAAATTAAATAAATAACACTAAAAATTTAGTTCAAGGCTTGTGCCAGCCCAGCAGAGTCTACTCTTTTAAGGATGCTGCTGTAGATGTCATGTAACTGGCATCTGAATGAATTAAAATATTTCAACGCGGTTTGTTGCACGCTCTTGTGCACTAAATTGTATTTAAAAATATGGAAAATTCTTAACTGCTGAAGTAGCCACACGTCAGAATAGACATGATTGTGGGAAGGTCGCGATAACAATGAAATTTTGCTACAAGGAAATAATATTATTAAATTTACATTTTATTTATGATAATTAAAAAAAAATCATAGACTTCTTAAAAGTAGTTTCCTGCTAATTTGTATGGGCATTTCATCGGTGCTAATGCCGATCATCGGGAAACCTTTTTCTCCAGGGATAACTAAAGATATTGTTTCAAGATATCACTCAATTAAATAAGAAAATCAAAGCTATAACAAGATCTCAATGACTACTATCTACTATCATCAGTACTCAAATTAATGGTTTGAATGTTAAGCAATAAAACCCAAATACATGAAATTATTATTTTAAATTAATCATAATAAACATTTTTATAAGAAGTTGCAAGGAGTGTCATATAAACATCATATATATAGTCCAAATATTTTCGATTAATTTAATTTTTTCGAATATATATTGTAAGCTTTTTAAAAGACTTGAAAGCAGTTTTTATACGCAAACTTTTCGATATATAAAAATGGAACGTGAATCGTTACAACAAGAATTACGATGGTTATCATCCGTCTATATTTTTAATGCCAAAATGTTAGCTCCAGTTCTTTTAATTCTCAGATTATCCTTTTTTTCAAAAATTTTATAAACTATTTCTACAACGAAGTTACCTTTTGGGCCATAATTGGCGCCACATGTGCTGCTAAAATCGCTTTAATTAACCATGCCCTTGTACGGTAATCCAACATCTTAAAACAGTTTTCAGCTAATTTTTATTCGCAGAGATCCTTTTTTCCCAAATTATTTCGAAGAACTTAAGAAATTTTTTCAGCAGTTCACTATCAGTGACCACTTTATTTTATGATCAATATTCAAAATAAAAATTTATTTAGTTAAAAACAATTCCCAAAAATATAAATTTTGCTCTCCTTGCGAGAAGAAGTATCACATCAAGCATCATAAATTCAGTCCAACAATAATAAGATTTTGAAAGGACCTCAAATTACAGAGCAGCACGCCATTTAAAAAAAAAAATAAAAACGGAAGGTCCCCATGATAAAACAGGAGTTACGATGGATGATTTCTCATACTGAAATATTACCGCCAGTTCCTTTGAAGTTTCTTTAATTCTCAGATTGTCCTTTTTCTACAAAAATTTTATCAACTATTTCTGAAACGACGTTATCTTTGGGGTCATAATTGGCGTCACATGTACTGCTGAGATAATCGTGGGCTTATTCTTAATAAATACTACGTCTATAGATTCTAACATACTTAAAGGGTGGTCCAACACACAAGTCTCTACCCCAACTTAATTTGGCAATTTCTTTGTTTAATTGTTTTAGAAAGCAAGCCATGCGGGAAGTACACAATTGAGCAGCGCATTAAGATTGTTGAAGTCTTTTTTACAAAATGGGCGTTCATATAAAAAGCATTTCAGGCACTTCATAGTCCATTTTAGTCAACATAGTCGACCAAAAGTGTCCACAAGTGGGAGACTTGTGCTAAATTGTCAGCAAACCAGATATATACGAAAGATAATGTTGAAGAGCCGATGCTTCCACAAAGAGTTATCGGCTGAGGGCATCATCGGACTGTACGTCTTTAAAAATGAGATCTGTCAACCAGTTGTGAGTTGTGATGACAAGGGAATTTTTGTCGCCAATATTGGAGATATAGACCTGAACGGTATGCGGTTTCAATAGAATAGTGCCACTTGCCACACAGCCAAAGATATCGTGGCTCTTTTATGTGACTGTTGGACCATTGGACCGTTGGACCGTTGGACGGTTGGACGGTTGGACGGTTGGACGGTTGGACGGTTGGACGGTTGGACGGTTGGACGGTTGGACGGTTGGACGGTTGCACGGTTGGACGGTTGGACGGTTGGACGGTTGGACGGTTGGACGGTTGGACGGTTGGACGGTTGGACGGTTGGACGGTTGGACGGTTGGACGGTTGGACTGTTTTCTTAGGGAAATTCAAAAGAAAAAGTGTACGCCAAGAAGCCAAGAACAATTTAACGGCTAAAAGAAGAGATGATTCGGCACATCAACGAAATTATGTGGCTGTTTTTTAATTTTTTTTATTTTAAATGTTATTTATTCGAATGAACCATAGCTTTCGACATCGGCAAACAGGCAGAAATTCTCAGAGTCATTGAAAATAAGGACAGTCGATTAGAAGTATGTCACCAGAGACGTGGTGAACAGTTGGCCCATATTTTGTTTCACAGGCATGACTGCCAGTAGTTCTTCTATCATAATAAAAAATATTGAGATAATTCTTTGAAAGTTCTTTCTTTTATTTGCAATTAACATCGTAGATTGGGCCACCCTTTACAATATTTCAATCTTCACCAAAGATGTGGTGAGCATTCGGCCGATATTTTATTTCACAGGCATGACTGCCAGTGGTCATTCTATCATAATAAAAATAGTTAAGATAATTCTTAGAAGTCTTTTTTTTTTGCTTGCAATTAACATTCTGCATCATGGCTGGTCTTCACGTTACATTATTTCAATCGTACACAAAATTATTATTAAACAAAATGGACATTCTCATTATCTGTATAAAAATATCTAAACTAATAGATGCAGCTTTCATGAAATTCTCCCGTAGTTTAGCTCCTTCATAATGAACATTTTTTAGCAGTTCTCGGTATATAAAAGCAAATCTTCCCCTAAACAACGATCCCTGTTAAAATATGTATTATTTCGAACTATTTTTCCCCGATTTTGTGTGATAAATTCAGAAAGAAATTATGTGTATTCCAAAGAAAAAGGGATGGCAATTTAATTATCCAACTTGAACAGATGTTTTCAAAGGGCGCTACATTTATATCACTATTATTCATGTCTACTTGTATTAAATATAACAACAGTTTTTTTCTATGAACAACTTTAATTTGAAATTCGTGCAATTGAATTGATTGTTTGTTTCTTTTCTTCATGCTCATTTTATGAATTAAATTGTTATTGATTTTTCCTCGTTCCTGCGATTATTTGTTTTGACTTTCTAAATATAACGAAAATCATAAACGTCTGAATATAATAAAGACAGATGATTATGTCTGTGTATTTGTGTCTGAAATTCCTACATCTAAACACGTCTGTCTTAAGCAAATAAACAGACGAACGCTGCTTCATCTAAATATTTTCCTTTCAACTACTGTATAAAATTTGCATAAAATGCAAACAAATTAAGCTGAAACTTTATTTTATATTTAAAATAAAATTTAAAAAAGCTTAAAATATATAAGAGAAATCCTTGTGAAATCCTTGAAAACTCAGCAAATCATTGTTTTATTAAATTTATATCAACAAATAATTCCTTTCTTTATATTTTCTTTTCTTTCTTTGTCTGTTATTTAAAACGGCCATTTAACGTTTGTATTATTTGGCTACCGCATTGGCTGCTTACGAAATAATCTTGTCGAACCAGGTCATAAATTTCGATTCACCGCGTGGCGGCATATCGTTGGTAACAGAAAAAGGTGTTCTAACCACAAGTCGTTTATTGGTGCAGAAGGCCATACAACAGGACTCTGGGCTTTACACATGTACGCCTTCAAATGCAAATCCAACATCGGTGCGAGTACATATCGTTGATGGTAAGTTTTAATGTTTAACTTTCGGTTTTATCTTTCATTTGAATATTGTTATCCAGGCAGATGTCCGTTTAGCTAAACAATCTTGAATTCATTTAATAGGGGCTACTGATGCTACTGTTGACATGTTTGAGAACAAACAAAATGTGTTATTATTGAGAAAGTTTGCTTTAAGAAAGCGAATGATTATTGATTTAGTAAATTGAAAGTATTAAAATATTTTGTATGGGGGATTCCATGTCAAAGCGATGAAGAGTTAGACATGGCCTCTTTCGAATTGGATGAAATTACGGTCAGAGGCAATCTTTTGTTCTATTTCGTACTCATATAATCAGAACTTGATTTTTTTTTCGAACGTCAATTCATATTGAAAATTTCATAATTTCGCGAAATTTTCAGGATTTGTGCTTCAGAATTTTATAATGTTATTCTGCAGGCAAATTACGACACTCAATATCGATTGAAATTTGCATTTAAGAAGTCTTGAAATTTCGATCGATATTAAATGCGCGAATTTTTCCTCTGAACTCTTAATCAAATTGCAAGAATTGAAGAAAGAAATTACCACCAAAATTTAAAAAAATATATCTTGAAATTTCCAGCAGGACTATTTATCGATACTTTCCTTTCACATCTCCCTTTTATGCTTTAAGAGCGACGACAAAGAGCTTAAGTAAAACATTGGAAAAGTTATAAAATTTATTTAACTAACATTTCAGATCTTGAAACGCAGATTAGTTTTTATGGCTCTCGTTTGTTTCGTTTCTTTCTTTTAAAGTTTTATTTGCCTTAACATTTTTGTTTCCATATTAATTTGTATTGAGCCTAATGGGAAGATTATGCTAATTTTCTTCTTCTTTCGTGGCTTTAACCATATGTTAAGTTTTAGGTATTTCTATAAGAAATATATGTCTTACAAATATATTTTAAAAACATATACATACAAATACTTTTATACCCCCCCCAAAAGCCAAAGATCCTTGTAAAGTGTGCGCTAGTCTGAGAGTTAAATTTATGGTTCCATGTTATCTGAAAATCATACGGCTGCCAGAATATATTATGAGTGGTTGTCCTAAATGATTATGTGTGTGTTGTATATATTTCTTTTATTTTCGCATCATGACTTTGTCTTGGCTCATTTTTTATTGTTTTAGTTTATTACGTTCATATACGCCACATTTGAATGTGGCACCATATGCCTGATATAGAGATTAATCTACACCCACAATATTGAAATGTGTATTAGGAAGATTGATGGACAGACAGTATGTTTGTGGCATAACAAATTGTGATTTTTTATGTCTTTAGCATTATGAACTTTTAAAATCTTGACTGGCAAAATGACATAGTTTTGTAGTCATTTAGAAAATGTATGCTTCGTTGGATATTTAAAGAACAAAATAGGCCGGCAAATTGAATGCTGATAGTTAGCAAATACGTGAAGGAAAAATTATTACACTTTTCATGGCAGTTGTTAAGAAAAATAGCTAAAAAATATTACAACACAATTGTAATGAAATTTAGTGGCTTCACTAGTCATCCCGGTGCTACATAAATTTATTATAAATAGTTGAAAGTTGTGGGATGGCTCTAGTGTTTAAATTTGAATAAAAATTATTCAATTATTTAAATAACTTTTATTCGTGTTTGTTTGAACGACCGAAATTTATCAATTGGGAAAAGAAACAACAGTTTTTGATGAATATTCCGATAATTGACTATATTTTCGAATGGAAACTAGTGTTGTAGACTATATGATTTTATAATTTTCGAATTGTTGATAATAGAATTCCATTGAAAACAAATTGGAATCAATTTTTGGAAAGTACTTTTGCTTCTAAAGTAGCTAAAATTGTGACTGATCTGGAAGAGATCATTGGCAATATCTTTTTCATAAATTAAAATAAGTCAATTGCAGTTTTTGGAAGTATTAAAGTTTTAATTATAAAAAAAAAATGTATAAATTAACTATTTGACTTACTGTCACTATATCGTTATAATGTGAAATTTAATTTTTGGGTAGTTAAGCAATGTCTATATAGGTTTATACCAAATCATGTTTGCTTGAAAGAACAAAATTTCTCAATTTGCAATAGAAACAAATTGAACAGTTTTTGATGAATATCATAATAATCGACTATATTTTCGAATGTAAACTAGTGTTGTAGACTACATGATTCTATAGTTTTCCAGTTGTTGACAATAATATGTTACAGAAAACTATTGGAAAACATTTTTGAGAAACTACTTTTTCTTTGCTTCCGAAGAAGCAAAAAGCGTAGCTGATCAGCAAGAGATCATTGACAATATCCTGTTCATTAATTAAGAAATTGTTTTACTTACACAAATTCGAAAGTCAACTGTAGCTTTTGCAAGTATTAAGTTCGTATTTATAAAAAACGGTTTTGATTTAAATATATATATAAATAAATTAATAGACATTCACGAAAGATTCATATAGAATCATTTTAGGATTATAAATAATTGAAAATATCCCGTTCATTAATCAAGAATTTATTTTACTTACATAAATTCAAAAGTCTATTTGAGTTTTTTCAAGTATTAAACTCTTATCCATAAAAAAAAGTTTTTGATTAAAAAAATAATAATTCAATAAAAAGGCATTAAAGAAAGATCTAGATCAAATAATTTGAAGAAAAAAGATTGTTAGTAATTACTTGGGCGAATGGGCGCTATTTGGCAAAAATCGAAATTTGATTTAAATTATAAAACTAACGTTGAGAGATAATAGGGAAATGTCTTATGCGTTCCTAGGCCTGCGCAGTACCGGACTTCCTCTAATCAATTTAAATATTCATTAGAAAAGGGCATGAAAAATCAGTTTTATTTTATAACAAAAATATGACCACGGACGCACTGAAAAGCTGACAACAAAAGAGGAGTTCTTGCAATGACAACCCGTTTAAAAAAGCATTAGAAAAGATCCAGATTTGCATCCCATTCGGATCATAAGTTGGGGATCGTACTGACTTCTTTGGAAAGTCTTTTTTTTTTTACTGGGATGCCTTCAGTAAGCAAATACTCTTTGTAAATGACCAGCTTTTTATCTCTAGAGATGCAAGTGCTTTGGCAAGCAAGTATTGCCCGATCTCTTGCAGTTAATAGAGTTCAGGCATGCTGTTGTCGAAAGTAATTTAATACCACGATGGATTGAATGCCGAGTTCCTATTTACAAAAACTAACAATCGGGCATGTTCTGTAAATCACGGTGATATAAAGTGGCGTGATTTTCGAAAACTAGGTTCACTAATATAAATATTTTTCAGACCTTTTTTATATATTCGATTACACTGTACAACAATATCAAATTTTTTCTAAAATTACAAGGTCTGACCTATAAATTTTAATCGAGGAGACAAAAAAACGCCACGTGTATCGGCGCTTTGAAAGTTTATATCTGAATTTCATTTGAGGAGGCATTAAAGTTTACCATCTCTAACACATTCTTATTGTTAATCGGCATAAGAATCCATGTGATTCTTACGTTTTAGGTTTAAAACGTGTTCAGCAAGTTTATATAAAATGTTACGGAGATCATTTTTGTAAAATATATTAACCCTCTAACTCCTCAAGTTATGGGTCTTTTTTGTCCTTCTTTTAACAAAGAGCAAGTTTAACTAAAAATCATAAATATCTTTATTATATTTATATATATTATTATTATATATACGTTAGATATAATGTCTAGAAAAGTTGTTTGTAATTTTTAAAAATCCTGCAGGATTCTTATTTATATTAGAAATCACGTGATTTCCAATCGCCGCGATTTGTATATTAGGCCAGAATAATTAATTCCTGAGTTCGCAAATTATTATGGCGCCGATTCAAAAGGGAATGACAAACCTGTGCCTCGTTTCTGTAACTGATGTGAGAAGTTCTGACATCGAAAAACTAAATAATTACGGTTGTCATGCTTCTTATTGTAAGGTTATCCATAGAATAATATGTTGATTATTATAAAAAACCAACAAAATTTTAAATGCCCTAAGAAATATATGCTGACTCATCCTGTGTTTCACAGAGTGCCGAAAATTTTTTCGATGCGAGAAGTTCTCACTTCAGTTACAGAAACCAGGCACTGGTCATATGCCTTTGACATGTATGAAAATTTTAAGTATTTTGGAATATGAGAAAAGCTTTTGGTAAAAAGGAATATAAATATTTAAGTAGATTTTCCCACTCTTCATGATTAACACTTAAGATCATTGAAAAGCGCTAGTAAAAGAACTTTTACACACACCCAGAGAAACCAATAGGACCCCTACCAAGGATAAGAATTGCAACCCTCTTAAATGTACTTAAAAATTAATCCTGTAGCTATTAGTTATACATAACGCGCTGTTAAAAAAGAAGGAGATTTAAATAAAAAAAAGAATATAAAATAAAAATAAAACTCTCTAGAGATTAGGCAACAGCCACTTTAATTTAATTAGAGAAGCGAACATTTTAATACGCTGCGTTAGCAATTTTCCAATCAGTCGTTTGTTTTGTAAACAAATAAAATAAATGATTTCTCTTTCCATTGGATGGAGAGGAGCTTAAAATATTCAAGTGTTTTTCATTTCTTATTACTAAAATAGGAACAATTCCAAGTGTTTAAATGGAAAACTATAAATATTTTTATTATAAAGAATAACAATTTGCATTAATTCTATTAAATCTTTATAAATAATAACACAAGTTTGAGAAAATAATATAAAACATCCTGTTTTTCACCTGTTTAAGTTACGGCCTCAAGCAGTTCGAGAATATCTGTTTTTCATGTGCAATAAGCGGGAAGCCCCCTCTAAACAATCTTATGCCTACTGTATTAGTATTATAAACCATTTTAATAACTATATTTTTTCTTAATTAGTACATATTTAAATTTTAATTATGTGCTGATTCTTTTTTCCCAAAATCTTACTAAAAAATTCAAAGTGATCAATTGAGGGGTTTTAGCTGGTTCCCATCCGCATTTCACTGGGGCTAATGCAGATCATCAGGGAGCCTTTAAAGATATTAATTTCAAACTTCTACTTTAATAACTGAGAAGCGTAAAACAACCATCAAAGTCATAACAAGAACTCACTGATCACTTTTCCTTTTTTATTTTCTTACGTTTTATTCGACAACTGTGCCTCGTTTCTCTAAATGGTGTGAGAAGTTCTCACATCGAAAAACTAAATAATAATGGTTGTCATGCTTTTTGTTGTAGGATTATCCATAGAATAATAAGTTGATTATTATGAAAAACCAACAAAAGTTCAAATGCATTAAGAAATATATTCTGACTCATCCTGTGTTTCACAGAGAAGTTCTCACTTCAGTTACAGAAACGAGGCACTGGTTGGCTTTTTTCCGACTCAAGAGAAATAATAAATTTATACTTTTTCTCATAATTTGATATTAAAAAGTCTTTAAATAACTTAATTAATTGATTTTTAAAAATAACACGAAAACTGAATACTAATCGTAGTGCAATAGGAACTTACTCGTATACTTTTATAATAAAAATGGTGCAAAAAGAAACTTTTATCACCTTTAACTACGCCACTTAACAAGTGGTAAGATATTAACACACACGTGAGCACTGATGGTACAAGTGTGGCGGCTTTCTAAAACAGCTGTTCTGTTTTGCTATATATGTTAAATATGTAAAACTGAGCTTTAGAATATTTATTATGTCTTGCGGAATTAAAAGCACTTTCAAGCTAATTTAAATTTAATAAAAAATTCCTGCAACTTAAGAAGATTTACAAAACGATATTTTTAATTTCCCTCAGGGAAAATCATAAATCTTCCAAAACTAGAAAGTCATTAGCTTTACCCCGTCTTAAAAAGAAATAAAGTTCTCATCAGATCTCCACATTTTGAGGTTTTATAAAGATTCCCTGACTTAAGCTGAGAGGCCAAGTCATCATGTCTATATGCAGGTGTGTGTTAGTGTACGAGCTTGTGTGGGTTTGTTTATGAGCGTGTGTTTGTATGTGTGGCTTTATGTAAGAATTTGACCCGCTAATAACTTTTGAAAGGCTAAACCGAATCGCATCAAACTGGTGGCGTTGAAAATTGAGTTCTTAAACTTAGATTTCCTGCCTGGTGGAATCCATTCAATTTTAAGACATTAAAAATCTCTTAGAAAAGAAAGCAGTTCTTAAAGTGGTGTTTATAGAATAACCTTTAAACGACCTCAATGATCGACTACACGAATTAAACAGCTCTTGATATTTTAAAAAATTATCGATCATAATCCATTTATGAGATATAGTGAAGGAACATATTTGAAAAATTTGATTTACATTAAAAAAGAGTTCTCCATTCTTTCGTAGAAATCGTAAACTTCAACAATCACCGCTTAACACGTCAACATCGGATTATTTAAATACTAAAAAGCACCAAAACCAGGTTACGAAAGCTTTCGTTTACAATTAGCAGGAAGTTAAAGGGAAGGGTTTTTAGGGTCAACCTTTTTCTATAATTACGAACAAGATGAAAGAACCTTTAACTTTAATTCAATCAATGTATCCATCGGATTTTTTAATATTTCAAGTGCGGAAATAAAAACAGCAGCAGAAGACGAATAAAAAACATCATAACCTAAAAACAAGTTGCAGCACGGAGTAAAAAAAGTTAAAGAAGAAAGAAAAAAAGAGGAGAAAACAAAAACAAGAAAAGCAACTTGTCTTAATTACGAAAGTTTAAGTGATTTTCTTTAGAATTTCGTTCATGTTCTCTGGCACTTTGAGCGAAAACTTATTAAGTTGTTTGTTATATTTACGTTGTTGGTAGCTGCCTTAATTGCTTTGTAAGCTTTTGGAATGTGCAAAGTCGTCTATCTGTTCGGGTGTTTGTTTTTCCTTTCGTTTTCTTATTTGTTGCCTGTTGTACGTGTCTAGTATTAGTTTCATCACGGTTGTTCTAATTTTGTGCTTTTTTATAATTGTGTTGTCGACTCACAAGCGTTGCTGTAACGTTAATTTCAATAAATTTGTACTACAAGTTTTTAGGTTATAAAAATATATAGACATTTTGTTATTTTTGTCAAGAAACTTATTCAATTAATGTTTTTTCTTTCTTTTTTTTTTGAAGGGTTTTATGAATATTCTTAAGGGTTGCATTTTTCTGTTAAACGTTTATTGATTGTCAGTCTCTAATTTTGCGATGATATAACAAATAATTGGAGTTTGAGTTTTTGTTTAATTGATGCTTTCGATTAAAGCAAACAACAATAAAGAGTTAATAGAATGAGTTGAGTGGGTGAAACTTTAAGCCGTTCAATTAATTTTAGTTGTATTTGAGCAACGAATGGCCATAAGGACTCTGACCTGTAACATAATAGGAGCGGTACTTGAAAGTTTTTATGGGATTTCTTTTTTGTTTAAGGCCGTTAATACAAATTTATTTTAGTTAAATGTAGGGTCTTATTGGACGTATAAAATGTTTTCTGTTATTACAATTTTACTTGAACGCAACGAGGGTGTGGAAGACAGCGTCACGCTACCTGCTATGGTGACATGCCTGTAACTAACATGAAGTTGTAAAAGCGGCCCTTAAAGTTTGTTTTATGGCCATGGATAATTATCACTCGAAACGAATACAGTCGAATTCACTGTTCAATTAAAAAGAAATGGCTTAATAACAACTTTTTGTAGTTGTATCGAACTATTTATTATTTATTTTATTAAGAAGACATGTAGAATATTTCTTTTAAGGCACATGAGGAAGTCAGCATTAATTTAATTATTCAACTTTACAGCGGAACAGCACGTCCCCATTTTCGAAGGCCGCAACACTTTCATTGTCACTAGTGGGATTAGGGAGTTCATTTAATCTTTTTATTGTCCTAACCGGTTAATTGCTGGTTAACCGTAGTTTTAGTTTAATCATTTCATAATCGATGAATTTTGTAATTGATCGAGACTTTTTAAACTGAATGATTTTAACAAATAAAAAGGCATAAATTATTTATTGTTTGGAGTTCAATATTAAGAAAAATATTTACAAAACGTGCATAACAATTCTTCAATTAAAGTGAGCAAGCGAATAAATATTTGATTAAAAAAAACGTGACCACTAAATGGCAATGAAATATATTTCTAGTCAAGGAGCAAATAAAGCCATGAAAAATATGCATGAATATACAAATTTTGTTAAAAATTCGAGTTTGGCTCCAGATCCTGTCGACGCAACTGTAAAATAAAAAAATTATTTTCAAAAAACTTCTACGATTTTTCAAAAATCAATGAATTTTAATATATAACTTTTGGGAAAAAAGAATAAGCACGAAAACAAAAGTTAAAGAGTTAAAACGACAATTCCAAAAAATATGTAGTCAAATAAATGTTTGTTTTGGACAAGTCAATTTGGCCCCACTTAATAAAAAGTGATTAATTTTAGCAAAAAACTGTGCACTTGAAATGCATCTTTATATAATAAGTTTGGCTTTAAGTGTGTTTCTCTAAAGTAAAGGGTATTTTTTTTTTGAAGGCATAGAACTTTAAAATGGAATAAATCAAACATAAATTCGTGTATGTTTTGGGGAATTGTCGTTTCTAACTCTTCAACAATGTGCTGTTTCTTTTTTCCCAAAGTTGTACTAAAATATTTAGGGTGATCAATTGAGTGGGGTTTTTCGCCGACTCTAATTATAGTTGTAAGAGAAATAAAGAGAAAATTAGAGTTGGCAAAAAACGAAGCAGTAGTAGAATGAAATCTAAGAAAATAACAAAAGGAAAAGTGATCAGTGAGTTCTTGTTATGACTTTGATATTTGTTTTAGACTTCTCACTTATTAAAGTGGAAGTTTGAAATAAATATCTTCAGCTATTCTAAGAAATGTTGGGTAAATGTTCCCTGATAATCTGCCTTAGCCCCAGTGAAATGCGTATAAGAACTAGCTAAAAGCCCTGAATTGATCACTTTGAATTTTTTTGGTAAGATTTTGCGAAAAAATATTCAGCACATAATTAAAATTGAAGAGTTTGAAAAATGCGTACTTGAAGAGCAAATGAATGTACTGATAATTAAGAAAAAAACTATCACCTTCAATTTTAAATAAGAAGTTTGGCGTTAATTGTGTTTTCCTAAAGAAAAGGGTGTTATTTTGTGAAGGCATACAACTTCAAAAAGGGGTGAATCAAAAAATTAACTGTTTAAATTGACATTAAATCTACTTTACGCCAAAGTTAAACTTGTAAAATTATAATTTAAATAGGGCACGCAAACGCCGCGGCAATCGCGTAAGTAATTCAATCCGGCAGTTCCATTTTCGATGCATTTTTTCAAATATTTCTGATCGTATATCGACAATTGCACGGCAAATTTTATCCTCCAAATGGTCAATCGTTAGGGTCTTGTCAGCGTAGACTAGCGGCTTTTCATATTCCCACAGAATATATAAGCGACATTGGAAACGCTAAACTGTGCGTTTCCCAAGCAGTTCCTCCAATAAACCAAATGTGGCACTATCTGTGTGACATATTAACCCATATTGTTGAAACCAAAGCTCCTAAGCATCGCAAAAAAAAAAGTTATGGATCATGGTTTTTTTACGGTCACCATTGACTGTAACATTCTGACCAGCATGGATTTTAAAGAGGTACGGATCGATGACTCCAGCAGCCCAAAAAAGACTGCAATCAAACCGTTTTGCTGGATGTTACGGAGTCTCAACTGAAAACTTATTATCATCCGAAATACCCTCGTTTTGTATGACGTATTCCTTCATACAAAATTTAAAGTCATCCCAGACAGAACAGAATCATAATTTGTAAAATAAATTGGCACAATTTGGAAACGCTGTACAGGCATCAGTCTATTCATGTTGAAATACCAAAACAAACTTGATATGAACCGTTTGAAAACTTACCAAATGGCAGCCAGTTAAAAAAGTGTTGACAACTTAAAAGTTTTGAAAACATTCTTGACAAATTGATGCTGGCATTAAGATCACTATCGCTTTTCTAACAGCCCCCAAACACATTTCTATTGATTTACTTGCTTTTAAATAACCTGTATATCCCAAATCAGCTTCCGTTCCATTATGTTGCTTATTAATCTGACCTTGTACAGCCTTAAATTTTGGCACTCCACTGCTGTTCCGCTCTCATACTAGAAGAGAGATTTTATATATCTCAACGTTTACGTTACGATAGAATTACAAGTTTCATTAGGATGATCACTCACAATTCATTTGCCTTATGCTTTAAACTCAAAGATGTCCTATTAATCAGTTTGTAGTCCTTGCATTAATCCTGTCTTATCTTCCCAGCCTTAAGAGATAATACAACTTTTAAGCCGCAAAGTGTATTAATTACAGTTGCACAGCTTAAGCGTTATATTTGATACTGTGCTTTCCTGCTTTATTTCCTAATACTTTAAAAGTCTTGTTGATACGATTGAAATTTAATAATTTTCAGCATTGGAAATAATAAATTCTACAAGAAACTTTATAGGGATACGAAATGAATTCTTTCCATTGATATTTTATTCAGATAATTATTTAAAAATATGCAAATAAAATTGTTACAAATAGGACTCGAATAAGTTTATCAACTTTTCAATTAAAAATAAAAGTTGACAAATTCAATAATAAAACGCATAAAGTCCAAAAGAATTATATGTAAAAGTAATTGAGTGCAGGTTAAACGTAAACATTTATTGAAATAAATTTTCATATAAAATTCATTTTCTTCAGGCTTTGGTAAATATCATATTTAAATGCGAATATGGCCTTTAGTCCTTTGCAAATCCTTTTATTAAAAAAAAAAATTTTTTAAAATTTTTTAAAAAACAGAATATTCAATTTTCATTTAAGCGTAAGTTAAGCTTCATAAACATTTATTTTATATAGACATTTTATTTATATATATATTTTATCGATATAAAATTGTTTCATTTTCAGGTGAACATCCTGCGGCCATGCATCATGGTGGCACCACACACCTGCACGCCCCGCCGTATGTTATAATAATACTTTGGGCCTTCATATTGTTGTGGGTACAGCAGCAAAGTTATCTACGACAACGTACACGTTGGCGCAAGGGGACCATTAAACTGCCACAAAAACTACAACTGCAATGTGAAAAGCTGCAGCAACGGGGACAACTCTCACGTTTAATATCACACTTTCATCATCAATATATGCAACAGCAACTACAACAACGACATTTTTATTACTTTAATATTAAATCCCAATACAGTTGTTTGACATTGTGGTGGCGACATAGATCTGCGACAGAATTGCCGTTGCCAAAGACATAACCATTATATGATACTAGAATATATATTTAAATCTAACAAATTAATAAATTATTTACAAGAAACCAAAACAAATAATTTTACAAAAAACAAAAAACCTAAAAACCAAAAAAGAAAATTAATATTAATATATGAATAAACCAAAATTAAAACCACAAAACTTTAAAAAAAAATAATCGGTAGAGGGGCGCAAACGGCGCTTTTTAAATTTTGCAATAACACAACAACAATTGAACAGCTGTTGCAGTTCAAACAGAAGGAAACTCGAACTAAAATTTGTTAAGCAAATTTTGTAAATATCAAAGTTAGCAATAGATTTTAAATGTATTTTTAATAACCACTTAAGGAAGAAGTTGACAACAGAACACACACACACACTGCTACAGGTTTGCGAGAATAGAAACAAAACTTCAACTGGTTACAAGTGGAACGTTAAATAATATTATCCTGTTGGACATTTTAATAAAATTGTGCTCTTCTATTGTGTTCATATTGAACAGAGATAAGAGGAACAGAACAATAGGGTTTCTATAATGACATGGTTTTAACAAAATCTGGTTTTAAGCTTAAAACCAACTTTAAATTGTCTTTTTGTTAAAACCAACTTTAATTAACTTTTAAATTGATTTTAAGTAGTTTTAATTAACTCCAGTGTTGGTTTTGCCGGTTGTTGTCGGTGCCAAGTTGAGTGCTGCCAGGTTATACATGGGAAACCTCGGATGATGTGTGAAGAGAAAACAGATATATCCTCTTCCTCTTTCAGAATTTTCCATGACTTCATAAAAATGTAGAGGGTTTTCAAGCATTTATTCTCCTTCTATAAGTGTTTTCATAATTTTAATTTAATATATAAAATAATTCCCACTTTAAAGTGCAATAAAACCTTTTCTTAATACAAACAAAAACAGCTGGAGTACAGTTTGTGTATGAAGTGTTATAATATGTACAGAAAAGTACAACAATAAATGGATCTACTTGTTTAAGAAATTTAGTTTATGGTGATTAAATTTCTGGGGCATTCCCGGTGTCAAAACCCGAATTCATTAAATTTGCAGTGTAAAAGAAAAATAAGATTTTTACAATTTTAATGCATAAAACCAAGTTTAAACGTTCACTGTAAAAGCGCTCTAAAACATTAATATTATTGCGAATCGCTTCTACTAAACACCGCGATCATTATAATAAGGTTATTAGGGCCATTGTCGAGACAATGCGCTTGGAACTGTTAAATCGGTCCCGTTGTGTCATCGATCATTATAATTGATTAAGCGGAATATTTTAATGTCCTTGACTAGATGTTAAAACCGGTTTGCGATGTCCATCCCACAGTTGGTATTCTACCGTGCACTCCTTGAATATAAAATTTAAAACTCCTTCTAAATTAATTGATATTGGAAATATTTTAAAGCAAACATGTCATTCTCGTAAACCACAAACAAAGCAAATACTAACCGACAGACGACACCTGTAGACGTAAAAAATGAAAATCAAACTATTGAAATGACAAAAAACAAACAACAAAAAACGTAATAAAAGTGTTATTAATATTTGAACGTTTCCTTCTTTGTTAGGGGCTCGTAAATAATTATTATTAGCAGAGTGTAAAAATTAAAATTTAAAAAAATAAAATATCTATAAGATATAAGTTTAGGAATTTGTAAATCAAGTTAAAGCGAGTAAATACACTCACACACAAGTACATGTAAAAACTATACGATAATTAATGTTAAATTATTTGTAAAATTTTTTTAAATTAATTAATAATAAAATATATATCAGTCTAAGACGACTTAACAAAAAGAACCAACGGTATCTAAAAACGAAAAGTGTTACAGTGTAAAATATCTCTTGTAAATATCATAAAAACGTTTTGAAAAAAAAAAACAATTAAAAATTCTTAAAAATAGTTATCAACATGTTTGTGCAACATTGAATGGAAATGATTGTTGTGTGGGTAATTCCATATCAAATTGACAAAGTTTTAGGCACGACTGCTTTCGATTTGCATGAAATTTGATCAGAGGCTCGTCTGCGTTCTATGTATTCTTTGCCACAAGAAAATATATTTACACAACGTGTGTGAAAAAGTTGTGTTATATTAAAAATTTCATTATTTCCGGATATAGCACATATTTTTCAATATCTTGAAAATCATTTGATACAGAAATATGATTCTTAGTAGACTTTGAAGGGAATATTTGGCGTTATAATAGACGAAACAACAGTCTCTGCTGTTTAGAAAAATTTTATATCTGCAAAGTTTTGAGATTTTTCAAACGAAATTAACCTGTAAAATATCTCGTTCTCATCAGATTTTCGCGTCTTAAAGTTCTAAGAAGCTTCTCTGACTAATTCTGATAGACAGCAACTATATCTGTATGTGTATGTGTGTGTATGTGAATATGTGTGTGTGTGTGTGTGTGTGTGTGTGTAAGTAAGTGACTACTCTATAACTTTTTATCGGCTGAACCGAATTAAGCCCAACTATTGAAGTTCTGAAGAGCTCTCCGGAACTTAAGATTCACGTATATTCGGGCTGGAAAATTTCAAGATATCACCGAAAAAAACTTGCAAGAAACTTCGAAAAAAAACATTTTTCGGCGGCTTTAACGATCGATTCCACACACTAACCAACTCTTTACATTTAGAAACTACACCGATCATTTTCAAACGGGCCAAAGATCGATTGATCCTTTCCTGAGATATCCTTAACGAAAAAATTCGAAGAATATAATTAATTATTTTAAAAGATCCGATTGATCAGTAGTTTATTTTATCGATGGGTCTTAAATCGGCTGATAGTATCGTGAGATATCCTTAACGAAAGAATTAAAAAAAAATTTTTTATTTTTTAAAAGACCTGATCGATTCTTTCATAGTGGTCGAAATTCCGGGGGCCAGTAGATTTGAAAATGGAAATAGCGTTTTAGCTCGAACCATAGATTATCAGATAAACCAGGTTACGATAGTTTGGTGGCCAAAATTAGCGTGAAGTTACAGGGATGGACTTTAGGGTCAGCTTTTTCTCATATATTTTTCTCTATTTATTGTAATTTTATTCCTTCAAAACTTTCAATTGAAATACTCTCACTTCGTTATTGTTATTCAAGGCAAATATATTTTAACTCAAAACATTTTAAGAAAAAACAAACTTTTATTATTCTCAGAAATTATATATGGATATATTGAATGTTCTGAAAAGCGCTTCATTTTTCAAAACGTGGCTAATTACTGTTCCAATATTTCAGTTCCCAATACAGAGTTCTTTTCGGCCATGAAAAGTTTTATTATAATCAAAATCGGTTCGAAATCCTTATACATTTCCATTATTGGTATGGGTAATCACCCCATTGTGCAGTGCACTGAAGCAAAATGTGTTCCGAAATATTTTCAAAACTTTTGTATCATGATATTCAGTATACGATTGTCAAACGTTACCTCTTTTGTTTTTAATTATGTGTTAGTTCAAATTGATCAGTTGAGGGGCTTTTAGCTGGCTCCTATGCGCATTTCACTGGGGCTAATGTAGGTCATCAGGGAGCCTTTACCCAACATTTCTTAGAATAACTAAAGACATTTATTTTAAACTTCCACATTAATAAATGGGAAGCCTAAAACAATATCAAAGTCACAACAAGAACTCACCTCTTTTAATTGAAATTTTCTAAAATGTCTTTGGTATAGCGTTTGTGCTTATCTGATATCGAGTGAGGAACTCTGCATTAAAATCTTTTAGCTTTTCTTCATATAAAGACGCGCGCATAAGATCATATATTTATTTCTCAACGCTCTTATGTACCCAGCTACACACCCGGGTATGTTTGGTGTTTTTAAATCCTTGTACCTTAGAAATTAATTACAGGGTCAATCTGATATTTCATTATATCCTCACTGGTAAGTTAAGGTTATTTAACTTATTTCTACGTTTGATTAAAGTGTAAATATTAAAGCTACGTATGTGGCCTATATTATACTTTACGTCAACAATTGCTTACCTGGGTATGTAAAATAAGTACATTTATTGATGTTGCATATTTATTGCACTAAATTTACAAGTTTTTAATAAAATAAATGAGCTTAAGTGGAGTTTCATTCAAATAAAAGGTTAGATAATTAACAGGCCAAAAGAGAATACCAACAAGACTTAAGCAAAAAAAAAAATTGAAGCTGCATAACAAAACAAACACAAAATTAACACTCGAATAAAACGTAGTAACAAAAGAAATATCCATAAATAATGTATTAACACACCCGGGTATGAAGTTGTATCGTGTTTTTGCTGTTAAAATGCATCTTGTGAACAATTGGAATTCTGAGCTCTGACATAGAACTCTCGCATATATATATATATATATATATATATATATATATATACATATATATATATATATATATATATATATATATGTATATATATATATACATATATATATATATATATATATATATATATATATGTATATATATATATATATATATATATATATATATATATATATGTGTATATATATATATATATATATATATATATATATATATGTATATATATATATATATATATATATATATATTATTGTTAACCACACTTATACTTAATATTAATACAACATAATTGATACGACACCAACAACTTTCTTGACAATGTTGCTCAGCATTAGTTTCCTAATAGAATAGTTATAAATAAAATAAGTAAAACTTATAAGAAAATATATGTAAAAAGTTTAAATTAAAATTCTAGAAATAAGACAAGAAAAAAATATCTTTGGCACAAACAAAAACTCTAAAATGTTACACATCATCATCATGTAAATAGAAAAGAAAAACTTTAAAAAAATATTTATGTTAAATAGGAGTAAAAACTAACTTCATTTGAGAAATGTTTTGTATCATATTGAAAAAAAGTAAAAGGCTTTACACATACTGTATGTCCCTTAAAATATCTAAAACTGATCATTCTAAATGTCCTCTTTGTTTCCAATAAAAAAACGAAATTATTATTATTATTAGAAAATAATCTTGTAAAATTCTATTATAAAAAGCAACTACTAAATGTCTTTATTATTGTTACAGAAACTTATCGATATGTGTGATTTCATTATAAAAAGAAATATATAATATAATAAAAGAAATATATAATATAAGAGAAATTAAGTGACAAACACAATTTCATGATGTTTGCGTAAATCAAATCTAAAATAATAACTGACTAAATAATTAAAGGATCTAATTTTACATGATCATGATCATGTTGAAGACAGTTTTTGCATCCCATTAAAATAAACAATAAAAAAAAGATAATTGGACAAATTAACTTCTACTTCATTAATAAAGTGTTAGTAACCATCCTGTTGTGCTTACAATTATTTAAATAATTTATTCAATAGACAAAGAACTCACCCCAGGAAACTTGAAAAAAGAAGAAAGAATTTAATATAAACCAGATAATTTAAATGCAACGAATCTATCTACGTGAAATTTAATTTATATTATGGAAATTTAATGCCCTGTTTAATACTTTTACATAAAAAAGGAATCTATCTAGTGGGGTTATTTCTTGAGGCAGAAAAAATAAAAGCTGATGTGAAACTCTTAGAAAGCATCATTTGAGGAATTATATATCCGTTTTTATTTAAAATTTCGTGATTAGTGTTACTTAAGGTAATCGACCTTAAGTTACCAGTTTAAAATGCCTATTTTTGGTTTCGGTATTGTGAATCCCCCAGCTTTCCCTTCAGAGAACCCAACACACTATGGAAGCGAAATTGTAATTGAAAATAGATCGGTCTAACATTTTACGATATATTATTTTCTTTGTACCCGTCCACAAAGATGTCTCAAAGGCGTGGCCAACTGGGCTAAATAATATTGTTAATGTTATTTATTGATTCTTCTAGTTTTTTGCCTCATCTGTTAATAATATGGACTAATGTTTTTAAGCTTAAGGCCTCTTCAGGACGTCACACAAAGGAGTGACGAAATATCTGAAACACAACTTATAATTTAATTAAGAATAAAGAGTCCTTAAGCTTAAAAATATTAGTCCATAGTATTATTTATTGTTTGGAATATTTTCATTAATTTTCGTGTGTATTTAATGCGCTAAAAGGTCATGTTATTCGATGCTTGCAAAGCTGCCAAATTGTTGAAAGAAACTTCTCTATTAAATGCGTTATTAAATGTGCAACTTAATGAGACACAAAATATCATGCGTTGCCATTAACACACATTTTGTGTTTGCCTGCGATATCGGTGTGTTGTCGGCCAATCAAAATATATAAGAAATGTTGTACAATTTTTGTTGTGATGACTGGCATCTGGATCTTCGTGGGAACTAAATGACCAACCGAAATGAAAGCAACGAACGCGTGAAAAATGTTATCAAAATATAAGACCCACCCCGAATAACTTGAAATATTAGAAAGTATTAAGAGTTCTCATTGATTTCAAAAAGGACAGTTTTTTTCAGCATGAGGGCGATATAAATTTGGGAAGTAAATATATTAACCGCAGTGAAAAATAAATTGGAAGTCATTTACCAGGAAGTTCATATTCTTTACTTCCAAAGTATCAAGAATTGTGTATTATCGACTTATCAGAAAGTGTTTGTTAACAATATCCTGATAATTAATTAAGAAATTATTTCAATTGCACAAAGTTGCAAAAAGTTCTTGCCAGTATTGCATTTTTTAATATTGTACTGATTCTTTTATCCCAAAATCTTACTAACAAATTCAAAGTGATCAATTGAGGGGCTTAAGATGGTTCTTATGCGCATTTCACTGGGACTAATGCAGATCCTCAGGGAAGCTTTACCCAACATTTCTTAGAAAAACTAAAGATATTTATTTCAAACTTCCACTTTAATAAGTGAGAAGCTTAAAAACAAATATCAAAGTCATAACAAGAACTCACTGATCACTTTTCCTCTTTTATTTTCTTTAATTTATGAAAATATAATTAAACTAAAACACATTTAAGAAAGAATTATATTAAATATATTGATAAATAAAACTGATTAATAATTATTTGTGCATATGGCCTCTATTTGGCTGAAGTGTGCAAGTAGATTTAATATATAAAACTTTAGTTGGCAAATGACACCCTGAGCCTTGAAGGAATTTGAGGAAAACGAATTTTCCTAATCAATTTACAACGTTTTATAAATTTAAATAAGAAAATCATAATCAAGTAACATCGGAAACTTGGCTTCGAATGCACAGAAAATGTGACATACAAGATAATTTCTTGCACTGAACAACCCGTTGTAAAAAACATTTGAAAACATCCAGATTTTTAATACTTTCCGATCATAAGTTTGGGATCTTATTAACTGCTCTCGAAGGTCTTCCAAAGAAGAAGAATACTGAATATATTATAGGTCCATTGAAATCCACTGTTCCAACAACATAAACAATTTTATGATGATAGAATGCTGCTGAACTTTGCCAATGACAATTTTAAAATTCTTTCCAAATTGTTTGCTGTGAGATTAAAAATTATTTTGAATGTTGAAACTCGGTTTTAGTTAATCATATTTAACATTTTAAAGCACAAATTCCCTCCTCCTGCAACTGCAGGAATTCAAATTTCTTTTTTAACAATTATTTTTGTACTTTATTCGACCTAGTTTTTTACTTAAATTCTTGTTATAATAATTATAACAAGAATTTAAATTTCTTTTTATTAGCAAAAAGGATGCAAAGATTTTTTGTTTTAAACCAACAAAATGCAGTAACCCGCTTTATAAAATCTTCTTTTATTACACATGCATTTGTAAAATAATTTAAACGACAATAGAGTAGCGAATCGAACAAAGCAGCCATATTAATTTATAAAAATTATATGAATACAAAAAAAGAAGTGTTTAATAGAATTGTAAAAATTTAACAATTGAAACCTGTTTTTATATTAACTATTGATTAAATTGCAAATAATTAAGTCAGTTATTTAATGAACAAATTAATCGTTAATAACCAACAACTACAGACTTGCAAGCGAAAATAAATTTAAACAAATAAAAATAATAATAATAATAATAATAAACCAAATGAAATGAACGTAATTATAAATTTATAAAATAATTGATTAAATACCAACAAAACAGATGACACAAAAATATATAGTCAAATAAATGAGAACTATTTATTATCATACAAATATTTATATATAATTATTTATTTACTTTCTGTTTACGCAACTGTTTTTATATATTAAAAACAAATTATTAAAACTAGTTTTACAAAACAAAAAAAACCAAACGAAACGAAACAAGAAACAAAAATTCAATTTAACAATAAAATTATATCAATGGATTATATTTCTAAGTTAAAATTGATAATATAATGGCAACAACAAAAACGTATAGAAGGCATAAGAATTTGAAAAAAAAACAAAAATATATTATGAATAAAGCGAAAAACTAAAATTGAAAAAAAGGATAAACACGAAATAAAACATTAATAAAAATTAACAACTATTTGATTTATTTAATGAGGGTAAACACGTTGCAAAAGAAATCATGAAAGTCGCGGTTTAAAAAAATTCAATTGGCTTTCCTTATACAGGATATCGTATCAAAGGATAGTAGCACTGGATATATTAATTAGCAGTCATGCTGCTACAGAACCACTTCAGTATTGATCCGTTCTGATAGTTTTCTGATTTTAAATATATTCAAAATATTCTACTCTTAACAAAAATATAATTTCAGCAAAATCAAACACTTAATTGCCGATGGCAGGTGTTAACTTTTGATAATTTTTAGTTAGGTAATTTAATGCTTCTTTCCTTCAGAAGGTTGGATAAATAAATTTAATAATCTGAGGCCAAATCCTGGCAGTCGTGCATCAAATTGTCTTCAGTTGCAGCATAATGTGGACTGTTCTGTTTCTGATTTCCAGCCCGTTTTCCGAGTTCAAACGAATTAACTTGCGTTCTTAGTATTACACAAAGTAAACACACACATACAAATGCATTTGGCACTACCAGAAGCTGGACCCTAAAGGCCCACCGCTTCCTGCTAATTTTGAACGCAGAGTTCCTGATTTTTGTGCTATTCTATACTTTTGAGCTCTTAAGGTATTATTAAATGCAAACGACTCCTCCGCAATAATCGGTGATCGATGAAGTTTTCAGTTACAATAAAATAATCTAGAACACTAAATGATCAGTGCCTCCCTCATTTCTGTAACTGAAGTGGGAGCTTCTCGCATCGAAGAACTAAATAATTATGGTTTTCATGCTTTTTATTGTAGGATTATCCATAGAATAATATATTTATTATTATAAAAGACCAACAAAATGTTTTCGTTGCGAGAAGTTCTCACTTCAGTTACAGAAACGAGGCACGGATATAAAAAGAAAACATTTTTCGTTCACAATATCCCCGGAACCGATTCTTGACCCGTTTTAAAATTATCGACGTGTTTTCTAAATGTTAAGAGTTGGTTTGCATGTGGCATCGACAAGTGGAGCTGTTTCAATGTTATTTAAAAAAGGAATTTATAAAGAAGTTTATTGGAAAAACACTAAGAAAAAGGGGTTACATTTAAGAGGACAGAAGACAGGTTTCGAAGACCAAAACTTTTTGTTTCAGTTATTTTTTAGTTTTAACTTTGTCGAAGAATGTTTCGCTACAGGTCCTGACGAAGGGGGATGTGCTGGTCTTTTAGTACATGCCGGTGTTAATCGGTGTCGGTATTGTTGAGCGACCCGTCAGCAATCTCAAACTAAATCAAATCAGATATATTCGACACCATATTCATGACTGAGAGCGGACTCGAACTCGGCATTGAAGGCATCTTCATCACCCTGTTCGACGTCCAGTTCTTGCCTTCTTTATTGAAAAACAACTGCAAAAATTACTGGAGTACATGATCCGTTTCAAGTAAAAAGGAGTAGTTACAACATGGTCCGATGTAATGCAAACATGAACCATGATGGCTAAAAAAGAGATATTTCAAGACTAACCCAGTGTGTTAATAATGTGCGTAGTAGTTACTTGGCCTAATTTTCGGATTACTCTGATGTTTTGTTTTTTTGGATAACATGGTCCTCCCCTAAGACATTGGAAAGTAAAACGGAGCATGTTTTTCCCATATATTTGGATTACTTTTGGACTAGTCCTGGTCCATTGTGGAGTAGTACTCTATACACGCGTGTAAGTAGTAGTCTCGATTTCTGCAGAGCACTACTGCAGATCCGAATAGTTTCATATCACATTAATGTCGAAGTGCGCAGCCAAGCTCGTCATCTTAGGCTTTGTTGCATAAGCGCGATTACAGGACACAATTAAATTCTTCAATATTGTATGCATATAAACCAATTAATACGTGAGTGAGACTATCGTTATTAAGTTTCATGTGAGTCATAGTGCAATCAGTAGAAACGTTCTCTATATATAATTCCAAAGATGCTTGAAATATCGTAATTTCACTGAACACATTTTCCGCTTGAAAGACAATAACATCAGCAATTTTTTCAACTCTTTAATTTTAATTATGTGCTGATTCTTTTTTCCCAAAATCTTACTAAAAAATTCAAAGTGATCAATTCAGCTATTTATTTTTATTATCTGTCCACTTGAAACTACATATAAGCCGATTCTAGAAAGTGAGAAAAACATCGCACGATCTCTATGAGTGATTGAAAGGATGTCCCCCAAATAGTATATCAATTGATGAACATACTCATGTCATCTTTATCTATTATCCATTGAATTTTTAAAAGCTAATTAATTATGCGAATACTGAATCATCCAAAAGGATGTGTAATGAGATGTAAGACTTTTTTAAATTCATTTATTTTTCAACTAGCCTTTTATATTAATTATAAAGAATTTACTAACACATTTAAGCTGTAAAAAGTGGCGTTTTGAGTCCTTAACATGCACCCATATTTTGTAGACTACTTCAGTGTTTGTTCATCAATATAAAATAATGATATATTAATATTTTTATATAGGCTAATTGTTCTTAGTTAAAATCTCAGAAGGACATGATGATAAAAATTCCTAGGCACAAAGGAAGTCAACATCAGTTTTATTCAACTTACACAGCAGAGCAGAACAGCTGTTTTCGAAAGTCGCTACATTTTCATCATCAGTGCTCATGTGTATATTGTGTTTGTCACCACTTTTTAGGTGGCTTAGTGATAACACTTCGTATATATACAAATTTTATTGTGAAAAAGAATCCGAGAACTGTATCAAGCTGATGTTAACAAGTTTTTGTTTTAATACCCGTGTTACCGTTTGAATATTTTCTTCTATAATCAATAATGATGTTGGAAAGGATTAATTTTTTCAATAGCCAAACAATTCAATAAAATGTATTAATTGATTTCAATGATCACAGAAAGAAACCCTTTTCATTTCAACGATGAGTTTAAAGTCTTTTAAAATTATTGCTTCCTGACATTTGAATCCTTTACAACCCATTTCATTGTCACATACAGAAGCGATATTTTATTATCTGCTCAAAGGATAAAAAGCCAATTTCACATACGCTGAAATTTATAGGAAACTCATACTAATCCACGTGCGATAATTTAACAATGAATCAACACCACATTCACAAATAATACAAACAAAGCAAATCAACAGAAATAAATTCATATTTAACATTAGAAACAAGAGCACAACAACTACACCAAAAATACGCATTTCGACAAAAGATTTCGTTATATGGTTTATATATTTTTTACAAAAATATTAACAGCATTTTGCGCATGTTATTGAAACGTTGTATTTCAGTTATTTACGGTGTGAAAATGGAAATTATTTATAACAACGTCCCAAATACAAGCAGAGATAATACAAATAAATGTACGCAATAATTAAAATTTTTAATAATGGAAACTAAATAAAATTTTTCTCTATATAAACAAAAATTGGGAAAGAAAAATGTTAAAATTAAAAGGGCCAAGCACGCCAACAAGTCATGCTACTGGTAGATTTAGTGGCATGAACGACACACTTATTTTTGGAGTGTGAAGTCAAATAGTTTGTTTCTTTAATTACATTTAAAATGCTAATCATTTAACGTTAAGGCGCGGTCACACTAAAGCAAATATTATGACATTTTCTTTTCTGTAAAAGAAGGCAACATATTTTCACCGTCTTTTATATAAGTGGCGACTTGGGGGAGTTCTAACAGAAATTATTTTTCGTAAGGAATACTGGATTAATTTCTAATAAATGCCTTATTTTCATACGACACAATGTTACACACAATGATGTTTTATTAAAAAGTGCAAAAAATATTGCATTCTTTTTAGAAAAGTTTTTAGGAAAAATTCCTGTTTATGCAAAAATTTTTTTTTAAATAAGAGCTTTTAGTTTTTAGTTTAACATTTCCGGTAAATCAATTTAAATCCGAATTTAGTATTCGGCCACAAACTAGATTTGAAAGTCCATCAGTACATATTTATGGGACTTGTCGTTTTTTGAACGTCTTTAATTTTCATTATGTGCTGATTCTTTTTTCCCCAAAATCTTACTAAAAAATTTAAAGTGATCAATTGAGTGGTTGTAACTAATTCCGAAGGGCATTTCACTGCGGCTAATGCAGATCAGCAGGGAACCTCTACCCAACATTTCTTAGAATAACTAAAGAAATTTATTTCAAACTTCCACTTTAATAAATGAGAAGTCTAAAACAAATATCAAAGTCATAACAAGAACTCGCTGATCACTTTTCCTTTTCTTATTTTCTTACGTTTTAATTCTACAATTGGATGGCTTTTTTCCGACTCTAATTGTTTTTAAAAGAGAAATAAAGAACAACAACATATAAGCGTTTTAGGACTAAAATTTCTGATGAATCAATTTACCAACTAATTTTGTAATCGACTACAGACTAGATTTGAAAAGTTATTTATCACCATTTATTTTTTGCTCTTTTCGTCATAATAAATAAAAAAGAGAGAAAATAATGTTGGCTGAAGAACATTTACTGATCTTTATGAATATTAAATTTTATAAATTGAGAAAATACTAAATACAATTATTTACCTTAATTATTTAGAATTGTACAGATTTTCTTACCAGAAAAGTAAAAGTTTTTATTAAGTAAAATTAGCAAAAAAAAAAAAGTTTGATATTAATAAAAATATATATAATAAAATCTTAAAAATTCGTATATATATATATATATATATATATATATATATATCATTTGATAAAATTTTTCAAAATTTTTTGGGATTTCGCCACAGCCAAAACAGTATTTACAACATCATAAACAGAAACTTTCTTGCAAAATTTTTTAAATTAAATTAAGATTTATAGACTGAAAGACATGGGATAAAATCAACATCAACTGAACTTTCGAAAGCCCCTACACATTCATCATCAGTACTCTTGTGTATTTGCTTATCGCCACTTCTTAAGGAGCAGTAGTTGACAGTTTTTGTTGTTACAATTTCTATAAATAAAATTGTAAAAAAAAGGCTAGATTCAAATATAAATAATATAATAGTCATGGTCTTTTTATCAAAAATCTTTTTATATCGAATGTTATTCCATAAAGTTCTGTGTAATCATAATCTCAATTAGAAATTGAATATCTAAAGAACTCTCACGGAGCAATTTTTATCAGATGAGAGTTACGGACTGTACATTTTACTGTGTTCTCAAGGTCATGAAAATAGTAAATTAAGCGGCTACAGAGTGGGCATACTTGGGGTTAGAAAGTAAATTGACTTCAAGACACACTTTTAGCTTCACAAATCCAATTCTATTGACACCGATGTAGAGTAGAAACACGGGAATTAATATTTTAATTTTAGTCCACGTCGAAAGACATCCGCTCTTCTCACAAGAGAGTTTCGTTTATCTCGTCAAAATTCATAATTCAATATAAAAGAATATTCAAAGTGTTCAAAGGACGGCTATGAAAACATATTTTAGTCCCCATTTAATATTCCACTTCAGAAATAAACTTTCCAATTATACTAGGTGTTATATAAAAGGTGGGAAAATATGGGTTTGACAAGTAAATTGTCGACAAAACACACTTTTTTCCTCACAAATTCAGTTTTATTGAAACACGGGAATTAATATTTAAATATGTGGTCGGGATATTTCCACGTCGGCAGACAGCCACACTTTTTATAAAATTTTTAATCACATCTTGTCAAATTTCATAACTCAGAGCGTCAGTTGTTTGTGGATTGTGCCCGCAAAACCCGTCATTCAAATGGTCCAAAAGAACGACGTTATACCACAACAACGAGGTGACCACTTGAAAATGGGCCTCATTCGGATTATTTTTTTGAAAAAATTAGTTATTTTCGTACAGTTTTTCAAAGAATCAGTTCACATGATAATAAAATTTATTATCAAAATTAAAAGTCTTTGTTCCAAAATGTAGCGTTCCAAGGACATGACAACAGTATTCTAAGTGTTCAAAGGACAATTGAGGAAAGTTGTCATGAAAATATTTATGATCACCATTTAATATTCTACTTTAGAGTTAAGTTTTCCAGTTACACTTCCTGATATAAAAAGGTGAATTTCAAGTTAGAAACTAAATTAGCTTGGAAACAAACTTTTTTTTTTAAGAATCCGTTTTATTGATCTCATTGTAAAGTATAAATATCGGTAGAATTTCTATTTCTTGTCTTCTCGCAAAATTTTGAACTACATTTTGCAACGAAGCTTCGCTGCATCGCTGCTGCTCTGTATTTTATTAGAGAAGAGCTTTATGGCTGACGTCTTTATATTGCAGACATTTAGCCTGCTATTAACTCCTGGCTGTACGATACTGTGCCCTGTCGTAGCAACATATTGGAAATTTTGCCATGTGAGTGCCTCGGAAGTTTCATCAGCGAGGCATGGCTACTTTAGAGAACGGCTGTGAAAACCCAAATCAATACCGCGTTAAGAACTCTATCGTATTAGGTCATATCCCCCAACCAGTGCCAAATTATTTCTCTAACAAATCAACTGAATGGGGGTAAATACCAGTTCATTATCAAATAAGGACCTTCACGGCTAAACTGGTCTGCTTCCATGGTTTCACATGATATCAGAAAATCAATACGCACGAAAGTGTTTGTTAGTTTTTAAACTAAAATCATGTCCTGCTATTGCCGATAATTAACAAAACACACTAAATATCAGCAAGAACTATGAACATACACACAGAACAATAATTAATGCTTTTATAAAGAATCAGGAGAAAAGAAGGCTCTTGTAAGCGAAGGCCTCTAGCAAAGAACTAGCAGCTGTTGCCGTGAAAACTCTCCAAATTGTTTTAGAGTGAAAATAGTTTCAAAAGCGATTAATAATGAGTCGTCACTGGCACCTTGAAATAAATACCAGGGATCTATTTCCACATTATTCAAGTTTTAATTCAAACATAAACATAAAATTCAATGTCAAAAGCAAAAATAATCAGCCTCGTGATGGTAAAGTCAGATTTTTCCCAAAACCTTTCTAAAACTTTCAAAGTGATCAATTGACGGATTTTCGCTAGTTCTTATGCGCATTTCACTGGGGCTAATGCAGATCATCAGGGAACCTTTACCCAATATTTCTTAGAATAACTAGAAATATTTATTTCAAACTTCCACTTTAATAAGTGAGAAGTCTAAAACGAATATCAAAGTCATAACAAGAACTCACTGATCACTTTTTTATTTTCTTACGTTTTTGTCCTACAATATTTTTAAAATATATTTCGAACCCATTAATTTGAACACCATTGAGTTTATTATATAAAATTTGTACGTTTAGAAATGTATTACTAAATTCAGAAAGCCAGGATACAGACAAAAGAAAATCAGCTTTAACTTAATCATCAAATGGGTCATAAAGAAAATAACTAAATGGCAACCAACGGAATTGAGGCGTATTAAAATTAAATCAATGTTGATGTTGTTTGGTTTTCAGTTGTGTTATACTGTTATACAGTCACAAAAAAAAATATGAATATATATTATGCCTGCAATAACATTCCACAAACCACTACACGCATGAACCCTTCAGTGTCAAGTGTGTAGCGGCTTTCGAAAACAGTGGTATCCTGCTCTGCTGCGCAAGTTGGGTATCAAACTGATGTCGATTATTCCTTGTCTTTTGAATGAATACATCATGTCCTTCTCAATTCAAGATCACATCTTTCAATTGACAAAATTTTAAGTACGAGTATAGCAAGAAAGTAATAAGAGGAAAATATATACACATGAAAAATATTATTGTTGGGCAAATCAAAATATGATCGGGGAAGGCAATTGTATATATATGTATAAATATATATATATATATATATATATATATATATATATATGTATACTTTTTTATCCTACTCAGGCAGATTAGAAACATGATGAATGACGGCGTACGGAGGCGAACTCGGGATCTAACGCATCATAATCTTGTATTGACTACTTCAGGCTTATTTATTTTGAGGGCCTCTTGAAAGGGCGTTGTTTTTACTCCGTTGGTGTTCTTCTCTGACTTGCATGCTTCACTGAATTATAAACTATAGCTTTTCCTCTATTTAGCTTTTGTTTGCTTTCGCTTGTGTGGCCATTGTGATATGTTCATGTGTGACTGCGAGTGTGTGCACTTTGTGGTCGTGTAATTATAACAATCTTGTTAAGGATTTTTCGGAATAAACAAAACCGTTGTATTATAACAAATTCACACACACATTCTCCAACACTATCTCACACCCTGCCCTTACCGCTGACAACTAGCGTTTAATAAATAATATTGTTCCAGTGACTGGGATTATTTTATTTTATTTTTTTTTTATTATACTTGTGTGTTAGTGCATGTTTATATTTACTATGTGTGAATGTAGGCGTTTGTGTGTGTAATTTGTTGTTATTTTTCTGCTTCATCGTTAATAGTTTTTGTCATTTTCATTTCCACATTATTTATGTTCAATTTTCGATAAATTAACAAATTATATTGCATGACTATACTAAAGTCTAGCATTGTTGTGTAGCTCGCACTTCTATTGTTGAGACTGAAGGCATTTTAAAACGTTTTTACAGTACAGACAATTATGGGACATGTTTTCTTTTTAATAGAAATTCATTTGCTATTTCCGGAGAGAGTCTAATTAAATATTGTAAATTAAGATATATAAATGCAGGCGCGAAAGTAGTTGTTTATTTTGACGAAGTTTAAGAATTTCGCAAAGTTTGAATATATTTTACTTACAGTTTTCGTAGGTGTTCCTAATTTTGACCAGTTTTTTAAGAATGTAAGGAAAATATTTAGTCTTTGAATTTTTCTTTTAAAGCTTTCTAAGTTTCTTAATAAATTCTTATGTGCAGCTAAATGAACACAATAATTTTAGAGCTCAACTATGGTCCAAATGTGGGCTAAACTAATCCTTTTTCTTTTAGCAGAGGAGCTGGCAATTCAATACTTCTTTCAAAAGGTAAGTTTGTATTTTATTATTGTAATTATTATTATTACCAGGCTTTCTTTTTTATTTATTAGGGCCAGCACTGAAGCGGTGCCACTTACAAGTATAACTCAATATACCAGTATAAAAATATAAGTCATGAAATTAAAGAATGTGTACAGATAATAAGCTTGAAGTTTCTGAAATAGCAATTTGCTGGTGTTTTACTGCACATACGGACCAAAGGACGAATGCTCTTTGTAATCCTTAATGCTATTCGTTATCAAATATGCTATTCGACCGCAAATGGATGCACTCTTAATTGAGAACGTGTTGAGCTGTGAATGAAATTGATTACGAGAAAAGTCTCCTTATTTTATAAGCGTGAATATCATTATGGTAACGATAGAGCACACAACCACATTGCAACGATTCTTAAGTAAGTCAGGAGAGTTGTCCACGCTTCTGCCCCTACAGAATTTCAACATCGTCTCTACGGTAGAGTATCTTTAAAATGGGCTTTTAAGCAAATCTAATAACAGCTAAGAGAATTCTGTTTTCAAGTGTAATTAAAAAAAATATTATTCAAGTTGAAAAAGTTTCACTTAAGATATAAGTAATTATTAATAATAGAACATTACGAAAAGCAATTAAAAGGCAACACAGGCACTTAAGAAAAGTATGTTACCATCGCTTCAATGCAATTCTCGTATTTTTTTTAATAATAAAATTGGTAAAAATAAAATAAGTAAAAATAGAAACACTGTCACATTCAACTAGGCTATTTATTATTAAACAAGAATGCCCATGACTACTGACGATTAAAGTGTAGCGGCTTTCAAAAACGGCTGTTATGCTCTATGGTGTAAGTTAAATATTTAAAAGCTGATCTTGAATTTTCTTAATGCTTTGTGAGGTTGTTCTTAATTAAAAACACTTTTCGAACAATCACCCTATCAAAATTCAATTAAAAATCTGTTATACTTCAGCCAATCTGAGGGAGTAAGTGAATATATTATGATGTAGAATAAGGAGTGGCATAGCAACAAGAGATAAAATATAAATACGCCTCAAAGATACATCCGTTTTTATAAAATTCTTACTTAAACTTTGTGAAATTTTGCTTTAATTTTACCACACAAAGTCAGTAAATTTCACACGAAATTCTTTAAAAAACAAATAATAAAAAGTAATAAAAAACTGTATTAATTAGGAATCCATAATTTCCTTTACTGACTGTAAGAGTGCACACTTTTCTTCTCCACTGTAGCAGAGATCTTTATTATATAAACTTATTAATATACGAGTATACGAGCGAGTTTATATCGTTTGCATGCAAACTATTACCTACAATATAAAATTTTAATTATGACACTTTTGCTTTTGTTTCACAAAATAATTGAACATGTTAACATGATGCAAATTGCAATATGACATGAAATACTCTGAAAAGAATACATTAATTATATTAACGATTATGTTGTACATAAAATAGGAAAAAAAAAATTTCGCCTCTTCTATAACTGGCACTTTTTGCTTCAATAAATTACAGGGATTAAATTACCGTCCACTTTAGAGAAAATTATTTCATAAAAATGTGTAGACTTGATAAATAGAACAATTGAAAATTTAATTTAAATAGAATAACAGACATGCGAGTTATGACATTTTGCATTTTGTATTATTTGAAAATTTCATAAGTGGGTCAGATCGGCTTCATTTTGCAACTTCAATTGGCAAAGTGATTATCAACGTTATTAAGAATTTATTTGGAAATATGTCTCACAAAGCAAAATTAATCTATACAATTTTGCAAAGACTCGGCAGAATATTTATTTTATTTTTATATATATATATTATTTTTATATATATTGTACCTATTTAATTATTAAAGTCTGCAAGTTAAAGTTATTTCAGTTTTAAGAAATATTTTCAATAAAAACAGCCTGTTCGACCCGCTGGTTCTCAATTAGTTTGCATCCCATGTCTTCAATCATTCGCTTCGAAATTCCTCAATTCCTATTTGATTATATAAAAAGACACGTTTATATGCTTTCTCGTATGACAATTTTAATTTGGCAAAACCTAATAAATAAAACATAAAAATGACAACATAAATAAAAATTCCGTAGAACATTAAATGTTCATGTACAAACACATGAACTTTCTTATAGCGTAGCAAGCTAACAATTTATTAGAAAAACATAACAAACTTCCTTCTGATAATTAGAAATGAAAATCAGCCATGACTCGTAGATGATGTAACGCATTACAACCCAACAGCATAAATGATCGCATTAGAAAACAAGTTCATGCTCGTATTTGAGCAGCAGTAACGCCACCGCACTACATACGAATAACAGCCAGTAACAGTAATTATAACTTCACACACTCGCTGGTTTATGTAAGTAAATCAAGTTACAGGGGAAAAGGAAGAAGACGGAAAACACTTTATTTCTATGCTTCCATGTAACGTTACAAGCAAATTAAACTATAAATTTTCCTTGCACACACACACACGTAATATTTCTAAGGAATAACCAAACAAACATAAATATACTCGTATTTGCAGGGAAATCATTAATAAAATACAAGTACTTAAAGTCAATAAAAATACTTTAAGAGTTGTATAATTTACTGTGAACAAACCGTTAGTATTTATTGTCGACGATGTGATATTGTAGGGGTATGTCGGTCGACTCGTTGCTAGTTAATGGCCTCCAAGATTTAATTGTCGACAAGAACCACCACCCTCCAGTGGCGCAAAATATAAAATTGCAAGAAAACGTGCCAACAATAACAAATTTTCATACATTTTCTCATTGTGCAGGAAAAAAGTTTGTAATATTTATGGAACTCAACAGAAACAGGAGTGTAGAAAAAAACGAACAAAAAAAATAATAATTGTGTGTATAATAAAACATTTATATGAATAGTATTCGAATTGAGGTTTTTTTAAGTAAAATTTTCTAAAAATTAATGTATACAAAATTATTTAAAAGAAATTTATTTATTTGTAGTTAATAAAGCGCATGACTATGGTGGCAGTTGTCCTGGAATTGAGTCCAAGCCGTTGGGCACAAAGATGCCTACAATTATATGAAAGGACTCTAATTCAGATCGGTTGAGGTTGTAGGGACACCAACGAGCGAGGTCATAGTCTCAAAATATATCATAGATCATCAAAACTTTATTTCATTTTCCAGAATATATTCATTGAGAGATTAAGATGTTTTGAACCAAATGTCTCACTGTAAATGAAATGATTCAGACAATTTATAAAATTCAAAAGCTTTAAGTGGTTTAAATGATTCAAAAGACTTAAATGGTTTCAATTTTGAACAATTCGAATTAATCATATGATTCAAAAGATGAATATGATTCGTATAAGTCAAGTGATTTACATGATTCATATGATGATTCAAATAATTCAAATACTTCAAGTGATTCAAATGATTCAAGTGATTCATATAATTCACATAATTCAAATGATTAACATGATTCATATGATTCGAATTATTCAAGTTATTCAACTGATACAAACTATTCAACTGAAACAATTCGAATTACTCAAATAATTGTAACACTCAAAATGTTTTCTTGAATGCTTCAAATGAACTAGATGATTCAAATGGTTCTATTGATTCAAACGATACAAATTATTTCAATTGATTCATAGAATTCATGTGGATCATACTTCCAATGAATCAATTAATTCCACTGATCTAAATGATTTGAATATCATCTTTAGCAGGAAATACTTGAGTGCCTTGAAAAGATAATAAAGTACAGAGAACTCCGCAATTCGCTATATACAACCCGGTGGGATAAATAAATACATAAACAGCTGTTGTATTATAATTTTTCCTGACATTAAGAAACTCAATTGTACATGAATTAAATGAGTTAAATAATTGAAATGAAACATAAATATTGAAATTCAAGTTAATCAAATGATCATACAAATGGGTCAAACAATTAATATTATGCTTGTGGTTGAAATGAATCAGATATTTCAAAAGATTGAAATGGTTCAAACGGTTCCAATTATTCAAAGGATTTCAGTCATAAAAGTCATTCAAATATTACAAATTATGGAAGTGATTCAAATGATTCAAACGACTTAAATGATTGATGTTATTGTAGTAATTAAAAGGATTTATATAATTTGAGTGATTTATATAATTCGTTTATACTAGATGATTCAAATGATTCCTATGATTCAAATCATTCAAGTGATTTAAATGATTTAAATTAGTCAAATAATTTATAGGATTCAAATCATTAAAGGTTTTCAATAAGTCAAGTGATTCATATCATTCATATGATTCAAATGTTTTAAATCATTTAAAGCATTCATATGATTCATATTACTAATATGATTCAACCTATTAAAACTTTGGAATTATTTAAATCATTTAAAGAATTCATGTGATCTAAATGATTCCAATGATTCATATAATTGAAATGATTTAAACTAGTCAAATAAATCAATTGATTCACACCTTTATAAAGTTTTTAATATATCAAATGAATTATATCATTTAAATATGATTAATTTGATTGAAATGATTCGAAATATTCAAATTATTCAATTAGTTTAAGTGATTCATGCGATTGAAATGATATATAAATAAGTTAAAATGAATCAAATGATTCAATTGAATTGAAACAAGTCGAAAATATTTGACTACTTTAAAATAGTACATATTTTTGGAGTTGTCGTTCAAACCTCTTTGTTTTCATAAATCATTAAAATATGAAATTTATTTGTTGGGAGGTTAAGCAATAGCTATATGCATTTCATTAGCGCTCTATACCAAGTCGTCAGTTGACTTTAACCCAAATAAATTGCTGATTACAATAGTACAATGACAGTATGTCAAATAGTTAATTTATTAACAAATAAATTATTAAACCTTAGCGAAAAATATCACTTGACAATAAACCATACAGTAGCGAAATGATTGTGTAACTATTTATTTCAGCTGACGATATGTGCATAGAAGCGTCTAACTTGTGCAACTCTGCTGAGTTGTTGATTAGTTTCCAAAGAAGAGAAAATTGTGTTGCCATTTCTACAATTATTTTCTTGTTTTATAATCTTTTTTTTTGTATTTTCGTTTTCGTTCTTTTGTTAAATTCATACTGCTGTTGGCTGCTATTAACTTCCCTTTTCGTTGGCTTCGTTAGTTCTCATTTTAAAACAATAGCATCAATATGGTTCCTTAATGAATTGTAATTAGCCCGAATGTGGGTTTCATTTGATGTTCGCATATGGTTTGAGTAATTTGCTAAAAGGAGTTATCATTTGCATATATAATTAAATGCCACAATGAATTTTACATATAAATTGTAATATTTTCAATTTGCTCATTTGCATCTTAAATCAATTATTCAATTAAAATATATATAGAATTAAGATGAAGTGGGGTGCAGTTGTACACGCAGCAAACAATGACACTGATGAGGTACACAAACATTAAACGGAATTTATTTAAGATATTGTCTCCACAAAAATTGAAAAATATATTATTTTATTTGGTGAAATTTGATACGTAAGTAAATTTTAAATTTACGGCTTATTTCACACTCTCCTGGATTATTTTTACTAGGACCAGCTTTCAAGGCGTGAACACGAAACTCATGATTGAAATCACGGTTTTAGCTTTCATAGTCTTGTGTTAAATACTTCTGCCAACCACACAATCAAACTTGAAACAAAAACGATTTATAAAATTTGAAGGAATTCTTTGGAAGCAGGAATTTAGAGTTGATCCTTTTTGTTGTGCAAGTGCCAAGTTACATATATTTAGTTCAATTAGCGAAAATCGGGGGCTTTACATAAGCAACCAGCATTCATTCAAAACTAAAAATATCATTTATAAATATGAGTGTCTAGAAATTGATTGGATGCATACAATCATGTCAAGTTAATTCCGCTAAATAATCAACGGTTATATGGGTGTTTCTTATAGAGTGACACAATTTTGAGTTGGCATAACTGCTTAATTTGACCACCCATTTAATAGGTGATAGTTGCTTTTTATTTGGTTTGCTTTGACATTTTATTGTAGATTGACTTACGTCAGAAATTTTTAATCAAAATAATCATTCTGTTCGTCAAACTTATCGTGCACTTCGTCCATTAAAAATTTTATTTTTCGATGCAGCCCATTTTTGGTTGAATTGGTACGTAAATAAACAGAATCGTTGCATTTGGAGTGAGGAGAATCCACAAGCTTTTATCGAAATATCATTACATCCACAGAAAATTACTGTTTGGTGCACTTTATGGGCTGGCGCAGTCATTGGCTCATATGTCTCTAAAAATGATGATGGTCAGAATGTTACTGTTTGTGAAAATTGGTGTTCCAGATTGCTCCTTGTACGCGCCAGCCGTGGCAGCCACATGACCGAAGTCATATTTAAACATTAATGTCATAAGATTTTCTATCCAAAAAAGACCGTTTGATTGATATCAAAAATAAATTACTATGTTTTATTATGATTTAAACTTGTATCACTCTTTAAAAAGCACCCTATAGTATTCAAGTACAAATGAATTGAATAATAAGAATTGTCTGTTTACAAAGTAAAAGGTGCCCTTAAATAGCAAAATATTCTAAATAATTCAGAAACAAAATGCGCTCCGAAAGAAACATGGAAAAATCAGCTGTTTTTGCTGAGAAAATAGACTCAATAAATATGCGAATATATTAACAGAATCCTGTGCGAAAAACTTTCAAATTATTTTATTTGATTTATGAGGCTGCCCACTAAAGTAAAAACGAAAAGATTTCTCTTTGATAGGCCACTGATTTGAGACATGTTAACTTGTGCTTGGCCGTGTTCTAATAGATGGAACCACTAGGCCGGTAATAGATATAAACCAACGCACTATCATATCTTATTAAGCCAATTAGGATGGTCTGAAAAGGTCCCCTAGTACATGAACTTCTAACAACATGTGCCTCGAAGGATAGACATTCTCAAAGGAAATTAATTAATAGCATGAAAAAATTTTGAGTGTGTAGATGGAAACTTTGCCTATTATTCGGTGCAGACTTTATAAAATATTCTAAGAAATAATTAATTTGAAAATATATGTTTCAGAGGAAAAACTCACCTTTACTGTGAAGATGATGCTCCAAGTTGTTGAAACATAATTTTCCAAACACCTTTTTATTTATTTTATTATATAACCTCGTTATTTATTTAAGAAACACCGCATTTTTCTTGAACGACACCGATATTTCTTTGCACACATTCTTATCACTTTTCTATTCAATTTTAAATTGCCCATTTTTATTTCTGCTTTTTAATTTTTTTTCTGCTTTTTGCACTTATTTCTCTAAAACACATTTTTGCTATGACTTTAGAACACAAACCATATTTTATTTCCCTTGATAGACAACGAAACGACCGAACTTAACGAGCTTAAAAACCCGACAATTCGCGAAAAATACGATTTAAAATATCGCGCACAACTTTGGAACTTTCGTTTTCACAAACTTTTTAAAATTTTATTAAATTATCGCGAACAATACGATTTAAAATATCGCGCACAACTTTGGAACTTTCGTTTTCACTAAAATATTTAAATTTGTATAAATTAATAATTTCACTTTTTTATAACCAATTTAATTTAATTTATTAGAAAGTTTTTTTTTTTTAAATATATAAATATTATATTTTGTTAAAGCTTATTTATGTTATCATCACTAAATACGAATATTATTATTTAATTATCTGCTTTTTTATTGATGCTTATCATATTATGTTTATCATATACATGATCTTCCCACACAAATTGTGTTTTCGTCATTCATTTTCTGATATTCCACCTGAAAAAAAATTATATAAATAAATAATCGTTAATATATTTACTACTTGACATATTGTCATTGTATTATTTTAATATGATATATAGTTGTTGGTTGGTTAAGCAAAGTCTATATGAAATTGATATAAGTTTGCAATAATAATAAAAATTTTTATATGTTAATTAAGGCTTTTTGCATTTTCTCTGACGATATATTCTTACATGTACAACAGAGTATTAAAATAATTTCTTGCTGCAATTTATTGTTGAAGCTACAGAAGGGATAATATAATACGATGTATTAATTATTATCTTGTGAAAATTTTATTGAAAATAAACATATTAATCTGAGAACCATGTGAAGAATATTTGATTAGTTTTTTTCAATTTTTGTGCCTCTACATTAAAAAAAAAACAACTTCTCTTAACTTCTAAAAATAAGTTCCGTTGCTTACCCAAATACTCTTATCACTTTTATCCAAAACAAATGAAATAAACAAACACACGCTCTCCCCCAATTCGAGAGAAATGCAGTCTCAGTAAACGCAATGCAACAACAAACTCACAAACATGTTAAACCAACAGAGACTGCGCTGTCCACGCGTCTTTGCATTGAAATAGTTTCTTGCACAATTTTAACATGAAGAAGCGAACTATTTACGCACATTTTTGCTTTTAATTGTGAAATAAGTATTAATGTATAATTATTTACACAATCTATCAATTTCTTTAACACTTTAAAAATTCTATTTCATCCTTATACGGGATTTGACCTCGAAACGTCGTGCAGCACAAATACTTTTGATACACTAAAACTTTCAGTAGCTGGAAGAGACGGACAGACTACCAAAATACAAAGTGGAAAATATATATTCACAATAATAACTGTTTTATATTTACTTTTTTTTTGTGATTGAAAATTAATTTTTTTTTTATTTTACATAAAATATGCTGCTGTGGTGGGTTACGTTCTTCCCTTTTTTTTATTAAATATAAAAAAGCGTGGAGTGTAACTTCAAATTAGAAACGAAATAGCGTAAATTTATTTGGAAAAACTTGGTTCTGTTCACAATAACTATCGCCCAAATATTGTTTGGCGATGCATTTCCCTTTTATTTTAGTTCGAGGATAATGATACTCAAGTGCATGCATCAAGTGTTTTTTATAGAGTGATACAAGTTTAAATCAAAATAAAACATGGTAATATATCTTTCATATCAATGAAATGGTCTTTATTGAATAGAAAATTTTATGACATTATTGTTTAAATATGACTACGGTCATGTGGCCGCCACGGCTGGCGCGTACAAGGCGCAATCTGGAACACCAATTTTCTCAAACAGTAACATTCTGACCATCATCGTTTTTGAAGGCATATGGGCCAATGACTCCGCCAGCCCATTAAGCGCACCAAACAGTAGTTGTCTGTGGATGTGTCATGATGTTGTTTCGACAAAAGCTTGTTGATTCTTTTCACACCAAATGCCACAACTCTGTTTATTTACGGACCCATTCAACAAAAAAAATGGGCTTCACCGGAAAATAAAATTTTGAATGGACGAAGTGCACGATAAGTTTGACGAATGGAACCAATATTTTGATTAAAAATTTCCACAAAGTTGTATCACTTTATAAAAAACCCAATATATATAGTTAGAATAGAAAAGCTAGAATTATGGGCTAGTGAAACCATGGGTCAGTTGTTAATTAAAAACGATGGTGGTCAGCACGTTATAGTAAATAGTGGCTGCTATTGCGACATGATCACCGACTTTTTCGTTCATCAATTGGACAGCCCTGATGTGCAGGCACTGTGATTTCACTGTCACAAGTCACTGAATCTAAAATGATTGATCGTTTGGAGGATCTCATTCTCCTCATTATTGCCGATATACGGTCACAATATGTTATAATCGAAAATGTAACCTGCAGATAAATTTACCTCGAAGCCAGCCGTGGGTGTGATTTCTCTGAACTCATAATTAAGTTATGATGATAATGATTGATAATTCTGTCGAATTAAGAAAATTCCATGTCAATTTGGAAGAATTCATCTTTAAAAACTCTTAAATTTTAATTATGTGCTGATTCTTTTTTCCCAAAATCTTTTTAAAAAATTCAAAGTGATCAATTGAGGGGTTTTAGCTGGGTCTTATGCGCATTTCACTGGGGCTAATGTAGACCATCATGGAACCTTTACCCAACATTTCTTAGAATAACTAAAGATATTAAATTCAAACTTCCAGTTTAATAAGTGGGAAGTGTAAAATAAATATTAAAGTCATAACAAGAAGTCACTGATCCTTTTTTATTTTCTTACGTTTTTGTTTTAAAATTGGTTGGCTTTTTTCCGACCCTAACTGTACAACTACAACAACTAATAATTGTTTTGATATAAACACAATTTATTTAGAGTGAAAATTGATGTTTGTTTTATTCTTTAAAAACACCCGTTATTCTAAAAGTATTTTCGTGTTTAGGAAAAGAGCATGAAAGCCGCTTGCAAGTAATTTACATGGATGGTTTAAGTAAAGTCAGACCAAAGATTTTAAAAATTATTGATATGGAAAATAAAAAAAATTGTTCCTTTAAAGGACGTTTATAAATGCTTATTAATTTTATTTTTTAATTTTATTTATTTAATTATTGTTTGTTTGGTTGGGTGATACGCAATCAATAGCTCATGGTTGCAGTTTCACCACTGTCGCACAAGGAAAGTCCACTTTGCAAAGTTTTAAATTAGCTGGTAGAGAGAGCAAATGAACTTTCTCAGTCCAAAAGGAGTAGATACGATTAGAGGGCATGAAATTGTCTTGTAAATAAAACCGCTGGTATCCGTATTCGCTTCGTTTACAGAAGCTATTGACATGTCGTAGTGCATGTATTATCATGTTAAGCAAACTTAACCCTGGATGGTTGCTGTTCGTCCAACCGACGAAGCTCATTCACTCTTTGTCACACAAAAACTTTTACGTTTCCGCAAACTCGTATCCAAATTTAGGAGAGAAACAAATTTTTATGTCACATACGATTTTTTAAATATTTTTTTAATAAAATACTTAAATAAATAAATATATTTCTGTTTATTTTTAACTTTAAAACTTGTTCTGCTAAAATTATTTCTATAAATTCTGCAGCGATTCAACGAAGAGTAACCTTAATGTAGCAAAATGAAGAGTAACCATACAGGGTTAAGGATAAGTCTCACAATAAAGTGCCGTTTCCAGAAAAATTTTATCAATTTTGCTACCAAAATTAAAAGTATTCAAAACAATGAGTCTCTCTTAATATGATGTGAGTTGATCTGAAAATCATATAAATTGACCAGAAGCGTCGTAACGCACTCCCATATTCCCTCAAAGTGTCCAATCAGTAACCAATTTTGCAAACGAATCATTGCACGTTGTTATTAAGTGTTTGAGAAATTTTCGCATAAATTAAAAGGTAAATTACATACACGTTACGCAAATTATGTTTATCCAACAATTTCAGAAAAACTCCTGTTGAATCTGTTTAAAACACAACGCGCACTCTCTGCATTTGGACAGATTTATTGAATAAAAGTTGCAAACAAATAAGATATTCCACCACTTCATATCATAATTAAATATTATTTAAATTATTTTCGTGTGTACTTTTTTTCTGACACATTCTGTAGCTGCATTTTGCATTTAATATCGTTTTAAAATAAATTTGATTTCACTGCTCGTGCAGAGGGAGAGTGGAAAAAGTACGTTAAATAAAATATAATGACTTTTAATAAAGACATTAATTTGCCGTTTGTGTTTTGGGCCAGTCCATGGCAGTTTGGTTGGTTTAATACAAACGAATGAATGCAGAAAAAAAAATACCATCAACATCAACGGACCAATTTAAATTATTTACTTAACCGAATTAAAAAAAAATTGTCATATTTTCCAGATGACTTTATGAGAAAGCAAATTTTATATGAAACACACACGAGTGCTCGTGTGTTGTCCATCAGCCGCAGATTCTTACCCAGCAAACGTGAGCTCAAACGTGTTGAAATGTATCGTGCAATATTTCTTAATTTCGAAATCAATCACTGGGTGTTGAATTAAATTTATATGAATTTATATATTTATTCAGCACAAATTAAAGTCCATCGGGGAGCAAGTTTGTAAGCTAAATATAACCAAATCTCTCTCACCAACCTGCTTTTGCATCACTTGATTTTTATTCTCAATGTCCCAATTGTTGAGTCCCTTTGTTTTGGAAAAAGCCTCTTCCTGGAGATTGCATCCCTTCTTATTTTAAAAAAGAATTTATTTAGATATTGTTTTTGGTTGCCAATAACAAACAACATGTGGGAATGTGGTGCTAACTAAGCAACTCTGTAAGACGGTAAACTTTTTTATTGAAGATTGCAGATGTATTTCTGCTGGTTACTAAAAAGAAGAAAACATAAGCATGCCGCCTACTACCATCGACTCTCACGACTTGTAAAAAAAAAATATTAAGTAGGAGCTTAAAACACATTTTTTTATATTAAAGGATTAACTGCCTGCCTCACGATATCACCAAAAGTTGTTCTATCGTACAACTGCATTTAAGAAGAGTCGGATCTTGATTCTTTTTTTTCTTAAATTTTACTCTACAAAAGAACAATATCTAGTTACATCATATGACAGTTCAAAAGTTGTTTCGTTAAGAATATATAGAGAAAGAATTGAAACTTAATACAGAAGACAGAAAATTGTTCGAAAGCTCAAAGTGCAAATGAGTAGAGAGGAATTTAAATAGGAATAACAGCGACATTAACCTAAAATGAAGGGGTAAAAATTCATGCAAGGTCAACCGTTTGAAAAAGAATATAAAATTAATGCAAACACAATCCATTTAATTGTTGTTAGTTTTTTCATTATTTTAGAAATTATTGTAGATTGTAATAAGTAAGATAATATACCAGCCTTTTGTCCAATTATTAAAAATGTTTATATATGAAATTAATTGAAAATATTTATTAAACGATAACTATTTGACAAACAGTTGCATTTAACTTGTTCCCCATTGCCACTGGCAGCATGTATTTGATTGCATACGAATATGTTTGTTGGGAGATTTGGTTCCATATATTAATTCATATCCGCTTATATTGAACTTATGTATTTCGCTATTTATTTTATTGTTAGTTTGGGTTTATTCTGTTGAAAATTTCTGTGTTTAACTAAATTTTAGTGTCAACCTATTGGCATTTTAAATTTTGTTGTTGTGGCGTTTGTTTATGAAAGTTTAATAGGAAAAGCAAATCATATAAAATTATGGGGTTTGTGGGGGAAATGCAATTCAAATATTGTGCTGTTTACTTAAAATTTTTAATTTACCCCTAGGAAAATTTAAAATTTTCAAAAATCACGAAGCTATTGGTTTTACCAAATTGTAGAAAAAGTCTTGTTCTCATCAGGTCTCCACGCTCGGTGGTCCTAAAAAAGTAACTAATTGTGAGGTCCCATCATTATGAGTATGTGTGTATGAGTGTTTGTCTGTGAATGAGTGTATGTTGCCGGTTTATAACTTTTGAAAAGCTAAACCGAATCAAGCCAAATTGATGTCATTTTCACGGTTGCCTCTCTAAATTTTTCTTCGAGACCAAAATCTATAAAAAAAGGACCAAAATAAAAAAGGAGAACCAATTTTTTAAATTTTATTTGCATACCAGCATAACACAATACTTTTTACACTGAAGTCAAATTGTCAATTTCTGGTTTGTAAGCAAAAGTAACAATCCATCAGTGTTGCCAATATAGCTTTTTGATTTACTACTGTGGGTAGGTAATAATCGATTACTATCAAGTGTTGTAAACGAATCAAATCTTTTACTGTATGTGAAGAGTAATAATTTTCGTAAATACATTTTTAGAGACATGATAAAACTTTCAAAATTTATTTATATTATAATCGTTAACTTTTCATGAAAGAAAAATAAATGAACCAGCCAACCAAACGTAAAAAAACAGCAATTTTTGGTTCAATTGTACCACAGTGGCAACTGTGGTCATTTTATAATAATTTAATTTAGAAATCCTGTGAATTTAAACAGATTCGAAATTGGTTTTCTTAAAATAATTTTAAATGGCTTATCAGCTCTTGACATTGTGAGACAACCTCGATTACCGAAGTGGATACACTCCGAAGTTATAAGTGTGATCATTCAATATTCTCTAGTCTTTTATGGCAATTGAACACCACTTCGATCACCGCTTAACATGTAGGAAATGGTTCATTTTAAAATTAAAATAAGAAAATGTTTGCTCAAAGAGCTCTAGAGCATAAAATAGCACAAAACACAGGTTACGATTGTTATGGTTAATATTAGCAGGGAGTTACGGGGTTGGTCTCTGGGGTCAACATGTTTGCCTATTTTTTTTTACATGGATTAACACTCTTATATAACGATACAACGCTTTCTGTCGCAACATATCGTAACTGTTAATAGTGGTCATACTGTTGCGAGGGCAGATGAAGAATGATGAGAAGATAGAGAATTTGTTGTAGGTTTACTTCCCCGGCAAATTTTCGTGAAAGTACCAACGAAAGAAGGAGTTTAGTGCGTGATAGTGTCCATCGTGGTTTGAAATTCAAAGTTTGAAAATATCAAAGACATCGATAGGAAAATAAATGCTGTCGACATTAATTTCTTCAGCTGATTTTTGAAAATAAGTTTGGAAATTATTAAAAATTGTCTACTTCTGTAACCAAGTGAATTTGCAGGTTCTAATAGGATGATATCTACGCGATGAGGACCTTAAAATCAAAATACTTTGCAGTGATGCGCCTTGACATTGTCCATAAAAACAAAGTAGACTAAACTTAAGAATGTATTTTCATATTTTAGAGTTCAACAAATTTTATTATCTGGCTTCATTTGGTTGTTTCATTCAGTTATTGATATAAATTTTATCTATTATAAAAATCGTACACCTTAAAAAAAAATTTATCGTGTTCCTCTATAACTGTTGATCAACGTCAAGCCAAGACAATAAGAAAAATAAATCACGGCGTACCATTTTTCTTTATCAATTTATACTTTTTAATAACTTTTTGCTATATCGAAGGCACTAACGAGTAGTAACAGGCTGCCAGAGAGAGTTAGTTGTTGTCCTGAAGTGTCCTATTATTGATATTGTTTTGACGTTGTGTTGAGAAATAGTTACAGAATATGAGGGGATATCTTAAGTGACATCAATACAATTTTTCTTACACCTTAACATGAAAAAAACTTAATTGAACATCAAGGATATTCAGTCGATGCTAATACTGATGGCATCGGTAGTGTAATCTGACCTGTCGATATATACCGATAACAGAGAATATCGGTAGTACTCCAGCACTGTTGTTTGACAGAACCCTACACTCACATGAATAGCAGAAAAACTCTACAACGTATTAAAGAATCTAGCGTCTAAGTGTTTTTAATTGAACAAACAGCATAATTTCATTTAAGGTTATAGGGAATAGTCTTAATAATAACCTGTGCCTCGTTTCCGTAACTGAAAGCAGAATATCTCGCATCGAAAAACTAACTATTATGGTTGTCATGCTTTTTTTAATGTAGAATTATCCATAGAATAATAAATTGATTATTATAAAAAACTAACAAAATTTGAAATGCATTAAGGAATATATCCTGACTCATCCCGTGTTTCACAGAGTGACGACAACTTTTTTCGATGCGAGAAGTTCTCACTTCAGTTACAGAAACGAGGCACTGAAATCTACTGTGCAGAATCATACAGAATGAATGACTTCTTTTTTATTTTTACTTGAAAATATAATTAAATTCCAGTAACAACTTACAGGCTAAAGTTGTCACTGCTTAAAACTGACATTCAAAAGCACAAACACATATGATCTTCACACAAACACAAGTGTAATGCGAGATCAATTGATTCTTTATTGCGGCGAAGTTAAGCAAAAGGGAAAAAATTTAGTTCAACAAAAGAAAGTAAAAACTATAATTAGAAATTCAGTAAAAGCTCGGAGCCATATATATCCGATATCTATATTGCCGCTATATCAGCCTCAGCATCGTTCACACATTAAAAATTCTGTGACTAAACGAACAATTTATTTTTCTATTATCAATTACTTCCAAATTGCGCAAACAACTCTGTCAAGATGTTAAGCCTTTTAAATCCATTCAAAGAGTCTATATCTCATACAACACATCTGTTGATAGGGAAATTGTTATTAAATTTGATTTCCTTTGTAAAATATTCGCTCGTTTCAAGTGCACAAAGCACGACATGAAGTTTTGGAATGCACAATTTCGATAAGTGTGAAGATGTAACAACTACAACTGCAGGATTTTATTGTTTGTAATATCATTTTCGCAAAAAACGCGAATGTATACAAGTATTTGAAAATATGAACACACACACACAGACATATTTGTATATATGTTTGTGTTCACATGTGACTATTTAGCGTGTAATACTTTCGCCGCATAATTGCACGAGTATTTGCATTTTGCAAGTCTCAATTCTCAAATGAAGAATAAATGCTTTTTATAAATTCAATGATTGCACACGCTTTTCACTGTAGAACAGATTGTAAAATTTATTGTGATAAATAAAAAATCAGATAAAGAGACAAAGAGTTTATGCCACAACTACTTTTAAATTCGAAAATTATAAATTCTGTTAATTTTTAGTAAAAAATAAAATTGCCAAGTCCGCCATTCTTTTACACAAGAGAACTTGTGACAAAATCATTGGGTAGTTTACAAAAAGCCTTTAGTTGTATTTAGAAAACATACTCCAAGTGTTTAGTCCCAAAAAAAAGTTTAAACAATATTATGGAAGACAATTTGGTTGAAACAAAAACTCTTCAACATATTTTCGTATCACTTATTTTCATTGTCCTTCACACTGTGCAATCTTGTTGATCTCATTGCATTCACTTACACATCTGCATATTCATTTATTAAAACATTTTTATTGTTGTGATAGCTCTCACACACACACATACACACACACATATTAATTTATAACGAGCTCGGCATTGCGGTATATAAAGCAGCGAAAACATTCCACCAGGGCTTTATATGATTCATAATGAAATTGTTTTTCTGCACAATTAAGAAAGTTTATTGATACAATAATTTATTAATAATTGTTTGATAAAATTAAACTTAACAGTTTGCCCTTTTTTCTGTAGTTTAAAGTGAAAGTACGAGTGTAATTGGCATTTGCAGGATTAAACATTCAGAAATGCAAACCAACAAAATAGTGAAGTAAAAGAAGTAGTTTATGGAAGCATTCTACCGACTAAAAAAAACTGCTTGAATTTAGAGGCAGATTTTAGCACTCGTGTGCCATAAACGAGCATAGAATCACATGTAGCAGGATATTTTAGGATTGCAGGAAAGCGAAATTTGGGGTTAATTTTATTGATGATCAACAATAACTTACGAAGACACGAGTAATTATTTTTGCGATGATTTTAATTTATGAGGCTTCTTTCCAGTGTGTAATTGAAAAGTATTGATGAATATTAACGAAGGTTGTCATTGGGAATTAATGTATTTCTTGTAGGATGAGTTCCTCTTAAAGCTCCCACATAATCAAATGCTATCGCACTACACCAGCAACAAAACAATTCAAACATTTCGAGTAATTTAAATCAAACAATTGTTTTGTTTAACACAGTAAAATACACTTTTCAAATAAATATTAAATATAGGATTTTTTTTATAGAGTGTTGCAACTCTGAGTTGGCATCGCTGCTTTATTTGCCCTTCATTCAACAGCTGATAGTTGTGTTTTTTTTAATTTGCTTTGAAATTTCTTATGGATCGACTTACACCAGAGCAAAGCCTGCAAATTGTGGAAATTTTTAATCAAAATAATGGTTCTGTTCGTCAAACTTATCGTGCACTTCTCCCATTCAAAATTTTATTTTCCGATGAAGCCCATTTTTTGATGAATGGGTACGTAAATAAAAAGAATTGTCGCATTTGGAGTGAAGAGAATCCACAAGCTTTTGTCGAAACAGCATTAAATCCACAGAGAATTACTGTTTGTTGCGCTTTATGGGCAGACGGAGTCATTTGGCCCATATGTCTTTAAAAACGATTATGGTCAGAATGTTACTGTTTGTGAAAACTGGTGTTCCAGATTGCGCCTTGTACGCGCTAGCCGTGGCAGCCACATGGCCGAAATCATATTTAAACATTAATGTCATAAAATTTTCTATTTAAAAAACTCCGTTTCATTGATTTCAAAAATATATTACTATAATTTATTAAGATTTAAACTTGTATCACTCTATTAAAAACACCGTATACGAATATAGGAGAACTGTGAAAGCAAGAATTTTGAACATCGTATATTTAAACGGTTAACCGATTAATTAATACCCGATTAAATGTTCAATTAATATGAAATCGTCTATTTTTGTGCTTAAAACTTTTAAATTTGGTTCCATTCCTGATCTAAGAAATTCAGTGAACTTGAACCGGTTCAAACCGGTACATTTCCAGATATCTCGAAAGAGTTAAAAATATATTTTTCAAAGTGGTTTTTATCTCAATAACTTTTTAACTGCTTTATTAGTCGTTTCTACAAATTATTCAGCTCTTAAAAACCACGTCAACCAGGGCAAACCAGGCAAAAATCAGTTTATTCATTCGTGAGATATTGTGAACAACATAATTCGAAAATAAGAAATATATTTTGAATACTCTGAAATTATATAACTGAAATTATATAACTGTTCTCGATTCGTGTATAGTAATCACAAGGGAAGCACTCCTAAACTTAATAGTCCTTTAAATTTGAACCGATTCGAAACGGCCCAGCTTAAAATATCTTAAATGAAGTTTAAGAAAATTAGAAAAACGCATTTTTCAGTAGGATTTTTTGGAATAACTTTTCAAGCGATCGATTTTCTTATTTTAATCCATAACGGCATCAATCTCCCTCCGCTTATAACGTGGGAATCGGTTGACTTGAATACTAAAATTTTTAGACAAAAGCGTTCTTTTGTATTTAATTTCGCTATTGAAATAAGTCCATTATAATTCCATTATAATATATATAATTCCAATATTTTTTGAACAGTGTTATATAATTTCTTGGGGTTTTAAGCGTTTTAGCTCGAAATTCTCAGAAGCATAGAATAGCATAAACACCAGGTTGCGATAGATTTGAGGTTAAGATTAGGGAGAAGTTAAGAGGATGGCCTTTAGGTCCAACTGTTTTCCATATTTTTTTACAGTTTGGAAGCGTCTGTCTGTCATTAATCATTTTACGACAAGCTAATTTATTTACTGACTAAACGCAGTTTCAAATATTTATTTGTATAATAAGACGAGCAAATTCCCATTTGCGTTCATGGTATTAAAAAATATTTTGATTTGAAAATAATTCATCGGTTTTTATCTTCTGAAGAGCCAGACTACGGAATGAAGTTCGTGTATGAACGAAATTGTACTACGTGATAAGGCAGACTATTTACTCTTCGTTTCCGGACAAAATATAAATTCAACATAAAAGACCAAATTTTGAAATTCAGTAAAAAGACAAACACGTTCTAACTAAATTATTCCATTTTACCCGTGGATATTTTACTTTAATTAAATTATTGTGATAATTAAATTTTTTCTTTACAATAAAACCGCAATGGAAATCATTCAAAGGATGAGAATATCGCCGAAGACAAATTTCCAAGTTTACCCCCAGGTTGGGCGTGTATTTCCATACGAAATTTCCCATTCCTTTTGATATTTCAGCCGCGTTTAAAGGAAATGAGTGAATTTCTGAAAAAGATTATTTGATATGACACCAACACCATTTGCAAGGCCCACAATCTTCCAGCAGATATATTGTTTCTTATTGTTGTTGATAGAGCAGCTGCCGCTACCCGCTGCCTCTGCTTAAAGTTTTCCTTAACACACTGGCCATTATGATAATGACAATTACGCATTTTAATGATAACAATCATAAACACCGTCAAAGTAAAGTATCACCATCGCATTAAACACCATTTACTTATTAATTTAAATAACCTCGTGAAGACATTTAATACAGAAACGCAAACAACAAAAAAGAACTGGAAAGGAAAAATACATTCTATCAACATCCTGTTCGCCAATGCCGTGGACTTTTTCACTTCCAATGCCACCAACACTTGAGAGCAACAGCAAGAAGAGAAGAAAAACTCCAGCCACTACAGCCATCGGACGGGCTGCAACGAGAGCAACAATAATTTATTAAATTTTTCAATAATTTCAATGTGGCGCAATAGTCTTTTGTATTGTTGGCTGCTTCCACGCTCTTATTTTTTTTCTTCTTCCCTCTTTTGCGAGTTAAATCGGTTAACAGAAGATTGTTGGCGTGTATCTCTACTTTGGCCCACAATTACTTTTCTCCCCTGTTATATTTCGGCTGTTATGTTTTGCTTTTTTTTTATTGTCGTCTTCTTTTTTTATTTATATATTTTTGGTTCGGTTTGGCTTTTTCCTTTAAATGGTATTGTAACAATTTTTAATTCGTGTTTTTACCATAAAACGTTTAAGCGTATTTGTAGGCGATAAATTAACGTAAGTGCTCCACTTAAAGCTCTTTTAATGACCATTTTCGGTAAGAAGACATCAGTGTCGCCATCTTTTTTCTCATCATTCTTTTATTACAAACTCGGTATGTTGGCCGGCAGTTAAGTTGGCTTATAAAATTTAATAAATATGACCTTGTACTTGTATATCTGGATATGCAGCTGTTGTAGTTGTAGCAAATACTGAAACAGTTTTTCTCTGCAGATATGCACACACACACACACACACATCTGCTGTTGCATGGAACACTCTGGAATTACTTGGATCAAACAAAACAGATAACAACCCTAAACTATTTCGAACAATCACATAAAATTTGTATCCTTTGAGAAGACTTGGATTATTCTGTTATTTGCTAACAAATATTTTATTGATGTAGAATAATTTTTGTCCAAATAGGGGAAGCCTTTTCAGAACTGAGTTGCTATCAAAATATCTATTTAATGGTCGTGGTGTCTCATTTAAACAACTCAAACCCATACCGATTGTAGGGTATTCAAGGCAAGAGTTGAATTCGGCGGAGTGTGACAAGAGAAATCCAAAGTATATTTTGGAAAATAAAACAAACAAAAAAACGAAACAACAATTAACGTAAAAAGGTGGTGATTGTTTGCTGATAATGTTGATACTTGACAACAATTAACCCGTGGCCGCTATTCGTGCCATGAACCAAATTGAATGCTTAAAAATCGTGTGCCTGCTTAAAGGGCACGGCACAGTGGTTCGTAAGTGTTTTATATAATAAAATTCTACATGTCCTCATTTCTGAACATTTTTGTTGCAAAATAAAATGGAAGCACTAGGAGCGCTCGTGTCCTTTTTCATAATAAAATTGCAACAAAGAGAAGCTGTTAACAGATTCAACTAGGCAACTAACCTTGTATTAATGCTTCCGGATCATAAATTTAGGAACGTATTCAATTCTTCGGAGTATCTTTTTTTTGATAAAATTATTAATCCAGCATTAAGAATTATGTCAAGCAATTGTTGAATAAAAAACTTAAGAAAAAAAAAGAAATAGTGATCAGTGAATTCCTATTATGACTTTGATGTTCGTTCTTCTTCTTCTTCTCACTTATTAAAGTGAAAGTTTGAAATAAATATATTTAGTTATTCTAGGAAATGTTGGGTAAAGGTTCCCTGAAGATCTGCATTAGCGCCAGTGAAATGCTTATGGGAAATGACTAAAACCCCTCAATTGATCATTTTGGATTTTTAAGTAAGATTTTGGGAAAGAAGAATCAGCACAATGTTAAAATTAAAGAGGTTTAAAAAAGGACAATTCCCCAAAATATGTATCAATTTGAATATAAAAATAATTTTGTTTTTAATGTTTTTATTTCCTATAGAAAATGGCACAGTTTTTGTTTTACAGTGGCAATTGAAAGGGATTTGAAACATCTAGTCTTAAACGAATTGCTGGCAATTTTAAAGCTGAAGATCTGTTGCAAAAATTATCTGTGCAGTGCTAATTGAAATGTAAAGTTGTCGAGAATTAATTCGAATTAATGTTTTTGGGGGTATTGACACCCGAAAACTGGCCCAGTTCCTAAAGCTGTTTGAGTAAAATGATTGACCATTTTGAATGTTTCTTGATTCTTGCAAGCAATCTCACCATGAGTTTTAAAATATCTGCAATAAATTTCTATAAATTACAACGCGTTGTTTCTTGAATTATCGGAGTATTTATATGCGTGTGTTACAGCTGGTACATATCAGAGTAATTACTTCCACAAAGAAGACGGCATTAAATTTAAAAATCTCGTTCCTGTTGAGTTATTCTTCGTATTAAAAAAAAAACACGATGGCTACGGAATAGATGCTACAATTGAATCACTAAATTAAAAGTAAATGAAAAAAAGGAGCTTCGGAATGCTCTCCGCGCTACTTCACAGCAGCCTCAAGGGATAGATAATAATATATATAATATATTTGAAATTTTGCAATAAATCAAAATAATATGTCCTGCAATTTAGTTTCAATAATGGTTAACTCGAATAGAATATTAAAATCATTCCGTCAGAGCTTCAGATAAGAGTAGATCAAGTGTGAACCATTTTTGGAAACCATCAAATAGAATTGTCCCAACAACAACAAGCGTTCTCCACTTCAATCTATGAATGGTTTTACAAAATTTGTTTTAACTAAAATTTCACGAAATAGAAAAGAGAAAAATTTTTAATATAATTTCACAGTTCTATTAAAAGCCCTCAAATATCCCCGTAACACTTGGTAACACTCTTATATTTATTAACACAATTATTCCCTATTAAAACACTGTCAGTTGCCATTTTTTCTAAGCATTTCATTTCGGCCTTCAGTATTTGTAGCTTCATTTTTCTTGGCTGCCTTTCGGAACTTTAGATAGAGTTTGTGGTGTCGTTAGTTATTACGGCTAATTACAGCAGGACTTTTGCAAAGGCGTATATAACATTTCATTAATCTTATCAAGGCCATAAAAAAGGCTTTTTGTTTCACCTTTATTGTGTACACAAACAATAAACGATGTGCTTAAAGGACCAAACAACTAAGTTTGTTGGCATTTTTATTGCTGTTTTTTTTTGCTGGTCTGTTGATTTGTTTTTGTAATTCAAATAAGGAAAAAAGGAATCAAATATTTAATATGTTTAAGGATTGTTAATGCTTTTGCATTAAAAATTTAGTTTCACTATTTTCTTTCGAGAAAAGAACAATAAATAAATTTGCAAGATAATAAAAATTGGGAAATAAATGTTAAATTTAATTTAAGTTTTCTATTGTTGTCGTTGTAAACAGGACTGTATGCGATAGACTTAGCATTCCGTCTGAAATTTTCTCGATATTAATAACGATTCCATAAGGATACAATCAAAATACTGGGAAATCAAAATACTGTTTCAGAGCAAAAATTCTTGAATATCTTAATTTTTTAAATATTTAAGTGTCTACATAAACTCAACTGCTTCTTTCCCATTTTTCTTTTGAAATATATTTCGTTTGGGAAATAAAAGCAAAGAAAATCGATTTCAGTTACGGAGAAATAAAATTAAGGTCGCCCCATTTTTCGTATACAGAGACCCGGAAAGCTTTTCTTCCCAATAAAACTTGTATTTTGGTTCATTATTGTTTTAAACTTATTAATTTTTTTTTAAATTTTTCGTTCGATTCTCTTAAAAGTGATTTCTTTCAGTTATTTATAGTTTATTAACTAAAACTAATTTTTTTTATAAACGTTAGACCCGCCCGGCTTAACGCAGGTGTTGTGCGTTTCTCATCACCATTAAAACTTAGCAAATTAATTTAATATTTTTTATCTCATATAATTAAAGGTTCCCAGCCTATAAAATATATTTTCATTAAATTTTCAACTGCTTGGATACAAATTACAAGAAGACGGAAGGTTTCGTTGCAAATATTTGTTGCTTGAAAATGGTTTAAGGTGTCGGGACTGTTTAATTTTCCCTTTTTGTATGTTTAATATATTTAATGGCTTTAGCAAATTTATATCCTGCGTACAGGTGCGAATGAGCACTTTAAGCCATAATTGAAAATTTCTCTTCTTTTCGTGTTACATAAAATTTAACACACGAAGTTTGCTTAAGTATCAGCGTACAGACAAAAATGGTGAGTAAATGAATTTGCATGCAACAAATATTTTTGGGGTGACTTTAGGCAACTGCCAAGTGCTTCTGTTCTATTTCAGGAAACTTTAGTTAAAACAAATTTGAACAAGCATTCATAGATTAAAGTGGAGAACGCTTGTTTTTGTTGGAATAACTCTATTTGATGGTTTCCAAAAATGGTTTTCACTTGATCTGCTCTTATCTGAAGCTCTGACGGAATGATTTTTATATTCTATTCGAGTTGTATATTCTTCAAACTCTCTTGCAGCTTATATTATTTCGGGTTATTGCAAAATTTCAAATATATTATTCATATTATTATATATCCTTTAAGGCTGCCTGGAAGTAGCGCAGGAAGCATTACGAAGCTCCTCTTTTTAGTTACTTAATTTAATGATTCAACTGTAGCATCTATTCTGCAGCCATCATGTTGTTTTTTAATACGAAGAGTAACTCAACAGGAACGAGCTTTTTAAATTTAATGCCGTCTTCTTTGTGGAAGTAATTACTCCGACATGTACCAGCTGTAACACACGCATATAAATACTCCGATAATTCAAGAAACAACGCGTTGTAATTTACAGAAATTTCTTGGAGAAATTTTAAAACTCATAGTGAGATCGCTCGCAAGAATCAAAGAACATTCAAAATGGTCAACCATTTTACTCAAACAGCTTTAGGAACCGGGCCAGTTTTCGGGGATCAACGCCCCCGAAAACATTAATTCGGCTTAATTGCCGACAACTTTAAATTTCAATTAGCACTGCACAGATAATTTTTGCAACAGATCTTCAACTTCAAAATTACCGGCAATTCGTTAAACACTAGATGTTTCAAATCCCTTTCAATTGCCACCGTAAGACAAAAACTGCCCCCTTGCAACGTTTAGAATATGACAAAAAATTTTATTTATTTACAACATTAAAAACAAAATTATTGTAGTTTTAAAATTAGTGGTTTCTTAAAACTCTTTAATTTTAATTATGTGCTGGTTCTTTTTTCCCAAAATTTAACTAAAAAATTAAAAGTGATCAATTGAGGGGTTTTAGCTGGTTCTTATGCGCATTTCACTGGCCCTAGTGCAGATCATCAGGGAACCTTTACCCAACAGTTCTCAGAAAAACTTAAGATTTTTATTTCAAGCTTCCACTTTAATAAGGGAGAAGCTTAGAAACAACTATCAAAGTCATAACAAAAACTCACTGATCACTTTTCCTTTTTTTATTTTCTTACGTTTTTATTCTACAATTGGTTGGCTTTTTTCCGACTCTTATTGTAGTTGTAAGAGAAATAAAAAACAACAAAAACTAACAACTGTTTTAATGTAAAAACTATTTATTTAGAGTGTTGCTTTATTTTGCTTGATTCTGATATTTATTTGAAACTTCTCGCTTATTAAAGTGGAAGTATATCTTATGTGGAAGAATATCTCAAGATTTTCTGAGAAAAATGTTGGGTAAAGGTTCCCTGATGATCTGCATTAGGCCCAGTGAAATGCGCATAAGAACTAGCAAAAACCCCTCAATTTATCACTTTGAATTTTTAAGTATCATTTTGGGAAAAAAGAGTCAGCACGAAATTATTGTCTAAGAGTTTATAGGACGATTCCCAAAAATAAGTACAAATTAGAAGAAGTTTTAAAGCTTTTTAATCTATTTGAGTGACATAATTCTAGAAATTGTAGTTTGTGGCAGAAACTTATGCCCTTAAGGATAAAAAATATCCTGATTATAACCTAAAGAGTCCAAGTATTTGTGGTGTATCCATTGAAAAAGGCATTTAATATATATATTTAAGTAGTTCTTAAATCATATATACTTTTGTTTCGTATGAAATACGACTTTCTTGCCGATTGGATTCACCAAAATTATAAATGAATTTCATTTACACTTGTCTTTATAAATTTTAGCTGACAGTTTATTTTTTTCTTTTCAGGTTAAATGTGACCAATTTTTTAAAATATATGTAAAAGTTGACAGTGCTGTACCATTAATTTGAATTGCTTTCCGTAGCCAAACAAAAATTCTCTGCTTCGCAATTTATTGACGAGAATACAATCAATCGATTGTGAAAAGTTTTATTTCTTTGTTTTCAGTGAATAGCCAGCGAAGAAGAAATAATGATTTGATTGGCTCATAAATAAAATATAAACGGATGAAGAGATGATTGGGTGGCCTTTTTATTCTCTGTATAGAAGATATTTTAATGCCAGCAATTTTTATAAATGTAAAAGCAAGAAAACTCAAAACCAAAATTAAATGTTTAAAGAAAAATTTAATACGAACAGGCAGCAATTTAAAGTCAAGTCTTAGTCTTCTATTTAGAGGCATTTGACAGGACATGTTTAATATCTGCTGGTGAAACTCTTTGTCCTTATGAATAGTCCTTAAGGCTTCAAGTTAATTCAAAACAATTATCCTTATCGCAGCCCGCCATTTGAAAGAAACGAATGAAAGTCTAAATTAAAGTTTCCCATGTTGAAGATACGCGATAAGCAGAAATGAATTTTATATGGAACTGGCGGCAAATGCAATTTGTGGCAACAATTGCTCGTAGTGGTATTTTGATTAATCGCCGATTTACATGAGAAGTTCACAATGATGCAAAATCATGTTGATGGCCAGAATTGAGAATTTGGTTTATATAAAAACATGTTGGTTTTTGCAATTTTTCTTCTGTACAATTTTGTCCTCTTGTTTCTTTTTTCCTATTTTTTTTTTGCCAGTTTGCATTTGTTAGCTGCAATTGTTTATTTTGGTTCAATACAATTTTCGATTCTTGTTTTTTCCCCCTTTTTACTTTTGCTCATGCATTCTGGTTTCTGCAATTTTTCCCTGTAATTTATTTTAACGAATAGTTTCCGTTTGTAATATTTTTCCTTTCTGGGGTTTCCTGCTTAAACAGGAATACCATTTTTTACAATAAATAATTTGTTAAACTATAAAATATAACATACAAACATTTTATTTATTGATTGACTGGCTGAGTAGCTGACCTCAAACGTGAATGTGTAGACTTTTGAAAATCCACTACAAACACAATTTGAATGCGATATATGTGTATGTATGTATGTGTGTGTGTGTGTGTGTGCCGAGTTACCTACACCAATTGATGATTTAAAACTCTCTACAGTTTGCTGGAAAAGCCAAACTCTAGAGTGGCGGTTAAGTGGTTGTTAAATTGTATATATTTTTATATTCGTTTTCAAGCGCATATTATTTTTTGAAAATAAATTGAATCAATATTTTTGGTAAAAGTCACGACTGTTATCGTTGCAAATATAAAACGGAATAACTTTTGTAAAAATATAAATTGGAAAATATTTGCGTTGTATGTTTTTAGGCTGTCACAGCAGAAATACAATCAAATAACTGTATAATTTACAGTTACGCAAAAGGATTGCATATATCATTTCCAGGACTATCAGAATCAATATTTATTGAATTCTATTTATTAAAGTTAACAAAACAAATGCTGGTGCATGTTGTGAAGTAACACATGTCTGGTTGGAACATATTTTCAAAATTTATCAGATCAACAATTCAATTATTTAAAATTCCCAACAGCATTTAAGGAAAAGATCTCGAATGTTTTAATAACAAGTTTAATCAAAATATATCAAACTTCAGTTAAAGTTCATCTCTATTTTTAGATACTCTTTTAGACAATGCAAGCAAAGAGTATATGAAACTGTTGTAAAAATCACTTCGTGAATTAGACGATCCGATATAAGACTTTATTTCCAAAAAAAAAACTTTAATTTTTTTTATTTAATAATAATTTTGTATAAATTAAAATATGATTTAATCTGTTTGATTTTATTACAACTGAGTTCCCAAAGTTTTACTACAAAATCAGCAGGATCACTTGAAGGGTTTCCGTTAGTTTTCATGCACACTGGGGCTAATGCAAATAAGTAGGTTACCTTTGCCCAACATTTTTTATAATAACTTTTATTTATACAAACAGGAATTTAAAAAGTTATCAATATCATAACAGGAACTCATTGATTACTTTCCCCTTTTATTTTTCTTACTTTTTTATTGCAAATCGGTTGTCTCTTTTACCAACTGTAAATGAAGTTATAAGAAAAGTATTAAAGACAACAAACAGCCTTCAGTGCATTTACACCTGAATGGAATTTAGTATTTACAAGATTTCGAGACAAATCTAGTAAATTTTGAAAAGATTTTTTATAAAGATTTCATATAAATCTACTGATTTTTATTGCAACTCTTTTGTTGTAAAAACAATCATCTAGGGTATTGTCAACTTACGCGCAGGCACTCGAATTTGTAATTTTTGATAAATTTTTAGAAAAATAGAAACAGTAGGATTTATAAAAATGGAAGAATTTGAAACGACAATTTCTAAAAGACCATCCCAAAACATGTAGTAAATTAAAAGTCATTTTTGATTGCAAGTAATTTGCATTGAGCACAACAAATGTTTTCAAAATCCGCAACATTTTCATTATCAGCATTCACGCGTATTTTTAGTTTTTAACACTTGTGAGGTTCCTTTTTGTACAATTTGCCCGTTAAAACTCTATTTAAATAAATAATAAATAGTTTGATACAAAATAATTTAAACACTCAGATGTACTTAAGAAAATTAAAACTAAAAAAGTTTGTTTTTAGAAACGTGGAATAAAAACCAAATTCAGATATCAAATTTTTCCATTCAATCCTGAGATTTATTTATTCCTCAGGAAACCAAAATTTTTATTCGTGATTCTTATTTGTTCCCACGATTATAAAAGTTATTTCTTTATTTTCATTTACTGATCAATATATAAAAGTTATATCTTTAATTTTTATTTATTTTTGGAGATAGTGAAAGTTATTTCTTGACTTTCATTTTTTTCCAAGAAATCAAAAATTATTTCATGAGTTCTATTTATTTTTCAGGAAATAAAATATCATTCGTGATTTTTATTTATTCCCATTATTATAAAAGTTATATCTTGATTTTAATTTATTTCGAGGACAGAAAACACAAGTTATTTCGCAATTTCTATTTATTCCTCAAAAACTAATAATTATTTCTTAACTATTATTTATTAATCAGAAAATAGGAGTTATTTCTAGAGTTTTAATTAAGCTAAAATTAATAATAACCGATGAGACGGGATTAAATGCAAAAACTATTATTTGATATATTAAATAATTTTTCTCATGACTATTTAGTCCCCCAATGACATTATTTGTAGGCGATATAATAAAAGTTTAAAAATAACTTTTATTTTGTAATAAAAAAAATAAATTCTATAAATAATAAAACAAGCAATAACTTTTATTTTTCTGGAATAGCTAAAAATCAAGAAATGATTTTTATTTTCTGGTCATAAAATGAGCTTCAAAGAAATAACTGTTATTTATTTTAGAATAAATAAAAATCCAGGTATAACTTTTATATTTCTGGAATAAATAAAAATTAAGAAACAACTTTTGCTATATTAATATTTATATAGGCTAATTGTTCTAACTTAGTTAAAATCTCAGAAGGACATGATGATAAAAATTCCTAGGCACAAAGGAAGTCAACATCAGTTTTATTCAACTTACACAGCAGAGCAGAACAGCTGTTTTCGAAAGCCGCTACACTTTCATCTTCAGTGCTCATGTGTATATTGTGTTTACCACCACTGTTTAGGTGGCTCAGTTGAATATGATAACAGTTCGTATTTACACAAATTTTATTGTGAAAAACAATCCGAGAACTGTATCAACCTGATGTTAACACTTGTGTGTTATGATACCTGTGTTACCATTTGATTATTTTCTTCAAGTCCCATTTTTCTGAATTTTTTGTTCCATTATACATTAAGTCAAAGTTGACTTCCTTTGTGCCTAGGAATATTTATCATCATGTCTTTCTAAGATTTTAACTAAGTTAGAACAATTAACCTATATAAATATTAATATAGAAACAACTTTTATTTTTTGATCAGCAAGAGAAAGTTAAGGAAATAACTTTTATTGCTTCATGAGTTAATAAAAATCAAGAAATGATTCTTATTTTCTAGTCATAAAATGAACATCAAAGATAAAAGTGGAACAAATAAAAATCAAGAAATGACTTTTATTATTCTGGAATAAATAAAAATCAAGAAATAACTTTAATTTTTTGATCAGAGAAAGAAAATTAAAGAAATAACTGTTATTTTCTGCAAAATAAATATCTGGAAACATTTTTGAATAAATAAGAATCAAGCAGATAACTTTTATTTCCTAAGCCAAAAATGAACTCAAGAAAAAATTATTAAAGGCGTTTTCCCCTTGTGGAATAAATATAATGTCGATTTCTTTTCTAGAAAATAATGCAACATTTTTCACACTTTTTAACAGAAAATGGCAACATTTTGCCATTTTAAAATAAATCATTTATTAGAAATGAATCCAACATCCCTCACGAAAAATAATTGCTGTTTAAAAACTTTTCCAAACCGCCACTTTTTACAAAAATAGGGGGGAAAATAATACAAGTTTGCTACAAAAGAAAACGCCATAACATTTTATCACATCTTTTCTAAAATTTGGCATTTTACAGCAGTTTTAAAAAAGAAATGTTTTTTTTCGTGAAGAAAGTTAAGCTGATTTCTAATAAATTCTTTATTTTCAAATGGCAGCACGTTGACATTTTCTGTTGAAAAGTGTAAAAAATGTTGCACTCTTTTCTAGAAGAGAAATCAACAAAAACTTTAGTTTTTAAAATAAAACGTATAACCGCTTTTTGGGCCAATATAAGCCCAAACGAGACCCAATTTGTAGGCAACAGTTTGGCAAACAATAAGCAGAGATGTTTATAGCTCATTATGGCCACGTTAAACATAAAATCGTTACCAGTTTTGTGAAAATGTTCTTCTTACAAGACACCGAAAGACATGATAAAGCAAAGGAAGTGCAGGTACATCTCACATTCAAGCGACTCGCTTTGCTATTGAATATTCAAAAACAAACAAAAAATAAACAAATTAAAGTCACCAACAAACCGCTTTCATTGTTACTCGACCAGACCGACTGCATAACGAAAATCGATTTCTTCCAAATTGTGCTCTTTAGGGTCACTGTCTTCCGCTGCTGGCTTGTAAGATGCCAATGAAAAGATTTTGTAATCAAATATTGTTGCGTAAGATTTTCACTTTTTAATATTCGAAACTGGCGGCCGCGGGGTAAGTGAATTATCGTCTTCTTCTTGATGATTATCGTGCCAGATGGATGGTTTAATATCTGATCTAACAGATTAAGTGTGTTTATGCAAATATTTATGTATTTATTGTTTTAAACTGAAACAAAATTGCCATAAATATTTATTTGTTTATATTAAAGTGCGAGAAAAAACATTTTCGATTTGCATAAAATTGTATCTTGTCGTTTTGAGAAGTACATTAAAAGATTTGCATATAAATTATTTTATTTGTTTTTGTTTTTTTTTTTCCTTTTGGAAGCAGTAAATTGCTTTTCTATTACTTCTGTCTCTAACTCTCTCTCTCTCTCTCTCTCTCTCTCTCCTAATTTTTAGTATTTTTCTTTTTACTTATCTGATGGTTTTGTTGCGCACTTGATTATGTTTTGCAATTCGATTATAAAAATTGTTGTTGCTCTGTGCCAAAGAATGTACATGAATTTGATAATAAAACTTCCTTGTCTTGATTTAATATTAAAAATGTAAATTTATGAGTTAATTATTTTAGAAAATCTGCATATTCTATTTCATATATTTATGGGAGTGGATAAAAATCTGTGAGTATAAATCCTGTTGTGTGGCTTTTCGTTTTAACAACAAACAGCGACCTTGAAACTTTTCTAGAATGATTTATTCGTTTGTTTTTTATAAAATTTGTTTGGCCGCCGATTTGTATTTTCTGTTAGCCGAGGGAAACTATGGCAGCATTAATTATTGCCAGCGACTGACCTAATACTTCATGTGGAGCTGCTGACATCGTCTAACATTCGTAATAAAAATATATATTTCTGCGATTTAACTAGAAAGATCCGGAAAGTTATCAATTCATTTCATATTTACGGTATCTATTTTTATAAAAATATATTTTGGAAAACAATTTTATAAATACCATAATGATTCTGATAATAAAAAGAGGGAAATAATTTCAGCTTTTTCAAATAAAAGTATCACTGTTATTTTATTCCAGTCTACAGACAATTTATCTTTTAAAAAATATATTAATTTGAAATTTTTTTAAATAAAATTATATGAAAATCTCTCCATAAATGAAATTATATATCTTCATGTAGTTTATTTGAAGCTACACAACCCCTGCTATTTATTATTTAAATTAGCCCATTTGCTTATGGTCTGGTATTGGATATCTTTTAAATGAAAAAATAAATAAAATAAATATCATGACTGCTGTTTTTATTTTTAGTTACATCTATTTTATAAATCCGTTTTCATTGCTTCTGTTCAACATTCAATTGTGGTTGTGTTGCAAGCTGGCCGGTTATCTGTGTTTCCTGGTGTCTGCAGCAGTCGACCATCGCTGTAAGCGGTTCCCTTAGAAACAAAAAACCTTAAGTTTACGTAATATTTTATGCTGCAGATACAAGGGTTAAAAGATATTTAATAAAAATAAAAAAACTAAAAATAATCACAAACGTTTAAACATATTTAGTGAAAAAATTCCACACAACCTAACGAACAGGTTTTGATGATCAAAGAAAGAAATTTGCAAACCTCAAAAAAAAAGTTCAACAAATAAACCGGTAGAAATTCAAAAAAGCGTTGGGAAACGATATTGAAAAATGAGTGGAAAAATATCGAAAAAGAAATGCACTTCCACATAAATAAATGTGTCGTGTAACTATAAACACGGTTGGCTGGTGCTGGTCTTTCTTTTTTTTTTTGTTTTCTTCTGTCTTTCTCGTGTCATTTAAAAGTTAATATCCACAAAAGAAATTAACCAACGTTTAGTTGTGTAACAACCAGATAACGATACACACACGCGAACTACCAACGACAAGATGTATGACAACAACGTTACAATAAGGCAACAACAAAGCAGGAGATGCTTCCCTATGACTGGAATGATGAAAACGTCATGTGTGCTAATGCAGGCACTGTTATTGATGCTAAGCGGGCTAACAAGTGCCAGTACTTTGGCCGACAGTGAATTGCATAATTTAAACGCTGTTGGTAAGAAACTCTAACCTGCCTGAACTACAGAATATTCGCTTTAATATTATTAAAAAATAACATTCTCTTTAGAAGTATTTAAACCGGGAACAACGGATACCCTGGCAGTCAAGCAAACCAAACAGGGTTTATATCAACACCCTTTTAGTATTGGTGGCTTCATGGTGCCCACATCTCCCCTGGCTGGCTGTCCATTATGTGATTCATCAGTTTATAGTTATTGTTCACATAAATTAATACACGATTCATGTTGCTGTGATTTTCCAGGTAATTTATTTCTTTTCTCTTTCCATTTATTTGCATTATAAATCAATTTTACCCATCAATTAAATTCATTTCTTTCTTCTGACATTTACTGCACTGATTGTGCTCATTAATTGATATCGTTTCACTGGCAGTGGGAAATGTGCATAAAACTATTTTTCAATTAAAAAAGAGTATTTAATCAGTTGCGCTTTCAATTGTATTTTATTCTTTATTTTTAAATAATTTATAATTTACTTGAAAATACAACGGCAAATGTAAATAATAGGGTTTGCCAGTTAATTGGAAATTTCATGCTTGAAGCGAAATTAGTTGTTGTGGTCCTTTATTTCTCCTACAACTACAATTAGAGTCGGAGTAAAAGCCATCCAATTGTAAAATAGTGATCGGTGAGTTCTTGTTATGACTTTGATGTTTGTTTGAAGCTTCTCACTTGTTAAAGTGGAAGTTTGAAATAAATATTTTAAGTTATTCCAAGAAATGATGGGTAAAGGTTCCCCGATGATCTGCATTAGCCACAGTGAAATGCGCTTAGGAATTAGTTGAAAACTCTCACTTGATCACTTTAAAATTTTTAGTAAGATTTTGGGGAAAAACAATTCAGCACATAATTGAAATTAAAGAGTTTAAAGTATAGGAAAATTCAAGCCATAAAAGTTTGGAAAAAATTATTAAAAGAAATGGGTCCTGAGGAAAATATTTAAACGGCAACATAGGAATTCAATGTATACAATTCTCGTATGCTATTTCATAATTAAAAATTTATAAAAGTAAAAACTGTTGTTGTATTCAACGAAGACAAGCGTTTACTGATGATGAACAAAAATACAGAAGACAACACAGTCCAAGAGTACTGTGTAGCGGCTTTCGAAAACAGCTATTCTACTTTATTGCTTATATTAATATATAACCTCATGAATTTTCATCATGTCTTTCTGATTTAAACCGCCTTAAGGGCACTAGCCTACAATATGATACCCCCAAATATTAGCCAAACTCTCTTAACCTCATAATAGTTTACCAAAAGTTTCAATTTTATTTATTTATTATATATTTTATTTACTGCAAAGAGGTTAAAAATAAATACATCATAATAAAAATTATCATGAATCAACGCACTTGCAATGGCAACTAAAATCAACTCAATAAACTGGTGCTGCAAACGCATTTAATTTTCTGTTTACTTTTTCAACTTTAATAATTGTTACGCCCTATTGCATTTTAATTAAAATTTTATATTTTAATGTATTTCCAGGTGCTGCCGCATATCAAAAGCCTCCGCAATGTGCCCATTATGATTGCAGGTTGTTGTATGCCAAATCTTGTTACGAGCATTCATTAATTAAAAATTGTTGTTGTAATAATCCTTATTAAACACAAAAAGCAACAAGAAATCTATTATTCCTAGTGTTATTTATTTTACATGTACTTTACCTTATATACTAAAATACATATTAGCATAATAGTGTTATGTGTGAGTGTGTGTGTGTGTGTGTGTGTGTGTGTGTTTACACAATAATTGCTAATGCTGTTGCTAAAACTTTAATATAGAGAAAAATGGGAATGCATCAACAAAAATAAATAGAGCAAATTTGAATAAAATTGATGCGAAAAAATAGAAGTGATTTACATATTTATTTAAATTTATATATTTTTTTTTTTAGAAAATCACTTCTATAGGTAACGATTGCATGAGAGGTCTTTTAAATAGAGTTGGAGATCCTTGTAAAACAAGTTGGAAAAAAGTTATTGGTTAATCTAACCAATTTTGGTAGTAGCTGAACTATGAACTGTAAATTGTTTCGTACGACTACAGTATTTCTGTTGGTTAAATAACTACTTTACAGTAGTAACTGGTATATTTGTAAAAATATCTTTTTTCATTGCTTCAAATAAACAATTTAATTTACTTACTTATAAATATAATTATATTTATTGAATAAATAAAAAGATCTAAATTAAAATTAGTACTTTTTTGCTTATATAAAATCTAACAATTTATTTAAATTAAAATAACCACAAAAAGTGGTTTCAAAACTGTCATTGTAAGAATCTATGGCTTCAATTCTCATTCAGACTTAATTTCAAAACCGCAAATTAAAAAATATTTTTGATCCTTTTTTTCTCAAAATGTTGCTTAAAAATTCAAAGTGATCAATTGCGGGATGTTATCCAGTTCTTATGCGCATTTCACTGGGGCTAATTTAGATCATCAGGGAACCTTTACCCAACATTTCTTACAATAACTAAAGCTATTATTTCAAACTTACTCTTTAATAACACTGACTAAAATAAACTTTTCATTTGTCACATGAACTTTTTTGGTGTTTTCTGCTTTATTTTGACTTCCTTAGGTTGAAAACAGAGGTAGAAAAAATCTGACACCTATAATTTTTTATACAGGAATTTTATATATCATAAGAACTACTAATTTACATGCAATTATGCTCGATAATACGTTTTTTTAAAATAAAAGCTATGATTTTGTAGAGTATTTGACCTGAGACTGGTCTCTTGCAAGAACTACATTTGCCCTGGTATCGTTTTTCCATGCCGGCATTATCCTAAAGGAAACTTTCGTCGTTTTTGTCGTTAACGGCTCCCAGGTTCTCGGGAAAGAAATCGTGTGGAAGAAATTCGTGTGACAAACACTTTGTTGATCAGTGTAATTTGTGTTATATATTTTTAATTTGTATTAATTTATATTTTTCATTTACATTAACTGTTAATTCACATTTTACTTTAAATAATTTAACTGTAGCTCTTGTCAATATAAAATGAGATCCCCATTTCGACGCTGCACTCAGTCCAGACTATGCTTACGCTTTATTTTATCTTAATTATCGCTGTGAGGCCCGAACTAATAGTGCCCGTAACACTCGGGGTGAAATTGGGTATCTCTTGTTCCATTTAAGAGCCACCTCGATAGCTAATCCGGCTCGTTCAGGGTGCTGCTTCCAGTTAATAATATCGTCACTACTTTAAATAGATAATACCGAGTATTCTGCTATGCCTCGAGCGCAAAGGAAAAAACCAGCAAGAAAAACAGACTCCGAAAACGACGAGAGCTGGACAGTCCTTTCCAGCACCAAATTTACAACTACCTCATCCATAACGACTAAAGTTCAACATGCCAATAGCACATTCCAAGCATCAGCTTGTAATCCACATTTCTGCCAGCGATTCTAAGTAACAAACTACTGTCATCACGTGAACATCCTGATGAGACCCCAACCAATATCCGGCCACAGAGTCACCTAAGACTGACGAAGGAAGCAACGAATTTCGTCCTAGTAACCCCTACTGCGAACATGCACAAACGTTAACATCATCTATGCAAAGGTGTTGCCGGCACATAATCATAGACCTCTGCTTGCTCTGGTTGCTGACGAACTTCATCAATTTACCCTACCGGTTGGTATTTCATATCATTGTAAGCCCCTCAGCCTACTATCGACTCATAGTTTTTCATGGACCTAATCAGGCGACTCTTCACATGATTATTCTACTGATAGCCTACACTCCTATTGCTCTGTTAGTTCAGCGATTGAACAGGAGCAGATAAGTTTTGTGGGTTACCAGCAAAGGCAACGTCAAATAACTAATTGACCCTTTCAGCCGCTTTGAACTACAACACTAACATGCATATCGTAACCCCGGATCATGAATATGATATAAAATTTTTCTGATCCTTATTAACATGTGGTTTGATTAGTTATTGTCGGGATATTCTGAATAACGAAGGCATAATAATACTGGTCGCTGTACATTGTCGACAGCGATTGGCACCACCGTGTACTAAAGAACGAAATAAATACGCTGCCATCCTTTTTTTTTTTTCATTTGTAGTCAAGCCACTAAAATTGTATTGCAACACTATTTTTTGTAAAATTTTATTTTACTATTTCAAGTTGGTTGTTTTTACTGTTTTTATTGGTACGTGCAACTTAAACCAACAAAATTGGTTAGATCTACCGACATTTTATTTTTACTTTATTTGAATTAAAATATCTCCACCGTCTCAATAAATATGTAGTTTATTTAAAAAAGGAAAAGACTAGTCCTGTTGAGACAGCTTTTGTAAAAAGTTTCGTACCCGAAATATAAATTCGAATATAAAACTGCTTTATCTATTCCGATAGTAGTTTTAACAGTTTGTTAACTAAAAATTTAATATCATTTGATCAAAATTTTTTTTTTTTTCATTTAGCTAATAATATTTGCATCATTTCGAAACGTTTAAATTAAATACACATTTCGTAATCGTCATTAATTGTTGACTTGCTATTTAAGAAATGTGAGAAATATTTGCATTGTCTTTTTTCAGCAAATTAAAAATTCATCATAATAAATATATTTAAAAAAAAAAAAAACTTATACGGAAATAAATGCTGGAAGCTTTTTGTTTATTCAATATTTTTTGCTTTGAAGCATAAATAAAATTGTTTAACAAAACACTGCACAAGATTGCTATTGACCAACTGTCTGTTTACAACTTTCACCTCTTCAGATGAGTTAATAACAAAATTAAGCAGCAAAAGGGTATAAAAAAGTTATTAACGAAAATCATATAACAATACTTATGGGCAGAAAAGAAAAGAAAAACAAAAATAAACCAAAAACTAATAACAAAATAAAAAGGTTGAGATGTTACTTGGCCAACGAATGTTTTTGATGAAAACTTATTTATTTCAACTACATATTTTTACTCTACCAACAGTTTAAGAAATCACTGCTGTGAAATTAAAAATAAAGTTTAATTGCGCTGTTCGACTAGTGCGTTTTATTGAAATGAAATGATTTTAAATTAATTTTATGAGGAGAGATAATAAAACAATGCACTTACTGAAGGTGGTGTGCGGTGTGAAATTCCTTTCAAGCTGTGCGCAAGCCCATAAAAACCAGCATAAAAAATAAATTAAAAAATTCATTAAGGAACTGTGGGATAAAAAGATGTGATGTAAATAGGCAGACGTATTATCTTAGAAATTTATTTTATGAACAACGAAATATAGGCGAACTGATCTACTGGTCTCTTGAGAAAATTCGAGAGACTAGTGCTGATTTCTTTTCTGGAAAATAGTGCAACATTTTTTACACTATTTAACAGAAAATGGCAACATTCCAATTTATGAAATTAAGCGATTTATTACAAATTTATCAAACACCTCTTACGATAAGTAATTTCTGTTTTGAACCTCCCCTAAGCCTGCCCCTTTTAGAAAAGAAGTGAATAAATGTTACATGTTTTCCAGAAAAGAAAACGCCATTAAAGAAATAATTCCATGTAATTTTGTCTACTTGTTAATATGATCGACGCTGCTCTATAATTTAAAATCATGAAATCTTCGCTGTGTAATTTGTAACATTAAGGGACTGCCTTTGAATTTGTTGCTTCATGATGCGGTCCCCACCGGACGATATATCACAGTGACTGTGGCAGACTGTTGCTAACATAAGGTTTTGTTGTAGGCAACATGAAATGAAAATTGCTGTCTCTCTCTCTCTCTCTCTTGTCAAGGTCTTATAATCCTGAAATTAAGCTTCTCAAGACTCTACAATTTGAAATCGAAATAATAATTTGCTTTGAAGAAGACAAAAATTGTGTTCAGGAAAATTGTCAATTCAGAAAAACATGACAAATATTTCAAAACACAAGGGGGGGTCAATATCAGTTTTATATATTAAACTAACAAAGTAGTATAGCTGTTTACCAAGGCCGCTACACTTGCATCATCGACACAGTTGTATATTTTTATTTATTACCAAACAATTGATAAATGATCCAGTTAAATGTGATAAATGTTTTTATTTGTACCAATTTTATTGTGAAAAGGAATATAAGAAGCGTATCAAGCCGATGATAGCACACTCGAGCTAAGTCCCCGGGTTTGTCTTTCACGTCTAATTTTCTATATTTTATGTTACATGTTTCACAAAGCAATTGGATTAACCAAATAAGTCACACAGCTCATGTGACAGATATTCTACGTGGTTGTTATATGGACTCTCCGCCGAGATAGTGCGATTTGACTACGTTAGTTTTGCTCAAAGGGGCTATTCTAGGTCGAACAACAAACCACAAAGCCCATTATAAGCCATGCTATCGATCATATTCAGCCTAATTTATACGGCAAAGTCGAAGAGAAATTAACATATTCGATGTGTTCAACCCAGAGAAGACGTAGCGGAGCATTCCAATGATTTCATATTCCATATATAACGACATCAATAGGCCTTTAAAATGAATTAAAAAACTTAGCCGGTATATCACACGCACTTGGTTTTATTTAAATTTAAAAACAGGAACCGCTAAAGAACTCCTTATTATTAAAAAAAAAAAAATATATTGTAATAAAATGTAAATAAAATGTATTGCTGTATCAAAATTCAAAATGGCGGCTTTTCATAGACAGCTCGAAACCAAGATTAATATTGATATTTAACAAATAAACCCCGAAACAAATACTTAATTAAGTAATTATCCAAAAAAGATACATAACATATCTAAAATTTTAAGTAAAAATTTAAATTTTTAGGCATAAGGGAGTCTTTATGACCTGTTTTTGGTATCCAGACACGTTCAGATTATGTTGGTATATTCACAAAAGTTGTTCAGCTTTACCGTGGCTACAATTTTTTCAAATATAGTGTACGAAAAATCAGGATTTCCTAAAAGTTATGATCAAAAAACTGCAAAAAAAATTATTTGATCTCTAACCTCAAAAAAAAAACTCTGAGATAAAATTAATTTCTGTCATAAAATTTTAGCAAGAAATATTCAACCTACTCTTGGCTACATTTTCGCCGAACATAGTTAAGCGATATTTTTAAGTGCTGATTAGCTATTTGGCACAAACTGATGACACCTTTTTTTTTGGGCATCATGCTAAAATTGGGAAAATTTGGAGGCCCATAAAAAGAAAACGGGCACCAATTTGGCCAAACTCAGTATAGGGTTTTACTACAATTTAATAGTAGAATCGAATCCATATAGTCACGACCTTCCACTTTTTAAAAGATCTTCATTTGTCGCATACTGTAAATCGACACAAATTATCTACAATTAAACCCAATAATAGGGCAAAATCTCTGTGAAGAAAATTTGAATCAAACAACATTTACTTAAATGGGACATGAAAAAAACTAATTAAGCGGCAACCCAAGGACTTAACAGAAGTGTGTTACCATCGGTTTGATACACTTCCCGAATCCTTTTTTATGCTAAAATTGCAACAAATAGATAGTTTTGTCACATTCAACTAGACTGCTTAACAATTGGTCCTAAATAAAAATGTACATGAGTTATGATGATGAAAATGTAGTGGCTTTCGAAAACAGCTGTCCTGCTCTGCTGTGTAAGTTGACTACTGAAAACTGATATTGAGTTTCACTTATGCTTTGGAAACCTTTTTTTGAAGAAGTAGTCAATTAAATAATATCTCAAAAAAACATGTCGTTTTTGCCTGCTAATGCGACCTTATTCATAAAGTCCCTCGATCAACTAATATTACGATCTTTCAAGATCCGAATGGACTTCTAGAATGGGAACTTTCTCTTATATCATAAATAAGTTACTTTGTCCCACAGTGAATGCTGATGCGTTTACACTGAAGGGAACATTGTTTGCATGTCGTTTCTGTTATTTACGAATATAAAAGAGAATTTACTTAAAATTCAATAGTATGAAATGATATAATAAATATTTTCATTAATTTTTATTTATTGTTTGAAAATATTGAATTATAAGTTATTTTGGACAACTGCAGCCAAAAATATGTGATATACGATTGTGTTATGAATTCATATTTTTAAAATGAAATTTTTATCTAAACAAGTGTTTTGGCTCAAACTGTTTTTATTATAAAATTAAAAGAAGCGCAACGTCAAAATAATTTAAAGATTTGTTGTCACCTGGTTAGACAGATCAATGAGATCACATAATTTGATAAGCATTTAAAATCACACTATTTTTATATGTCAAGTACAACGCAACAGAGTGACTAACGATTCCACTGCTCTGTCGTGTTGAAGTTGGCTGCTGCTTTAAGCCGTTTCAAGTGTGTGTTGTTCAATTAACTTTAACTGATTTCTTTGTCTTGCAACACACAAGCATTCGCTTGTACATTTGAAGTGATGAAGTGATAAATATTTTTGTAGAGAGTGCATGTTATGTAAAATAAAAATGTTTTTGTTTATATGGTCCATGCGTGGGCCAATTGACCTTAACAAATTAATAATTTGTCCTTTGTTTTTTATTTTTGTCATTTTGTGTTTTTAAATAACTACTTTAAAATCTTTTCTTACTACTTATTTTTGTAGCCATTTCATATAATGGAACACTTCATAGCGTTTCTTATTTGGTATAAAAATTTCGGTATTTAATTGCACTTAAAGATATTTGAAAAATGTTTATCTATAAACTCTTTTATCTCTAATCTTAACAATTAGAGTTGACCTACGCTCAAAACCAACAGCTCATATTGCAAATTATTATGTATGCAGACTTTTTTGTTTTTAAGTATATATTTTTAGTTCATTTCTTAACCCTAGAATACTACTACTACGTAAAATTTAAGTGTCGTTGTTTTATTATTGTAAGTTAAGACTGTAGCAAAAGTTGTTCTCGAAAAATCGTTCAAAACTAATCACGACTTTTAAAAACTGTTGTTTTATATTCATTTCAGAAGCGTTTACTTTCCATGAAACACCCGATTATATAGTTTTTTCATCGCTCCTCAATGTGTGCGAGACATCGTATTGAAAATTCTATTTATAAATCTTAATCTTAAATTAAATATCTTCTTTCCTGCACACAAAGTTTGTAATTCACCTTTTGAAAACACCTACAAAATTGTAGGCAGAGTTGGGCATATAATTTTTTAATTGGCCTATCTTCTGACCATTGAAATTAACCTGTTTATATGTAAGTAAATCAAACAATATGAATTCAAAAACAGATTTTGTTCTAACCGAATTACTTGAACTGATGACATAAAAAATTTATTAAATAAATAAAAAAGAGATGAAGAAGTTTCCGACCACTGTGAAGGCGATGAGAAATATCTTCCCCTGCAAAATCTATAGAAGCAAAAAAAGAAGAATTTGTTTGACACAGAATGCAGAGATGATTGGGAGAAAGATGTCTTTCTGACTAGAAGCGAAATATATTTTTAAGACGAGACTCGCTGTTAACTGAGCCCATTTCTGGAGTCCAGCCCATTTCTGGAGTCCAGCCCATTTCTGGAGTCCAGCCCATTTCTGGAGTCCAGCCCACTTCTGGAGCTCTACGATAAGGGACAAGTCTATGACTTTTGTCAGAATTTTTTAATGCTTTTGATATACCGGGGGCTTTATTTCGATTTGAAACGGAAATTTTTAAAAATTTTATGCTTTTAGTACAGAATTTTGAAAGGCTTTTTATTCACACCGAATTACATAACAGTCCCCGGGGGCATTAGAGGACTAATCGCGGTTACAGTACTTTAAAAGGTTTTAGCGTTGACCTGCCTGAGCTGGGAACATATAGAGAAACAAATCGAGGAATCTGGCAGGAGAACTAAACGCCTGTTCACTGATGTCGCAAGCGATCGTTCGCTGGAATAAAACAATAACTTATTTTAGAAATTGTTTTCGTTTTAAATGTTATTATTTCCATCCAACAATAGCTGGTATATCTTCTCTTTTTTAAACTCTTTAATTTTAATTATGTGCTGATTCTTTTTTTCCAAAATTGTACTAAAAAAATTCAAAGTGATCAATTAAGAGATTTTAGATCATCAGGAAATCTTTACCCAACATTTCTTAGAATAACTAAAGATATTTATTTCGAACTTCCACTTTATTAAGTGAGAAGTTATAACAAGAACTCACTGATCACTTTTCCTTTTTTTATATTCTTACTTTTTTGTTCCACAATTGGTTGGGTTTTTTTCTTTCTTTTTATTATTAAATTTTTATTAAACTATCTGTTCCTTTATTTTATGAAATAAAATGCTTCTGGGTTTATATATTTTATAGGCTTTTATTTATAAATGCAGAGCTAATAAAAACTTTAAATAATATACTTACAATAACCGTAATCCAAAATAAGAAACGTAGAGGTTCCTGGGTACGTTGGTGCGCGCATTAGGGTTAATCTGAAATTAGAATTTGTTTTTGGTTTTGAATATCATTTTATTTACAAGTAAATTTTCAATATAATCAAGTTCTATTATTCAGGCTAAACCCCCTCAATTGATCACTTTGAATTTTTTAATAAGATTTTAGGGAAAAATAATCAGCGCATGATTAAAACTAAAAAATAATCAAGTTTTATTATTCAGGCTGAAGTTCAAATCCACGAACTCCCAAATAATTTTTAATTTTATTGAATATGAAATGCTGGAATTGGGGACTTTTTTCCTGACAAAATTAAGTTAAATAAAAAGTAATATAAGAATAATTAATCCTGATATTTAATTGCATTAATAACATTAAAGTAATAGTTGATATTTCTAATAACAAATACCAGCATGAAAAGTGGAAGAATTAAATAAAGAACGCTGATAAGATGGCAAAGCGAACTCGAAATCAGTACTGATCCATTTTGCTAGTTCGATGACTATAAAAACCATTTTAAATATTCCACTCTTAATAAAAAAAGGAATATGGAATAAAATACACAATGAAAATTATTTGTGAATTCGTTGATTTTAAATTGAGCCCGCATAAAAAATGCTGCCAATAACTTCAAATAATATCAGACGCATTCATGTCTATTTATTATTATTCATGTTTAATTATTTAATATATGAAAACAAATAGTATGAAAAGTAAATTACATAAAAAGCTGGACTGATTTAAAAACTTGACTAATTTAAAAGCTACGTGCCGCTGAATGTTCCAGGGTTAAGAACTCTTTTATCTTTCCCTGCTATTTGCCACAGTTTTAGTTCATCAAAATTCAATATAAATTTGCTGCTACGAAATCACTTAAAAGCCTTAAAGCCAGGCAATGCTGCCCCGATTTTATACTGTTAATAAAGAAGCTTAAATTTTACATACGAACATTATTTTTTACTTTCCAAGATATTCATGAAGAGATTTCAGCACTTTAGATAATAACAATTCTTCATAAGATTATAAAACTCCCACGTATTATTTATCCTTTTGATAAAAAGATTTCTACTCTCAATGAAATTTTTATGGTGTAATTAAATTAATAAAACCCAAAAATCCCAAGAAAAAAAAACTCCAAGTTTAAGTTGCTGCAAACATACAAGAAAATAAAGTGTCACATAAAGTTTTGTATAAAATTAAGCAGTTTCTCAAGAGAGTTCTTAAGACAACAGGACATATAAAACAGGATGAGCCAGAACTCACACACATGGTAATAACGAGATGTTTTTGTGTGTGTATTAGATTATGGAGAGCAGGGGAGACTTGTATATATGTGTGGCTGGATGTACATAAATTTCAATGTTACCACAAGTTATTGTTTCAGAGCATGTTGTCTTTGGTTTATCTTGATCATCTTGGAAAATAACAACAGAATGAAAATAAGAAAAATAAAGTTTTGCAGCACTTCGACTGGCATTTTGGGAAGATTGTGCATGATGGAGCTGGCAAGTTGCTGGAAAAAAATTTATGTTTCGGAGCAAAAAAGGCAAGCAAATTTAAGTGATTTATTAAAAAATAAACACTTTGAATAATGAAAACCTGCAGCGTTCTAGTCGACTAAGTTGTATCCTTCCCGTTTTAATTTCTATTTGTTGGAAGAATGAGCGCACAGAATTTCATCAATTGGCTTTCAAAACCTTTTGAAATTGAACTTAAATTTCTAATCATTGAAATTTTGTTGATGTCTATTTTTCTTCTATATAAATACCAGGTTATTTGTATTATTTTTACAATATATCTCAAAGCTTTATAATAAAAAACTGTTCTGAAATGCCTTAAAATTGAGAGGCTGCAAGGCTTCAATGCTGAAAGTATTTAAGAAGCGCAAAGTGTCTGCGGAATGTCGTAGATGGCGGCCAGTGCAACAAATACTTTAGAGAAATATTTAGAGAAATTTTTAAAGGATAAAGGATTCCATGAGCTAAATAGTATTTATTGTTAGTCAGCAGATCCCCCGGGGGGCACAATAGGCAACTTGGCCAGTCGTAACGCCTTGTTGCAGTGTTTTCTGAGGACAAGATAAGAAATACAGGTCCTGCCATTACAAAGGATCAAAAATCAATAGTAGGTTACAAACCTACATTTGTATTGACCTGCGAGGCATAACCAGTTTCCTTACACTGATACCACGGGATGTCGTGGAGCCCCAGAATCATCATTTCAATTTATAGTGATTCATAGACAAATAAAACGATTTTCAAATAGAGAGTTTCGACTTTGGTTGATTCTGTGGCCAGATATTGGTTGAGGTCTCTTCATTGAGTCCACGTGGTGGTTGTCGTTTAATACCAAGAGTCGCTGGGAGAGGTGTCAGAGAAGGGTTGATGTTTTGGCGTATTTATACTATGTTGGAACTTCGACCCAGCTGATGCTGGCCTCTATGGGCTGCTGCGAATCAGCAGATGTTACGGAAGTGGTGGTGTATTGTTGGTGCTGGGAGTGTGTGGAGGGATAACTCTTATGACTTTGACTTATGGTTCTTCTCGGTGCTGATGACATGTTTTCTTCGAAAGTAACAAGGGTTTAAGATAGGCCCGAACACATTAGCAAGGTGTATGATCTAGGTTTGGCGGTACTATGTGAATGAGATTGCAACCTGTGTGGCCCTCGGGGACTGATTCGTGTGACCTTTGAAGGCGGCAGGGGTGGTGGAGGATATTAATTTCACCCAGTATTAAGGTCACCTTCAGGTAGGCCATATTGGTAGGTACTAACGTTAATCTTAGACACTAGTCAGCAGTGAATTTTGTTGGTTTGCTTGTCATCATATTAAGTTCACTTCTTATTATAAATAACTGAATACCGTGTCACTTATTATGAAATCTTTAAGCGATCTTTCAAGGCAGTCAGACTTCTGAAATATTTAACAACGAATGAATCGTACGATTGTGTGGGATAATGAATCATGGCATGACTTGAAGAGTTACTTTTGCCATGATACTCTTGAAATAGCCTACTAGACTCTTCAGTTGAAGCATGCTTAAAGAAAATCCTAATTTTACCAACTCCCAAGCACATGATCCAACAAAACACGCTGTTTGCAAACGTATAAAAAAAGTTTTGATTTTAAACAAACGGCTCAATTTGCTAGTAGCGTATTTGTGTTCACTATTGAAGGCAGCATAAATTCTTTAACCGCAAACTCAAACAACATACGAAATGCGAATAATGTTGATAAGCAGAGTCTCAAAAGACATTCGTTTGTTTGTTTAAAATAACGCATTTATTTTATCAGCATCTTTGCTGGCATAAAATAGTTGTAAAAGTTTAAAACAGTTTGCATGAGCATAAACGAATCTTTTATAAATTCTCTAGTTTTACAATTTCCGTTTATTAATATTTTTTCTTTTTGTTTTTTAGTTTCATACAAATTTTAATCATAAATTATATCTTAAGTTTTTTCTAACACGTGCTGTTGAATAATTATAATTGAAAGTATCTGTTTGAGCCCAGAATCATCATTTCGATTTGTAGTGATTCATAGACAAATAAAACGATTTTCAAATAGAGAGTTTCGAGCTTTGAAAAATGATAATGGCCATGAATTTGAATCTTCATGGTCATGTTAGTTGTCATTTTATTCAGACCGTTTTATAGAAAATTCTTAGTAGAGGAATGTTTCCAAAAATCGTTGTGAAATGTATTTATAAAATTTAACTTCATGGACTAATTCTTCGAAAAGTGTTTTTAATTTAGAAAGACATGATAAATATTCCAAAGCCCAAGCGAGAATTAATATCATTTCTATATCTTCAACTTACACAGCAGAGCAGAATAGCTGTTTTCGAAAGCCGCTATACTTCCATCATCAGCACCCACGTGCATTTTTTTATTACCACTCGGTAGCCGGCCTAGTTGAATGTGATAACAGCTGCTATTTGTACCAATTCTATTTAAAAAAGGACGCCAGAGCTTTTTTTGGTGTTTCTCTTTTACTTTTCAACAAAAATTTTCAGAAAAGAGGCAACGAAGAAATTTCTTATACAAACACTTGCGAACCACTGTGCCGTGCCGTTTAAGCAGGCACACGATTCTTAAGTATTAAATTTAGCTCATGGCACGAATAGCGGCCACGGGTTAATTGTTGTCAAGCATCAACATTATCAGCAAACAATCACCACCATTTTACGTTAATTTTTGCAATGCACAACCGCTGTTTTCGAAAGCCACTACACTTCCATCATCAAAAATCGTGTGTATTTTTGTTTGTTACCACTTGTAAAATGGCTTAATTGGATGTGATAACAGTTTCTATTTGTGCCAATTCCATTATGAGAAAGGATACGAGAACTGTTGCAAACCGATTATTATTCTTCGAAATATTTATCATGAATTTCTGAATTAGAAATACTTTTCTCAAAATTAATCTAAAGAAACTAATCTAAAGAAAAGTTCGATTGAAATAATTTAAATAAATGTTTATATTATTTTGTCTTACTTTTCTTCGATTCGTTAAAATGGGAGCAGATTTTAAGGAAATTTAATTTTTATTTTGTCAGAAATACAGTTTTTGAATATACAAATTACACAGCGGAATATAACAGCTGTTTTTGAAAGCCGCTACACTTTTAGCAACAGCTCTCATGTTTATTTTTATTTATAACTACTCCTCTAGTGGTTTAGTTTCATGTGATAACAGTTTCTATTTTAGCCAATTTTATTATGAAGAAGCGTACGAGAAGTGTATCAATATGCTTTGAAATTTCCTGTATTGCCGTCTGGTTATTTTTCTTCTTGTCCTATTTTCTAAATTTGTTGTTCCATGTTTCTACAGTCAAACTATTTTAGTTCGAAATTTCTTTATTGAAAAATTTAAGAAAGCCACTGCCTCTTTTTAATTGCAAGTCATTTGTATCGATTAATTTTTGCTATATTAGCTTTAATTTTATTCAAAACTTTTTATACAAAACTTTTCTAAGAAATATTTTTTTAATGATTTAAAGCTTAAGAGTTTAAGCTTCATATATTTTTAGTTCCTACTTAATTGCATTCTCCTAAATATTTAATGTTTCTTTTTGCTAAGTTCTTTTACATGCCCATGCACACACAAAAATTTAATTATTTCTTATTTATATTAAAAGTAACTCCATCGACTGTTGTTATTCTTATAAAGTACCAACGTTTATTTTTCACAAAACTGTTTATGGTCATGGCTGCTTATCACATCGTTTTCTTTGATTTTATAAAATAATCCTTCAGAAATTATTTTTTAAATATTTATAGAATTTTCGTTTTAAATTGCTAACAAATAAACAGTTTGTAAATAAATAATCTTATTGTAATATTGAGAAATCAAATCAGCAGTTCAGTAGCAAAAATAGAACACAAGTACGTGCAACTCAACTATAATAAACTGCGTGCAACAAGCAAAAAAAAGTACGTTGAAAGGAGAGTTCGTAATAAGCGCAGATAATGGCATGAAGTGTTTTGCGGTCCAACAATTGATGTTGCAAATAGTACATGATTTTATAAACACGGTTAGAAGTTTATTTCTTGAGACCATAAAATTAGTTCGTTACAAATGAGGGCGCGGTATAAATGAGTTATTAAGCCATTTTTATATAAAAATTACGAGCTGCGCTATCGCTTACCCGGCTGCTTTGACTTGTGAATTTATCAGGTTAAGAACCAGAACAACTCGGTTTCTATAATTTACCTGACGGTTAAACTTTTTCCTTTGTTTGCTGTGTTCTTAAGGCCTTATAAGCTGCTTATAAGACATATATTGAACGAATTTTTCTATACGAAATTTCTTTTAAAATCAGCTTATAAGCATAATTTTTTTTTTTTGGGAATAGAACCTTTTATTTAATTTTGTGGGATATTAAGGGTTAACTCAATAATTCAGCTGTTACTTATCAACACAACTACCCCCCCAATTAATTGCAGATTGTGATAACTCTGACTTTATTTAAATAGGTTGTCTGAAGTAGTGGACACAAGACTACGATGCCGTAAGTCCCGAGTACGACTCCACACTCAGCCGTAAATATGGTGACGAATTTTTCAGACCTGCAGTAATATATTTAAAAATCCATCTCAGTGAATTATGCGGAACAGCGAAAATTATGAATTTTTTTTTTAAGCCAACTCTAGAACGCCTTTCACATCTGATGCCAACAATATGGAGCCACAGCCCACACCCAGACCTCTTTGGCGAACGTACTATTTCGCGGAGAAGTGATTTCAGTTGGAGCCCACTTTCAAAAGATTTAACAGGGTAGACCGTTTTCTTTGGGGAAGTTTGAAAGAACAGCTGTACGTAAATAAACCAACGATTATACCATCTCTAAAGCAAAACCATCTCTAAAGTGAAACCGGATATTTTACGAAAACTTATGTAAAATGTACTAGATAGAGCACGAATTTACGAGGCCGGAAATGGCACCCCTTTTCCAACCACAAGTCAAAAATATTCCTTAATAATATAATTTATAGAAAATAGAAATTATGATAATTATTTATTAAATAAAAGAGTTATTAAACCTTTAAGCCCTAACGGCAGTTTTGCGCCATCCTGTATAATAGACAGCTCCACACAGCCTACATTGAACAGTTCCACAAATGCCCCGAATAGGCAAAATTGTGCATCACTGCTGAAGAACAAAAACATATCTAAAGTATAAATATATTATTTATAAATAGTCCCGTACTTTGAAATACGCAACGTTATTTAAAAACGTTATTTAAAAATTATTGGCACACAAATTTGCTTTGTTTTCCAGATAAATTCAAAGATAATCTTCAGTTGTTAAGCAACAAAAACTTTACAATAAACCTACTATTTTTTGAAATATTTTTATTTCTCTGAAAGTAAATATTACACATCCACATCACATTTCACAAGACGACGGACGACTCGTTTATGATATTAAATAAAAAGTGTGTCATATATAGAGTTCGCCTTAATTGGCAAATAAATGTGCCAGTGACGCAAATCATTTAACATTTCTTGACCGTATTAGCAATACAATTGTTTTCTTTTTTTTTATCATCTTGATTAAAACAATTATGTTGGACAAACAATGACAAAGTAAATAAAAAATAAAAAGTTATTTAGGCACCGCGAGCGATTCAGTTTTAATGACATAAATGTTTTCTCTATGAATTGTTTACTGTTGTAAATCTATTAAACATTAACATTATTTGTTCAACAAATAGCACAACATTAATTTTATTATTACGTACGCACTACATTAACAACAGGGGTAATCAAATAAGTTAAATAACAGGCCGGTTTTAACAAACGTTTGCATCTGCAAGTGTGGCCCTTTAAGCAACACTAATCGATTACTATTTCCATGAAAATAAAGTAAATATAACTCAAAATAAAATATTTCTCTTAATAACTTTCAATTATATTGTGAAAGGCTGCAAATTACCCAATTCATACGGTGAGTTTAACAACGTGCAATTTTCTTAATAGAGTTTTCACACTGAGAGTTAAAAATTGATTTTTACTTTAAAACAATGAACACGTGATCTTGTGTTCACGCTGCCGATATATAAAATTCAGAGCTAATTCACAAGAGTTAATGAATACTTTATAGGTATTTTAGCCATACAATATCCATACTTTAAAGCAACTTTAAGTTTAATAATGATCTGTGTATAACACCGTAAGTCTCTCCCATCAACCGGTGCATTTATCGCAAAATCACTCGATTCTTTTCATATAAAATTTTCTAGACCATCACCCAATTCATACGATGAATTTAATGACTTGAAATTTCCTTAATAGTAAATCCTTGTTTCCGCTTTAAAACCTCAAACATGTGATTTTGTATTCACACCACAGATTTATAAAATTCAGAGCCTAATACACAGGTTTTCCAATAATTTTAATCACAATAAATTAAGTCACTCATAAAAATTGCTGCATTTATTTTATTATATTATAACACTTAATGAACAAACTGTACTGCAGCTGTTTTTGTTTTAATGAAAAACATGTAAAATTTAAATTACAGCTTAAAAATAGAAATTAGTTCGTATTTATTATTTTAAAAAGATGGAAATCCTTCTACAGAGCGAATTAATCTTCAAAAGATATATCATTCTTCATACTTTATCAGCTGTTTCCAATAAATTACTTGGCAGCACTCACTTTAGCTTAGACAAACACAAGTAAAACCTACTTAAAGGTTTTATGAGCATATGAAGCAGCCTATCTAAAAGTGGTTTTAAATTGTTTTAACAATATAATTTTGTATGGCAAAACCCGTTTTGAAGATGTCGTTGGACGTTAAAATCAAAACTTATTAAAATCATGTCAGTGTGAAAATACTGAAAGTCTGTTTTGAAATGGCATCTGAAAATTCTAAGAAAGCACAGAATATAATGAAAATAATACCGGGTGTTTTTATAGAGTGATACAACTTTGAGTTGGCACCCATTTAACAGCTGACAGTTGCTTTTTGTTTAGTTTGCTTTGACATTTTATTATGGATCGACGTACACCAGAGCAACGCGTGCTAGTTGTGGAAATTTTTAATAAAAATAATGGTTCTGTTCGTCAAACCTATCGCGTACTTCGTTTATTCAAAATTCTATTTTCCGATGAAGCCCATTTTTTGTTGAATGGTTACGTAAATAAATAGAATTGTCATATTTGGAGTGAGAAGAATCCACAAGCTTTTGTCGAAACTCCATTACATTCACAGAAAATTACTGTTTAGTGCGCTTTATGGGCTGGCAGAGTCATTGCCCCATATGTCTTCAAAAACGATGATGGTCAGAATGTTACTGTCAATGGTGAACAGCAGAGAAACATGATTCAAAGTTTTTTCGTACCTCAATTAGCTGGCATTAATCTTGCTGGAAACTTTTGAAGAAAAACATAATTTCGCAAAATGGCCCAATTAATTGGCCCCCAAGATCGTGTGATTTAACCCCATTGGATTATTTTCTTTGCGATTATGTAAAGTCACTTGTGTACGTCGACAAACCACAAACAATTGAACACCTGGAAATCAACATTCGTAGAGTTATTGGCGAGATATGGCCGCAAATGTTGCGAAAAGTTTGTGAAAATTGGTGTTCCAGATTGCGCCTTGTATGCCTCAGCCGTGGCGCCCAAATAGCCCAAAATATATTTAAACCTTAATGTCATAAAATTTTCTATCAAATAAAGACCGTTTTATTGATATTAAAAACTTGTATCACTCTATAAAAAACACCCGATAAAAAAAATTAAAATTGAGCATGAAAACAGAAATCTAGTCTATTTTGCCACGAGCTTTGCTGCCAAAATGCTGCCAAAAAATTGTTGGCGTCGAAAGCCAGACGTCACAACATTCATCGTATTATTAATTACTTTATAATACTAATGCATATGGGTAATTCCATGTTAATTCGACAAAGAATGAGACACATTCTCCTTCGCTTTGAATGAAATTTGGTCAGAGGCTGTCCATCCTTAAAATTGGTACTTATTCCACTGGGAAAAATTCTCTTAACGAAATTGTTTATTATTCAAAATAAAATAAACTTGTCGTTCATTTGCTGCAATACTGTCATAAGTCAAAAAACGGATTTTCAGAGCCTTAATCTACACATCAGAGAACGAAATAGAGTACAAGAAATTTTAATGTACAGCCGCTGTACCATGTACACCCCTTCATTGCCTTCCATTCGTTGTGTACACTTTTCTTTGTGTACACCTTCGGCCTGCACTTGTGTACATCTCGTGTAAATGTCCTGATGGCATTTATTGTGTTTGAATGGTTGAGGGTTGGTTACTTTTCTCTACTGCACACACACACACTAATTTTTTGAAGACGCAAAAACTAGTATTCTCTGCTGCGCACACATCCATTAATTTTATGAAGATACAAAAACAAATATAATGTTATCATCACCGCAAATGTGTATACGGACATAAAGTGAATTCAATGGCTTCAATGCCTTCAATAGCTTCAATGGCTTCAATGTCTTCAATGTCTTCAATGCACAGTCCTGTACACTCAAGATGTATGATTAAAATGTGGCATGTATACATATTTCAATGTCTGTTTTTTTCGATGTCCTTGATGTAAACTTTTGTACAAGAAAGTGCACTATTTCGTTCTCTGCTACACATCTTTGTTGTTGTTGTGTAAAAATTTTATTTAAATATCTCATAGACTTAAGTGCTAAGAGAAAAGTCAGTTTTTAGATTTCTATTCAGCTGTTGGTAATCTTAAAACTTTAACAGCGTTTTATGCAAAACAATGCAATGGGCGATGTGTATCCTAATTTTAACCAATTTCGAAGCGTTATATAATTTTACATAATTTTTTTTTTACTGCACAAACATCATTACAATTTGTTAGCGTACATTTAATACCATCAGCCGAAAGAAATTACTCCATATCAAGTGAATGCCCTTAATAAACACTGTATTTGTATAAGTGAATTTATTTATTCAAACTAAAAATAATTAAGGAGTAAAAACATATTTAAATTTTTATGTTTAACACTGTTTTTTCTATATTTTCTTTTTTATTTTAATGTTGATTTTGTTTTTATTACCCGTACGAGCTAAATTGCATTTAATTAATAATATAAAGTGAAGATGTAAAAAACAACGTTTATTTAATGAGGTTGTTTACACAGTTTTGTGCATGTGTTAAAATATTCGTACTACATGTTGATTATACACTTCGTATTAACGCCTTTTGGGCATTCGCATTGTTACTAAAATAGTTTAGTTTAATTGGTTGTTTGATGGTGTTGTTGCTGAAAGTTAAATGAGAAATATTAATGGGAAATTGATGCGAAAGGTATGCAAGGGAAATAATGGCGCTTCTGGAAGTTTTATAATAGAGCACATTTTGCAAAAGCCTTGTCTCCAAACTCTGTGCTATTTTGTAGTAACTTTTTGCATTCTGGTTAAATTGAATGTATTGAAACGACATCAATCATATGAATGAATAACGTTGAGGCAGTCCATGAATCAACATATTAATTCGATTTTATTACAGAGTAAAAGAAATACTTTAACTAACAAAGCCTAATGCCACTGTGTGGTGCTCATTAATATTCAAGTGCTGGCTTTTTTCCGGTACATGCTTTTTGTGTTTAAGCCGCAGCGAATTTATGGCCATTTGTTGTGTGTAACTTTCGAGGTTTAAGTGGGTGTGTTGGCCATTTGTTTGTAGATAGAGAATTGTTTTTTTTTTTCAATTGAATATTTTGTGTGTGTGTTTTGCATAAATGTGGAATAAATGATGTGAAATATATTCCCATTTATTACATCATAATCGGAAGACAAAAGCAAGCAAATGACTTAAACTTTTCGCTTGCTTGTATGCAGATATTTACACTTAAGCGTTTCCATGTTAGATGAAACAGATAGACAAGATGCGTAAGCGGGCTATCGAAGACATGGTTGCGGGGAATTTAAATGTATTTAATTGCTTGACAGCAAAACCCTGATTTGCATTTTAGTTTTGGGGAATTTTTTTTTTTATTATGTAATTTTTGTTTTGTTAAAGCATGACTTTCGCTACTCAGTGCAGGTTAATAAAAACACACTGGGGTTTAATATTAAATTCCGCAAGATCTTGTGTTGTTTAGGGCCAGAATTATATACGGACGGATAATCATCTACAACAGCATGTAAATGCATTTTGTATTCTTTTTAAGCGTACAACCAGAATTTTGATTAAGGATTTCCAAAACACCTCAAAAATCAGCAGATCTTCCGAAAAAATATATTAACCCATTTTCCTTTTTCTCAGGTTTATATTTATTAGCATGAAATGCAAAACTGCACTATTAACTATTATTTTCCTCTGTTTATTTGTAAAATTAAAGTTGATTTCTTTTCTACAACAAAGTGCAACATTTTTTACACTTTCTATTAGATAACAGCCACACTCTGTCAATTGAAAATTAAGAACTTGTTCGAACATCATTCAACATCCCTTACGAAAAACTATTTCTATTTTAAAGCTCCTACAAACTGTTCCCTTTTAGAAAACAACTGCAAAAAGGCAACAATTATTCGAGAAAAGAAAACACTATAAATCAAACTGCAATAAAGAAATCACGCAAGAAATCAATCAGCTTAATTTACAATCCTCTAGCAACTTTAATACACATCAAACTGGACACACTCACACACAATATATCATTTTGTTTTATCTCATACACTTTGATTTTGTTAAACCGGTCGTCGTTACCTGCTAAATAAATGAAATGTGCCGCATTGTTACTTTGAATTGTGTGTACATTTTCAGTTTGATTGGACGCACTTTATTACGAAATTTATTTTCACAAACATTTAATTTTCTTTTCTTCTCAATTTCCGTTCAATATTTTTATGTGTACGAAATACCAGAGCTTGAAATGATTTTATGGCCAGTCAATTACCACCACTGACGTAATAATCGTAATCATGCGTCATCATGTTGGTGATCTTGAGGATTTTGTTTTATCACATTTTCATTTTTTTCCCCCCAAGATGAAAGTCATGACTCACTGATTGTTTGTTATATAAAACAATTTAATACATGGTTTTAGTGAAAATATATTATGCGCATAAATCAAAATTAATCACATTTTAAGTGGAATAAATCAATCAATTGCCAACTAAATGGAGTGGATAATATTATTTTACATAATTTCACAGCTAATCGTTATGAAGTTTTAATTAGATTTTAATATTTTCCATTATAGTTTTTCATGGATAAATTCCATGAAATTAAGAGTTTTTTAAATTCCTTTTTCCATAAAATTTAATTAATGAGCTAATTTGCGTTTAAATAGAAAGTATTTGCAATTAATTTCGTATTTAAATTAGTAAAATTTGCTGCGTTTAGCTGCACAGAATATGCACTTCTGCATTTGGTGGAATAAAAATTTAATTTTTATGTGTAAAATTAATGAATTGGGATAAGGATTTTTATTCTTGTTAGCCAAGTTGTCGTCTTTAGAAATAATGTTTTAGGCATGAGCAGGTATTTCATCACATTTAAGAAAATACAAAAAAGAAAAATGATCAGCCAGTTCTTGTTATGACTTTAATAATTGTTAACACTTCTCATTTATTAAAGTGGAAGTTTGAAATAAATCTCTTTAGTTATTCTACGATATGTTGGGTATCGTGAAATTCGTATAAGAACTTGCTAAAATCCCTCAATTGATCACTTTGAATTTTTTAGTAAGATTTTGGGAAAGAGAAGTCAGCACATAATTAAAATTAAAGAGTGTTTTAAGATGAATTCTTTTAAATTGGTATGGAATTTTCTTAAATCGACAGAATTATCAATTCAATTCGAATTCATTATAATTCAATTACAAGTTCATACGAATCGCAGCCACGGCTGGCTGGTCTTGTCTGCAGGTAAGATTTTCGATTCCAACATATTCTGATCGTATGTCGGCAATAAAGAGGGCAATGATGTCCTCCAAACGATTAATCGTTTTAGGTTAAGTGACTTGTGATATTCCGCAGCAAAATAGCGATGTTAATTTGGTATCTTAAGTCTTGTTGAAATCACTGCTTGTGCACATCAACGCATTTATAAGAATAAAACTTAACATGTAATAAGTTCAACGAAATCATATCAGAATCAAAATGATGCAAATCGAACAGTCGAAAATTTAAACTACAATAAAACCATCCGAAGTCTTCCAAATTTAGCCATGCGATGTAATTTGAAAGCACGCAAATCGAGGCATTGGTGTAAGAGATGCGACGTCATATTGATTTAGAAACTCTGTGCAGTTTCACACTTTGAAGTTTTAGATATAAATTTATTGAGTTTGTGGGAGAAAGGGGAGGGTGCACTGGTATTTGGCAAGAAGCTGCTTTCATTCGGGAAGCTCGTTTTAATGTGTCCTTCCTAATTATTATTATATGACATTTCTTTACATTCGCTGTGTGGAAAATTTCTTTGGAAATTTTTAAAGAAACAGAATTTCTTCTAACAAAATCAAATAATATATTTCTTACTTTATTTGCACAACATCTAATGATATTCTCTTTTCTAAAAAATAATGCAACACTTCTTACACTTTTTAATAGAAAACGCCAGCATTATGTGATTTATTAGCGAATTTATTAGAAATTAGAACAACATGTTTTACAAAAAATTATTTCTAATTATTAAGAACTCCTCTAAACTGTTACTTTCTAGGGAAGAAGCGAAAAAATGTTACACGTTTTCCAGAAAAGAAAACATTGTAAATAAAATCATCGGAAGTAAAAGAAAATGAAAATTTTCAGGTAGATTTAAAGGGGAACTAAAATGTAAAAGGCCATAAAGACTTCCTGGTGTGCACCTGGATTCATTCATGGCACAGTTATGAAAAATCTGGGTAAAATTAATTGTTTTTGTTTCATTACGTTCGATGCATTAAATACATTCACCACAGCAGGCTACGGAACACAATGAGTGCGAGTGCCGCTTTCAAACAATTGTCGCCATGTAGTCAGCCACTGAATTATTTTGAAAACGACACAATTAATTCAATAATCATGGAGGCGTGTTTGTAGTAAAAAATTGTGAGTAGGCCAGTGATGCCGTTTTGATTTTTTTATATGTTATTTCTATTCTAAAACATATAAAAAGAATTACTTCAGTTTGACTAGAGCAACAATTTGTTATAATTTTTGTGAAATAAACAAGATTTATATTCGAGTCTACAATAACCTAATTTATTTATATAACACTGGCAAGATTGCACTCGCCCATTGTCGATCCCAAACATAAAAATTAATATTTTGAATATAACCACACAAAAAATAGCATAGACAACAACCAGCAGCGCTCTAAATCATTGTTTTGAATATAATCAATCTCATATACGCACTTTTACTCTGTTTTGAATAGATTGTAGTCGGTAGCCTGTTGCTGTAAATGTGTTTAATGGATGACTATTGAAAAATTAAATATATGAAACGTATATAATATTTCCTCGAATTAACATTCCCAAATGCCATCATAATATTTTGTGGAACAATAAATTAAAAGTTATTTTCCAAAATAATTGGATTTACATGCATCGTGGCATTTGATTATATCAGCGGGATATATTTTTCTTCTTTTTCGAGAAACTTTAAAATAAATTGCAAATAAAAATAGAAAAAATTTCGACATTATTGTTTTGCAAATTCGTAGAAAAGACACTCGAATAAATAGATATTCGGAATAAAATTAAAAATAAAATTAAATTTGATCAACGAAACGAATCAACATGAAAAAATAAAAAGGAAAAAAAAAACAAATCATAAAATTGAAACGTAATCATAAGAGTTATTTGCCAAAAATACTTCTCTATGCACGTCTCTATATGTTACGAGTTTGATAAGTTGACATGGAAATGCCTGGAAGGTACAAACAAATCTCTATATATAAGATACAACGGACACAGATAAATACATGAAAATATTTATTTTGTACACAACAACAACATTCAGATGTTATCTCCATGCCTTTATTATATTTTGGCATTCATCAGAAGCCTAAAGCATCGCTGATACATATGCCGCCATACCAGTTTGCATCCGTTGTATTTCATATGAAATTGTATTCGGATGTACGCGTGTGTATGTGTGCACACAAATTTGCCTACATGCCACTATTATTCATTCTCATGCATGTATTTTCATATCTGAAAAGTAAAAACGGAAATATTTCGTCATAATCTAAATCCTGGCAAAAACATCATACCAACTCAACCAGACAGACAGACAGACAGACATTCATTTATTTTCCTTCAATTATACTTTTACAGTTTCTACACATTTTTACACGTATTTTCCAACTTTCACTCCCACGTCAACAATTGACAACTCGAATCTATATTCATTGAAATCGACTATCGCTTGCCTCAGTCTGCGTCTGATGCACAGTGTTTTGTCAAGAAATATTCTTTTAAATGATTTCATATAATCTTTTATTTTTATTATTCAGGGAATGGCCCCTACCGCATATGGTGGTTGCATTTTTCCGAAATCAGAAAGGAAGGGATCGTGTTGGGAGGGCATATGACAACAGACTAGAAGCTAGATAATTTTTAATATTTATTTCTATCTTTTATAGTGCAACGTATTACTATGATCCGTCATTTACTGTTCTTCATCGTAATATTTAGTTCAGACATGCACCTCAATAATATCTTCACACCGACAAGGTTTTAATAGGTTCTGGTTTTAACCCTAAAACACACTGTTAAAACCAAACTAAAAATAACAAAATCTATTTTGTTAAAATCTATTTAAAACCATTTGGAATTAATTAAAAGTAGATTTTATGAATTGCCACTTAGTTATTGCCTTTATTTGGTGGTGCTAGGTTCACTGCTGCCAAGTTATATATTTTACGCTGTTAATCATAAACGGTTATTAAAATTAAAGTTTCTTTAAATCTCTTAAGAAATGTTGTTTAAATCTGTTAAAAATCTCTTAAAACTTTCATTAACTTTAACAATCGTTTGTGAATTAGGGGGTTAAAATGTAAGCGTGTGATGTATCCGCGTAAAACCCAAAGAGTTATTCCTGCAGATATTGCACGATTTCTTAATGAAATAATTTGATTTTCAGGCACTCATTCACTTTCTAAAAGTATTTTCCTGATTTTAAAATAATTATTATCAAAATATAACCGAGTTCTTTTATTAAAGTGCATTGAAATATTTTAGATTTTTGTTTACAGCTGCCGTACAGGGTCCTTCGAATTTTGTTGTTTATCATATCCCAGGAACGAATTGATTGATTTTAAGCCTAGTCGCAGCGATTTAAGTGGTTTTTAGGTTTGACAGGAAAAGTTATTAAAAATATATTTAGGAAATTTTTGGTAAAAATAAATACTCTTAATTTTATTCTTATATTTGGTTCCAAATAACAGAATCTCTGAATTGAGTAACACTCGTTAGAGGGCCGTTCAATTTTTAAGTGGGTAACATACTTGCCCATTTACACACGCTCACAGACACACACACACACACACACACACACACAAATACATACAAACATTTCGTCAGAGTCTCACAAGTATTCAAGGCAGCTTTCACAACGTGGAGACCTGACGAGAATTCGATACTTTGAAAACGGAATAAAATCAATAACATCCCGATTTTGTAAGTTTTCAACTTTCCCAGCGGAAAGTTAAACAACATTCTGAAATCAAGTCACTGCGTCACCAGGATTAACAAATTAAATGAAAACAACCTTGTAGCAATTTCTAATCTTCTTTGTTTCTAAATTAATTTTGAACGAATTTAATAATAAACGCGAATTCAGTAATAAACGCGGTTCGGTTACTAAGCGTTTAGTAGCCGAATACTTATGAAGTTGGCTCAATTTTTAATTTGTGAACAGGAAGTTAACTTTGTCAAATAAATGAATATTGAGTAAATTAAGAAGCATGTAAAAACATCATAATAAATACCAAAAAGCGCGTCTTGACAGTAAATCAAATTAAAAAGTAAACTATAATTCAGAATAAATGAAATATATTAATATCTTTAATATTTTAAATATATTTCCATATTCAGAATTATGTTTAACTCTTTAGTTTGACTTATTATAGCCCTTCAATAGAAGTTCAATCACTTGATTAAATCAGTACTGATAATTGTGTTTTTTTAAATGCTGAGCAAGAAATGTTACGCATGCGCGGACTGAACCCTTTCACTTTCACACGGTAGTTACTTAAAAAAAAATTCAAATCGGGTCTAATGGTGTCGATCACAAACATACAAGTGAAGCAAAAAATTTATTTCAAAAAGCGTTTCAATGCCTTGTCGCTAAAAAAATTTATTATTCGGATTTGATGGAGTTCATAGTCATTATTATTATACAATTATAACAACTACTTTATAAAACTTAGAAAACAAACTGTTCGAAATATATCAACTGCACGAATATATTTCCAAAAAAAAAAAATTTATAGCATCCAAAATATTAACTGCCTGCTTAACAACGTCAACAATTTAAAAGAAATACAATTTTAGCATTTCTTTTTTTCTTTAATTTTATTTATAATCAAACAAATTTTGTCTTTAAAAGTCACTGTTGTGTGAAACAGGACTCATATCGCTCCTGCAAACAAATTCTTTCCCAGTTATTAAAAACAAATTTTTCTAAAGTATGTATTTCAATAAAATACAGATATTCGAAGCTGTGAGGAAGTGAACTCATATGAAAAGTATTAAGTTTTACAATCAAAAAGGTAAGGCCACACGGGGCAAAAGGTTTGAAATGAAAGCAGCCTGCTATTTTGGAATCTTGTTATTCAAATCTGTACAACTTTTTGTTGCTATTTTTTGATTGATGTTTTTCTTAGAAAGAATATATTTCAACTTTAGCTGTGAAACTTTTTTTTTTGAAATGTAAAATTTCCTTTTCTTTGTAATTAACATACGAGAAGTTTATTTCTACTGGAGTTATAAAAAGCCATGCAGTGAAGCAAAAAGCCAGCCAATTGTAGAATAATAACGTAAGATAATTAAAAAGTAAAAGTGATCAGTGAGTTCTTGTTATGACTTTGATATTTGTTTCAGACTTCTCACTTATTGTGGAAGTTTAAAATAAATATTTTTAGTTATTCTAAGAAATGTTGGGTAAAGGTTCCCTGATGGTCTGCATTAGCCGCAGTGAAATGCGCATAAGAACCAGCTAAAACCCCTCAATTGATCACTTTGAAATTTTTAAAAAGATTTTAGGAAAAAAGAATCACCACATATTAAAAATTAAAGAGTTTTAAAAATATTTTATTAATATTTTTTATAAAAGCAGCCCAGAAGAACTTCAGAAACACTTCCTAGTCCTGTTTTAAAAGGTATCAATTTGAATAGCTCGTGGAGAAGGAAACATATTTGAGGTATTCGTGAGAATGTTTTCTTGCAAATAAAATAAAGTAGAAAAGAGTTTTTCAACTCAATCAGTCTCTCCATATTATAAAAATAAAACGTATTGAATTTATAATTGATTTTTAGCCCGTCTGAACGCCTGTTTAGACACGCATAAAGAATGCGGTGAATTTTATTTATGATATTCAATAAAGTTTATTTGTTCAATATATTTTTCTAAGACAGTTGGGAAGCATGTTGACAATGAACGCAGTGCACGCAAGACATGTACTTCATTAAAATTATTATTCATAAAATAAATATTTGCATAATATTATTATTTGTGCTTAATTTCGAATGCTGCTGTAGAGCAGTTTTTTCTTCTGCACCACAAAATTATTAAATTTATCTCGAATTTGAAAAACTTTTTTTTTTTTTCTTAATTCTCTAAAGTTAATATTGTCAGCGGTGTTAAAAGGATTTTGGGTTGTATATCGTTGGCATTTTCTGTAGCTCATTAGCATTTTTACGTACGAGTTCAGAGCAACTTACAAATTTATGAAATTTTATTCATGCAAATACTCCAGCTCGCTGGTATTCTAAGATTTTGCCAAGACAAAAAAGTTGTGTTATTTCGTTGATAAGAAACCATACGAACTGGGGTTAAAGTTAAGAAGCATTAAATTATCATCTGAATTCTTGCCATTAACTTTTTGAATATTTACGCGTTAGTTAATGGGCTGCTTAGAATTAAAACTCAAACAATTCAATTATATCAGCACACTTCCACACACATGCCAGCAGGAATTGTATTAAGAGAAAGATTTCCAAAATTATCGATTCTACAGCCGAAACGATATGCAGAATTAATTAAAATGGGGTATGGAAATATTTAGTTGAAAATATGCTGTAAAATAAAACAAAAATTACAGATAAGCCACAGAAAGAATTTGGAAGCTCTAAATGTGTTTTAAATTAAGACCAGTGGAGTAGAATTTTGTGCTAAATAATCCGATTGGGTGTATGTCCCCAATACCTAGAATCGTTGGCCTCCAAAAATTTAAAGTGACAATATTTTCACTCTCACTTTCCTGAAGAAGATTGAAAAAATGGAACTCAAATGACAATAGAACACTTAAACACTTTTACTTTCAATTCCTCGACCTCAAGCCTTAGCAATCTAATTTGACTCCATTTTTATAAACGAAATAGTTTGCATTAATTTATTTCTAACATGGCATCCATGGCTGGGAAATTCCAAGACAACAACACGTTAAACACTTATAATGGGTTGCATCATTTGTATATGCAACATCAATGCCTGACAATACAGCGATGTGGCCTCAATATCGCCAGCACCAGCAGGAGCTTTTGTGCAGAGAAACAGTGCAAAAATGATAAAAAGAAATATATTAAATGAAATAAAAATGCAACAAAAAAAATGAATAAAATAAAGAAAAAAGAAAACAACATGTTGTTCAAATGAACTCGTAACGTTTTAACGCTGCCCCGTTTTCTTCTTTTTAAATGCATTTCAGTACGTGATAACGAAAGCAGTGTGATGTCATCGTTTTGGGTGGAATGTTAAAAGCCGCAGGTCAATAATTATCATCATCATGCTTAACAGCAACATCATCTTCAACGCCAACGTGGTTCGAGCAATCAATAGCGGGAAAATTATAAAAAAACAACTTTAACAGAATTTTATAAAATTCAAATATTATGTCGTTGAGAGCTTAAATATGCTAAATCCTTTTTTATATCATGTGAACTATTTTGCTTTTTTTTGGCGTTTTCTTTTCTAGAAAATATGTAACATTCTTTCCCTTATTTTCTAAAAAGTGGCGTTTTGGAAACACTTCAAAACAGAAATTATTTTTCGTGAGGGATGTTGGATTCAATTCTAATCAATTCCTTATTTTGAAATGGCAAAATGTTTTCATTTTCTCTTAAAATTTTTGCACTATTTTCTAGAAAAGAAATCGACATATGAAATCTATTAGTGCTACACCTTAAGGAAAAATACTGAGAATATATTTATTTTTAATCTCAGCGGCCAGTTTTTGCTGCTGTTTAAGTCAATGAACAGCTCCCTCAGCTAAGACGAATGGTATTAGTTTGAAGTAAACTCTAAAATTATCATACAACCGTTTTTTTATTATATTTACTGTGCTCCCCGATATTATTTTGCATGTCTTGGCAAATAATTCACACTGCCGAAATTTAAGGTGTTATTCATAAAAAATGTTTTGTGTTTATAAGCTGTTCATAAGACGAATTTTTCTCTACGGAATTTGCGTTATGAGCAATTTATAAGTACCACATAATTTTTGTGAATATGACAAATGTTTCATGGACCGTGGAAGTGGTTTTTCGAAGCCCTACAGAAAGTTTTGGCGGTTAGTTGACACTGTCGAAACTTAAGATATTTTCAAAAAAAAAATATTTCGTGCTTAACGCCAAAACTATGCTTATAAGCGGTTTATAGGCAGCTTATATGCACAAAATATTATTCTTAAATACTTTTTTAATTTATGAACATCTGATAGGTACAAAATATTTAAGCGTAAACATGAAATTAAAAACATAAAACAATTAAAAGTTGCAAACATTATTTTCATATAAACAACAAAACAATTGTCAAGAAATGCAAATAATAAGTGACAAAAATATAGTCAATTAGTGTGGCTTCGAAGTCTTGCACTCGCACGGCAGTTCTAAATAAAATCTTCAGGTTAAGTATTAATTTTGACAAAACAATTTATGCATAAAATGTGCATACTAACAGTCATACCTTCAATACTGGCTAATTTCATTGGCTTAAATACAAAGTAAAACACACAGACTCCAGCACACTCCCAGCAATTAAGTAAATGACAATCATGCGTGTAAGCATGTTTTGGCGAAAGTGAAAATAAAATGCAAAACAAATTTAAAGTGCGTAAATGTTTCATTATACGAAAGCATTTAGCAAAAACAATACCGGATGTATACGGACGCGAAGACAAATTAAAATATTTGGCTGCAGCAAACTAGCAAAGCCTTGATGTTGACATCAAATAATCTTTTATTGGTATTATATAAAGGGTGTTTTTTATAGAGTGATACTACTTTGAGTTGGCATCACTGTTTTATTTGATCACCCATTTAACAGCTGATAGTTGCTTTTTGTTTAGTTTGCTTTGAAATTTTATTATGGATCGACTTACACCAAAGCAACGAGTGAAAATTTTGGAAGTTTTTAATCAAAATAATGGTTCTGTTCGTCAAACTTATCGTGCACTTCGTCCATTCAAAATTTTATTTTCTAATGAAGCCCATTTTTGGTTGAATGGGTACGTAAATAAACAGAATTGTCGCATTTGGAGAGAGAAGAATCCACAAGCTTTTGTCAAAACACCACTACATCCACATTCCGTGCGCTTTATGAGCTGGAGGAGTTACTGTTCCGAAATCATATTTAAACATTCATGTCATAAAATTTTGTATCCAATAAAGACCATCTCATTGATACCAAAAATATATTTCTATGTTTTATTATAATTTAAGCTTGTATCACTCTAGAAAAAACACCCTTTACATAATTTTTTTTTGCTTAGAGCGAATATTTATTTTTTGCAAATTTGCTTATGAGACTAAATGATTATGCTTTTAACCCTTATGTGAGCCCCCAGGTACCCGCGCAACTTTGCCCCTGTATTTTTATTGAAGGTAATAAAATAACCAACTTCGATTGAAATTTCCATACAATTTATATATAAAATTTGATCGATATCGAAGGCCGTAATATGCGGCCAGAACCTCAACTACCTGGCCTACGATGTTACTTGATATTGTAGACCACGCCTTGTATATATTTACGAGCTAATTCACAAACGTTTGTTAAAGTTAATGAATGCTTTAGAGGTACTTTAGCCATACAAAATCCTTACTTTAAATTATCTTTAGATTTAATAATTATTTGTAAATAACACGGTAGATATTTTAACAGCGTTCTAGGATTTTTTTTTAAGATGAAAGACCAGTTTGATTTCAACACTCTTAACTGTACGCTAAAAGATCCCGGTACTTGAACATGTTTATTATTGAAATAAGGCCATTGTAAATATATTTTCAAGTCTTTAGTAGCTGCCCTTAGTTCAATGAAAATTTTCATATTCTTTAACTGTAAACGTTGGCTATTTACTTGGACATATAGAAAAAGAAATCTTCTGCGGAAGACGTTTTAGGCTGATATTTCATGACTGTATTTTGTGCACGTTGATTCATGTTTTTTTTTTTGCAGAAGTCGATGCTTTAAAAAAATGTACGGCGATCAGTAGGTATTGAATTCGATGTATACGGAAAACTAGACACAGGATGCTAGTAATTCCATTTCAATAGTATTATAAAATGGTAACAGCCGGCATCGATTTGGTCTGCTTTTGTGAGATAGTTTGCATTCAATATTTAAACGAATATTTCATAAACGAATATTTTATAGAGAATAAATGAGAGCAGTAAATGCAAAAGAATTAAACAGTTTTTAATAATTTATAAAAAAAAATTGGTTGTAAAAACTAGTAAAATTTGCTATTAACTTCCTGCTAAGAAAATTGAAAATGTTTAAGATCGGGCAACTGTTGGTTTCACAACGTTTTGTATCGAGTTGTCATCAGTTCACTTCGTTCTGAGTCCCTAAAAGTTTCTGACTAATTCGCTGATGGTATCAATCACTTTGTAAGCATTCATGTATGTGTGTTGCTGTATGTGTATGTGTAAGAATGGTTTAATAAGTCCAGCCAAACTGAAAACGTTTTAAAGAGTGTTCTAAAACTTAGAATATGAACCGATTAGAACAGATAGATTTAAGGATATTTTAGAAAATTTTAGGAAAATATAATTTTTAAAGTGGTTATTTTTGGAATATCTTTTAAACGGATTCACCGCTCGATTCCTTAAAACATTCATTTATTTGATGCTTAAATGCCATATCGATCACCGAAAACCCATCCAAAATCGGTTAGTCCGTTCGTGAGAAATTGTGACCGAAAAAAATTCGCAGAAAGTGATATTTTTTTAACTCCGAATTTATATATTTGATCGTCTAAAGATCTCGATTTTCTTAAAGTGATCCAAAACTACATTAATCACCGCTTGTCACGTGGGAGCCACTTGATTTGAAAGGGTGTTGTTGGCTTAAGTAGTGAAGACTAGACTACGATGCCTTTGTGGAGCCCGAGTTCGACTACACACTGAGTCATGAATAGGGCATGTCGACTTTGTTTGATCTGCATTAGAGCCTTTATCCATCTGTCCTGCCAACACTATCGAACCCATTTTATTGTTCCAGCAATACTCATTGAATTAGTTGGCTGCATACCCTGAGTGCGGGTCCAAGTCAAATAAAATAAACTTATTGACACTCTTTAATTTATATTTTCGTGCTGATTCTTTTTTCCCAAAAATTATATCAAATTGATCAATTGATCACTTTGAATTTTTAATATATATTTTGGAAAAAAAGAATAATCACGAATATATAAATTGAAGAGTATTAAAATGACAATTCGCAAAAACATGTACTGAAACTTATTTACTTTTGTCTACTCGAGTATTTAAATGTTTTCTCATCTAGTTATTATTAAATTGTCTTATTATATTTTACAGCCAAAGTATTCTGAAAGTCCATTTTACAATAATCCATAAAGTTTTCAACAAAACAAACACAATTTCTATTTATCCCACTTCAAAGTTAATAAATTCCTTGTGAATTCTTGTGTAAACTTATTTTGGCTGGATATCAACAGCATAAAAAACAACTGTCGCACTTGCAACAACAACAACAACACCTCCAGGCCTTTATGAACTACTGTAACGCTTTTATTTTTGGCCGCTATCTTTTCAGGTCCTGCTAACTAACACACAAGCATGCAAATACACAAAAGCTAAGTTACTGAAAACTGAAAAATACTTGAGATAATTCTGGTAATCGTTCATATTTTTCCATCATTATCTGCCTCACCTTGGCAAGAATTGCAATTTCTGTAGGACTAAATCACAATGAGACCGAAAGCAAAAAGCAAAGGAAAGAAAAAGTCCTTGGCTGGAGGATCTGAAACATTATTAATACCAAAGTGGGTAACAAAATCAGAGAGTGCGAGTGTTGTTTGTGTAGAATCCTTTTTATTATATAACAAATGAAAACTGTCTTTCTGCTGGGGTTAACTTCTGTTAAATGTGAGTTTGTCGTGCTGGAAATTTTTCCTTTTTGTTAGTCAATACACTCATAAAATGCAGTTGAATAATTTGAAATGCACACAAACGCCTAAAATGAATGTGGGTTGTTATTATGGAAATATTTAATGGCGTTTAAGCGTTTAAGCGTTTGAGATTTTTAAAAACTCATGCATGGAAATATCTTCGAAAAGATATTTTTATGCGCTTTACAAAACCACACATTTTCCCTTTTCCAGCAATAATTCATCTGCTGCTGTTTTCATGTGCACGGCGGAAGGTTAAAATTGCATTTAGGAAACAAAAGAAAAAAAAAATAATTGTTACTTTCATTTATGTTGTTTCAATGTCGGCTCTTCAATGCAGGTTACAATATGCTGCTTTAAAAATTAAAATTACTTGTACATGTTAGTGTGTGTGTGTGTGTTGCAAAAGTGCAAGTGGATAAATTAAAATTTCAGCAAATACTTTTAAATGCCTCAATTTCCAATACTTATTAACCCTAGAAGCCTAAATTATATTATTGATTGATACCACAGAAACATACTTCGCAGACGACCTGCAGTTTACTTTATAATTTATTTTTATATAACTTTTTTATTAATGAACGCGGATGGCTATTCGAACTTTATATACTCTATTATTAAGTTTTAAATTTGGTGATCAGACTCCTGTTAACCTCTGCCAGTTTTTTTTCAAATTACTTCTTCTATTTTCAATTCAATTCGAAAATTGTTTTAATATAGAATGACATGATACAAATGCCGAAGCACAAATGGAAGTCAATATCTGTTTTAACTATTCAACTTACACCGAAAAGCAGTACAGCTGTTTTCGAAGGCCGCTACACTATCATTATAATTAGTCATGAGTTATTTTGGTTATTATTACTTGTTAGGTGGCCTAGTTGAATGTTATCGCAGTTGCTATTTGATAATAAAATATGATACAAGAAGGGAATCAAAAAGTTTATAAGAATATTCAAACCAAACATATTTGAATTAAGATATATGGCATGAAGAACTCAGAAATTTGAGTATAAATAACAAAATAAAACGGTAACACAGGAACTTAGCAAAAACGTGTTGAAAAGAGCAGTTGTGGAATGTGGTATCCTTTGGCCAGTGGATGCTTAAGATACAACAATAATAAAAAAACTACATTTAGGCTGTCGCAAAGCAGCTCAACCAGACCCCTGATCGTTTACTCTCTTTCGAGAGTTTTGCGTCTCACTCGCAATAGGCCTCAGATAACTGTATTGATCTGCGGTTCTTCTGAGGAATTTCCCGTGCTGAACCACGTTGCTACTTCCTAACTGCAGGCGTAAGATCGTGTACAGTCAGTCACAGAAACGGATAGAATAAGGGTTAACAACATCGCCGGTATCTGGTCTCAGTAATTCGCTGGCATCTGAGCACCAAATACTTTACAAATTTACTTTGTAAAGTATTTTATAGACAAATACAAACTGCATGTAGGTTAGTATTCTAGGGTTAAGTTCTTGTGCTTGCAGGTACAAAAGCCTATGGCTATTTCAACTCCTGGTTTATACCAAATTTAAAAAGGTTAAACACAATATATTTGGCAAACAATTGCAAATTTTTGTGTCTCATAGAGGCTGCTTAAAAATTTCTTATAGTATTTTTACACTGAGAGATAAAACACGGTTTTGGCATTAAAACAATAGACATGAGATTTTTCGTTCGAGTTGCAGATTCAATAATTTAACATTTTAACACACAGTTTGGGCAATAAATTTGATCACAGTATATTAAATCTCTAATAGAAACAGGAATATTTATTTCCATATATAAAATACTTAATATACAGACTGTACTGCAGCTTTCATATAATAAAAAATATATGGCATTGCAGTTTATATATGAAATAAACTAAAATTTAGAGGAAATTATTACAACAAATACTCCTATTTCTATGATAGACTTAATTTCTGGTGTTTAAATTTATTGAACAGCCTGTAGTTTAAGAGCTGAATTTATTTAATTTTAAGTGTGAGCGCCAAATCTGGTTTTATCTTTCAGTGTGAATTCACTATTAAGCTCAAGTGCTGTCATTTATTCCAGACTCCGATATTTATTTCCTTCCATTGGCTGTCTTTATGATACCCTGAAGCAACACATGCCTATCAAATCCGCCTAATCCAATCAGCCTATTTTCTTGAACTACCTACTGTTTTAAGTACAACAATAGTGTCTTTGGTCCGTTTAAACTTTCTTATGTTGTCGCCTTTAAAAATTGTCCCCATGCTACAATAGAAGTAGGCAGTGAAGCCACTGTTTGTCATATTAGGACCGGTCGTACATCACCTGGGATAATATATCTCAGCAACGCGCCCCAACTACAGTTTATTTAAATTTTTACAGTTTATTTAAATTTTATACAGTGATACAAGTTTAAATTATAATAAAATATAGAAATACATTTTTGATATCAATGAAACGGTTTTTATTGGATAGATAATTTCATGACATTAATGTTTAAATATGATTTCGGCCATGTGGCCGCCACGGCTGGCGGGTACAAGGCGAAATCTGGAACACCAATTTTCACAAACAGTAACATTCTGACCATCATCGTTTTTGAAGGCATATGGGCCAATGACTCCGCCAGCCCATAAAGCGCACCAAACAGTAATTTTCTGTGGATGTGTCATGATGGTGTTTCGACAAAAGCTTGTGGATTCTCCTCACCCCAAATGCGACAATTTTGTTTATTTCCGTACCCATTCAACCAAAAATGGGCTGCATCGAAAAATAAAATTTTGAATGGACAAAGTGCACGATAAGTTTGACGAACAGAACCATTATTTTGATTAAAAATTTCCACAATTTGCACGCGTTGCTCTGATATAAGTCGATCCATAATGAAATGTCCAAGAAAACTATCAGCTGTTAAATGGGTGGTCAAATAACGCAGTGATAACAACTCACAAGTTGTATCACTCTATAAAAATCACCTTATAGTATCTCTGGAGATTAATTCCACTTCATGGTGGACATATTATTCCAGCAAACCCAAATTTTGTTCTTAAAATAACTCGAAGCAATTTTTGAAAATATATAAAACATTTTCTTATCGTTAGTCAGTGTTGCCCTGAAGCAAACGCATGTCACACATGTGGTACCTTTTTATTAACAACTTTAACCCGCGTATTCCCCAATACACTGAATAATCGTCTTGCCTGCGTATTTTATTGTGTTAAGCAGCGAAGAGTTAATAAAACACATAAACACGTTACAAGAAATCTAAAAACTGTGTCACGCATATTAATCCACAAGTAGTGTTTTTTAAATGAGTTTCCCAAACTTTTCAGTGGAGTAACAATTGACACTTTTTCACGTTTGGGGGAGGAATTCATCTCATCAAATAAAGGCAGCATTTTTAACATCTTAGTATTTTTATATTCGGCAGCATATTTTTACTGCATTCGTATGATGCACTAAAACTGAAGTTATAACTTTAAATGCTGCTGCGGAAAGGCCTGCGAAACCTCCCGATATGTGCCATTAATATAGATGAATTCTATATTAATTGAGTGTCTTCACTGGAATCTTTGGGAATCCCCTATTAACACAGAAGAAATTCTTTTTTTTTTCTTTCACTTTATTTACGCACTCGTATTTGTTGTTCAACCGCATAGTCTTGGCTGGATTTGCTATGTAACACACATCTGTGTGAAATCGAAATTTATTCGTGCGTACATAACCAGGCTCATGTTTATTACAACGTGTTTATTTTATATGTTATTCTAAGTTAAAAAGAAGCCCTTAAGAAGTATAGAGGAGTGATGACGGTTACAGGTTGCTCAGAAAGAGTTTACATTTCGCTCTTCTATTAATTGGTAGGGATTTCCTGTCACGGTTTACTGTGGAGTATATGTAAACACGTTTATTTGGCTCTAATTTATTGTTTCTGCTACACTGAAGGTAAGAAAAAAAACTGGTGACTGTTCTAGAGGGTCAGGGGATCTTTGGGAGCTCTGCAAAATAGATGCTGCAGCGATAAAGTGGATTACGAAACAGTGCAGCATATTCTATGCCAGTGTCCTTCAATGACCAGCGGAAGGGAAGCCATCCGAAACTTTTTCTCTACGATCTTGTCAATGTATCAGTGAAATTACTGAACTTTATTAACGATTCTTCTCTTAAAGTTAACAAAATTATTTAATTTTATCAACGAATTATTTTCACTGTATCAATGAAATTATTACATCGATTGAATGCAATTATGTCATCCTATTAATGAAATCACTTCCTCCTATCACTATTTCATTTTATCAATTAATTTACTTAAATGTTTTAATTAATATATTACATCGAACAAATGTAATTATTTCATGTCATTGATGAAATTTTTTCTTCAAGGCAATGAAATTGCATCAGTGAAAACGGTTCGTAGTATCAACAAAAATGTATCATATATTTGAAAAAGTTTTTATCAAATTAATTTCAACGAAACTTTTGCCATCAATTCTGAAATTATTTATTGGATTCATATGTAAATTCAAAGAATTTATTAAGCAATTTCTTTCAGTGTAGTTACTATGGCATTACGCAGAATTACCGAAAAGCATTTCAGACGTCATATTTACAGTTTCGTTTTCAACGGCAACCGGTGAGATACGACTCTAAACTTAGGAACTGTATTTCAGATCTTTTCGTTGAATTAAGAAAATAAAGAAAAGATTTCACTGAGCCCTCAATACACTACAAGTCTTTCGAAGTTTCCCGCTGCAGAGGCAGAGAGGTTCATAATAAAATCATATAAAATAAAATTGTTTATGCCGGCATCAAAATAGTCAAGTTACCTAATTGCGTAAATAAATATCTGCAGGTATTTGTGTAGAGATTACACTCACACGTAGACGTTTACAACGTACACATGTTTGCATGTGTGTGTACACATTTATTTACACGTACCTGTATTTTACTCGTGTTTATCACAGTGCGTACTTAAATTTTTATTTTTATCTACAAAACGTTTATGTGTTTGTCTGTCTGTCTGTTTGTTTGTTTTGCTTTCATTTTCATTTTCAACTTTAATCTTTCGTTTTGGCTTTCATTCAACACTCACTTGTATTTATCATCATGGCATTTTGTGTAAATTTGTTAAGGAGATGAACCGGCTTAACGCATTATGGCCAATATGATATTTTCATATTGAAAGCATTAAAATAAAACATAATGAATCCATATTCAGCATTTGATGGCTCTAATTTTGTAAGTGGGTTTAGATCAACTGCTGCCAAGTGCCCGATTTTATAGCATATAAAAATAATTCTGTTAAATTCTGCAAACGCCAAATAGTGTTGGCTCTTTTACAAATAAATATTTTGTTTAAAAGAAATTGAAGAAATTAGTTTAAATTAAATAAGAGTATTCAATAGGAGATAATACAGGGTGGCGCGGAATTAATCACCATTTCGAAAAATGCAAAATGTCATATTTGATATCTTTAAACAGCTGCAGAATGCAAACAGACAAATAATAATAATAACACACATATAATATTCAGTAAAAATGTTTTCATTTTTTGCTGCACTGTATTATTATTATTATTTGATTTAATCTATTTTATCTATATATGATGCTTGAAGAAGTTCAGAAACCAGCAAGACAAATATGGGAAGCAAAACATAATTTCGTTGGTTTCAAATGTCTTCTATATTCCATTTGCCAGCTATACGATCTCTTAAAAGCGCTATCTATTGAGACACAATGGCATTTCTCGGAAAGACAAATGCCCTAAAATTCATTAAAGTTAATTATGAAATAAAAAACGAAATATTAGAACTAACGAACTAAAACATCTTTATTGTTAAAACAAAATTTTCCTCATAAATTCTATGAACTTCGTTTTTGATTCAATGCAAATTTTTATTAATATTCAATCATCATCACGATTCGTTGTATTGATGAGGGAAGTTTCGTTGATGTTAGTCTACGAAAAACATCGTCAAACGAACGTAATACTTGCCATGAAGTAATTTCATTATAAAACGACATAATTTCAATAACACAAATTTGTGGTTTCCTCAGTACAATGATATAATACTTCAATTGTACAAAAAAATAACTTCATTAATACAAAGAAGTTAATTAATTGATAAAATGAAATAATATCATTGATGTAATGCAATTGGATCGTTGATGAAAAGAATTAAACTCACTAATAACATTGATGCAAGTCTTTAACACAATGACATTGGCAAAATGAAATAATTTGATCAGAAGGTTTGTACGAAATTTTTATACTAGACTTTAATAATTTTAAAAATAAAAAAGGTCCAGAAACAACGATATTATTTCACAGATATTATGAGATTTTAAATTTTTAGATTTTTTCTCAGCGATTTCAGTTTCAAAGAATGCTGCGCAGCAGTTAATTGTATTAAAGAACAGATATTTAAATATTTCTAGGCAAAAATCGATTATATTTATTTGCACCTACTGCGGTTTCGAAAATTGTACAAAATTTTGTTGTCAAAAAATTCAAGGCAGTATCTTTAAGACACCATAAAAGTCAATGAAGCAATTCCAATCGAACTCTTTCACACTATTCGTGAAATTTCCATTGAGATTGTAAAAAACATCTTATGAAATGATATTGTGAGATTTATAAAGCGAAATTATTTTAGAGCCGTTTTTAAGAGTCAAAATTCTACGTACATAATTAATAGTAATTGAATATGTTTTGTTGTAGACCTTTTTGAATAAATTTGTTTTGTTTGTGATGTCCTTTTCGGCTTGAGGTCTTTTTCATATAATAAAATAATATTAAAATTTTTATTTTAATATATATTTATTTCTCCGATATTTCGACCAACTCTGTTGGTCACCTTCAGGGAATTACAATCTATTTTCTAAACAAAAGACAAAAACAATAAACTACTTAATATAAAGTTATTTACAACAACAATAATCATAATTACATTTTTATAGTCCTAGTGTAGTCACTTGTTTATTATTCTCAAGCCGAAAAGGACATCAAATTCCTTGAATTTGTTGTATTTAATTTTGACAAGATAGTTGTTCGATTAGTGCTTCGAAATCAGAAGGACATGATATATATTCCAAGGAACGAGGAAATGTCAACATCAGTTTTAAAATATTTCACTTACGCTGTTTTCGAAAGTCACTTCGCTGTCATTATCAGGTCTCATATGCACTTTTGCTTACAAAACAAATAACATTTTCCAATTCCTTAGTTTATGTAGATCTGCTGTAGTCTTCGAAAAGGATAAGTTCTCTATATGAGATATAATATAATTTAAGACTTGAAAAACTAGCCCCACTTGCTGGGCATTTTTCGTAGCTCTTCCCTTTTATTATTCCCTTTTAATCACTGTATTAAAAAAGAAAATTAATAAGAAGTTATAACAAATTCAAACCCCTTCATTTGTCTAATTACGCTAAACATTTGAAATTACTTGCATACCAACCCAATAATCACGAGTCATGGTAAAACCAAAAACCTCTCATCACCCACTGGTCATAAAGCAGATGAAACAAATCAAAATTCAAATGTAATTGAAAGACGGGTTCAATAAGAGGTCATAATGATTGAAAAGAAGAAAAAAAAATTATGTGGAAAAATGTTAAAAAGTTATTGCATTTCAGCCAACAGTTACAAAGACAAACTGGAAAAGCAATAAAAACTGAACAATTTTGTACTTCAAAGCGAGGAGAAGTTAACATGAATTTTTATTTTTTTAAGTTTATTTTTTCTTTTTTTTTGGGAAAAATAAATGGTATTCAAAGTCATGCACGGCTGTAGTTGTATAAGATGGTTTTTTGGTGTATGAAAGCAAAAGTGACAAGAGTGCTTTGAATGGCCAAAACAGAAATTATACATGTTTTCATCATCATCGCCATGAACATCATCATCATCATCATCATCATGACCATCATTATCGTCATGATTTCAGGGCAATGGGTGTTAGCAGGCATTTGTACGAACACATAAAATTATCTGAGATCAACTGAGCGAGAGTGTACGGCGACTCAAACATGCAACACATTCCTCTCAGCCACTCTTTAAAAATCGAAATCAAACCGGTTGTGTTACGTGTGAAAGAGATTGAATTCCAACTTATTATTTAGGTAAAATTTCTTGGCCAACACACATACGGACCAAGTTGGTGTTGGTTACATCTTTTTTATTATTATAATTCTTCTTTTATTTTAATGATGCAAATGAAAGCGAAATTGTTTGAACTATTTTTACGGATTTAAAGTTTGTTTGTTGTTTTATTTTCATTTCATGATATTTTCTGTGTTACTCAAGAGCCATGGCAAAGACGAACGAGTTTTTTTTTTAGTAAAGGTTTTTAATTGACCATAAATCAAATCAATGGGTTGAAAAAATTTTAAAAACATATTGTGCGAGGTTATTGCTGCATACGGTGATGCTGGAAATAACAAATGAAACGCCAAAACTAGCACTTGGATGAGTGTTTATTGAGACGATTACGTGAAAGGGTTTATAATTTGGGAAAGAGTTGACAGGCTTCTCGAATAGTGTGTTTTTTTAGGACAAGCTTATTTTAATTTATCGGAACTTTAAAGACTTGCTTACATAATTTCAGTTTTACTTAAAAGCTGTTGAATAAAATAGGAAGCCTAAGATACCGGGTTCGACTCCGTAGTCACGAATATGTTATCGAATTTTTCTGATCTCAATAATTCTTGTCGGCTTGTTTTATTGCAGAAGGTGTAACACTGACTGCTGAGCATTACCAAAAACGAAGGGCACTATCATATGCAGTACTCTACTTCGTCGAGCCAAGTATGAAGTAAAATCACGAGATATAATTTCCCATCTTCTCATATTTCTTTATAAGTTATCTCCACACTCTTCTCTATTTCCCAGAAAATGCCGTGCATATGAGAAGGTCATCCCCTCTGTGGTGGTACAAAAAGAAGATGTAAATTGTAAAAAAGAAGGTGCTTCAGTAAGTCAGTCTTTATTCAACAGTTGATATAATTGAAAACTAAAATAGGAGATATATAAAGTGTCCCCTGCGGAGGCATCATTTCAATAGCATTTACTAAACTGGAGCCCAGTGCCTCATTTCTGCAACTGATGTGAGAAGTTCTCACACCGAAAAACTAAATAATTATGGTTTTCATGCTTTTTATTGTAGGGTCATCCATAGAATAATATATTTATTATTATAAAAAACCAACAACATTTTAAATGCATTCAGAAATATGTTCTGACTAATCCTGTGTTTCACAGAAAGACGACAATTTTTTCGATGCGAGAAGTTCTCACTTCAGTTACAGAAACGAGACCCTTTCGATTTGGATGAAACTCAGTCCGAGGGTGTCTTTTGTTTTGTTTTGTTTTGTTTTGTTTTGTTAAAGTACTTTTAACGACTTAAAAAGTGATTTTTTTTTCAAACTTAAGTCGCATTAAAAATTTTACAACATCGCTGGGTTCATGGAATTAGATTCTCTTATATTTTGATATCCCCAAAATAATCTCACCCACAAAAATAGTTTTTAGGTCATGCACAAGAAAAAGTCAACATCATTTTTTTATATTCAACTGACTTCACAGAGCACAGCGGCTGTTTTCGAAAGTCACTACACTTTCATCATCAGTTCTCATGTGTACTTTTATTTATTGTCAATTCTTATGAGGTTCAGTTGAATTTGAATACAGTATCTATTTGTTGCAATTTTATTATGAAAAAGTGTACGAGAAGTGTATCAAATCGATAGTAACACACTGGTATTAAGTCCCTATGATGCCTTTTTATTACTTTTCTTCGTGTCCTATATTTCTGAATTTTTTGTTTCATGTTTTTAAGCCACAATTTTTTGGTTTGAGTGTTCTAACGTGCATTTATAATGTTTTTGCCCTTTTATTGGTTAATTTTTACATATTTAATTGTAAATAATTTGTATATTAAATTTAATTTTAACTTTTTATTGGCTGCTCTACTGTGCAAGTTGAATATTTTACATATTTACTGATAATGAGTTACCCTTGTGCTTTAGAATATATATCATGTCTTTCTTATTTATAATTTAAATTATATTAAAAATTATTGTTGTTGTTGTTATTATTATTATTATTATTACTATTATTATTATTATTATTATTATTATTATTATTATTATTATTATTATTATTATTATTATTATTATTATTATTATTAATAAACTAATTTTTTGACATATTGTCATTATACTATTATAATATGAAATTTATTTGTTGGGTGGTTAAGCAATGTCTATATGCATTTCATTGCTGCTTCTTACCAAATCGTCAGTAGACTTCAACCACAGTTTTGCAAAGTTTCAAACTTCTCAACTTATTAAAAGACTTCCAAAAACCATCTGAGAATTATGTTAAATAAATTAACTATAAAAATTCACAAACAATTTCAAAAAATCACATTATAATAAGTGTAGCAGGCTATGAAACTTATACAAACCAAACCCAACAAACAACTTTTATTCAATACGACTCTATTTTACTTTTCTATACCTTTATACAATTAGAAATCCCTTGGATAACAATGAAAGTATTTATAAGGCAAAATTTGAACAATTTTGAAAAAAATTTTTTGAAACTTTGCAAAACTGTGGTTGAAGTCTACTGACAATTTGGTAAGAAGCACCAATGAAATGCATATAGACATTGCTTAACCACCCAACAAATAAATTTCATATTATATTATTATTATTATTATTATTATTATTATTATTATTATTATTATTATTATTATTATTATTATTATTATTATTATTATTATTATTATTATTATTATTGCCTTTATCATTGTTTTATTACAATTAAAACTAAATTAAATGAAAGATAAAGAGCACCGGCTTGCAGCTCAGTACACCTAATAAATTTATAATCGTTTCATACAGAAGCAATACCAGTAGCACAAATGAATAGGATCTAAAATATATGACTTTCCTTCGACTGAATTTGAAAAGAAAAAATATTAAATCTTACAAATTTGTCGACACAATATTTTGCATATATCCTTATCTTAGTATGAAGATCATTTGTATGTGCAAAAAAAACTTATATTGTTTCATAGGGGCACATACATAAGAGTTTAAATTTAATTTAAAAAAAAAATTTTTGCGTTGAAAAATATATTTTAAGCCACAAAACAGGTTGTTTCTATATCTACATAACAAAACGTGAGATCAGTTCGTTTTCAAACTGTAATTTAAGACTCTCTAGGGAGTGGAGTTCGTGTCCACAAGATCATGAAACATAAAAAAAACACAAATACCTACTTTGTGGTTAAGTCATTGTCATAATATTTCAACAAAAAAGCACACACTTTCGGTTTTATTTGCATTATTTCGTTACACTCTTTCATTTCGTGTAGATGTGTGATGTTTCACACAACTACTCACTCTCTCTCTCTCTCTTGGCCAAGCAGACAACACAACTGCAAACATCATCTGTTTTAGCAGAATTTTAATGTATTACAAGTGCGATCTTCCGTTAGCCACACGAAAATGGCTTGATATATATTTTTGGCTTTTGGTTGTTATAATAATAAACTACAATATCTTACAACCAGCATTTAATATTCACTAGTGGCAAGCAACGGGTCGCGTTTGTACGCCGGTTTAAGAAAATAAAAGAGAAAACATTGTCGCGTTCAAGATTTTGTCTTCTTGTGAAAAGTTAAATATTTAACAACGACAACAGTAGAGCTGATAAATAAATTGCGAATTTTTATTTTATTATTATCAGGCTTTGACTACAAGTCAAGCTGAAGTTTTTATGTGTTTCAAACGAAAATAATTTTATGAGAAATAAATTTTTCAAGTGTTTTTTATTATACATAAAACGAAAAATATACTTTCAAACATTCTCGCTTCCGTTTCCGTTTGCTTGTTATTCCTTTTGAAACTCAAAACCGGATGTGAGTAGACTCAAGCACCAACACACAAACAAAATATCATAAAGTTCTTAGTGGCAAACAACATCCTGCTCATCGTCGTCATTAGTTGTGTCATTGACACAAATCTAACCAACAAACCGAGCAGTCACTCAGTCAACAACTTAAAGGATTAACAGTGCATTGTGTGGCATAAATACATGTGAATTTTCGTTATACTCTCTCTCTCTCTCTATTCCTCCTTGTCTTTCTTTCTCTGTTTCACTCATCCCAACGAAATGGTAGGCAACACTTAAGTTTAACTAAACCAATTTGCCTGATTTGTCTATTCTTTTATTTTTTTATAATAATTTTCAAAATATATTAATCTGACAGTGTTTTTTTGCAAATAAAATTGGCTTAAAGTATTGTGTCAAACTGTGGAAATAAAAAGAGAAACAAAAGAGTGCATGAGTTATAGTAATCGTACCGAGAGCATGAAATGAAAAATAAAAATGAAAGTTATTTGAAAAACCATATCCTTGAGGCCAAAGGATATATGAAAAGAAAAACTAATTACGTTTATAACACAAGAGACATTGTTTACGGTTGCAATAAGGCTCATGACAGAGAGCACAAAATTTAAGGGGGATTCAAAAAAGAAAAATTTTATCAAATAATTGTGATAAAAAGAGCAAATAATATTCTAACGAATACTAGTTATTGAGGCCTGTTCCTACTACGAGGACTTTAAATTTGTGGTGTAATTTAAATGTTATTTGAGTAGAAGCGTGTGTTTTATGTAACGATCCCCTGTGATATGTGAACTAGCACTTTGACTTCCTGTCATTAACATAAAATTTCAAAGATCAACAAGGGATATAACAGTGTTTGCGCTTTTTACTAAAACCTGAGGCCAAATTACCGTATTCGATAGAGATCAAAATTTCAATAAAATTTTATAACAAATTTCGGTCGATATCGAGTGTCACAATTTGGCCCCGCTTAATGAAATTCGATATATAAAATCATATTTAAAAAGGAGTTTCAAAAAAGTTTTAAAATATTTCGGAAATTCAAAGTAGAGCCTGATTATAATATTTAATTTGAGTATTCAAACTGACTTCTAAGATAATTCCAAAGCAAATGCGTGGATGTGTATCATTTCCGGTATCTGATTTTGATACCGGTAACTCTTCCACTCCTTATAGTGTTTTCACACTGACGTGGTTTGAATCAACTCCAGTTTTAACGTAGAAACGAGCTGTTATAACCCAGTTTCCCTATGCAAAATGATCTTGTTAAAGCCAGTTTAAAAAAATAGATGTAAATTGTATAAAAGAAGGTGCTTCAGTAAGTCAGTCTTTATTCAACAGTTGATATAATTGAAAACTAAAATAGGAGATATATAAAGTGTCCCCTGCGGTGGCATCATTTCAATAGCATTTACTAAACTGGAGCCGAGTGCCTCATTTCTGCAACTGATGTGAGAAGTTCTCACACCGAAAAAATAAATAATTATGTTTTTCATGCTTTTTATTGTAGGGTCATCCATAGAATAATATATTTATTATTATAAAAAACCAACAAAATTTTAAATGCATTCAGAAATACATTCTGACTAATCCAGTGTTCCACAGAGTGACGACAATTTTTGCGAGAAGTTCTCACTTCAGTTACAGAAACGAGACCCTTTCGATTTGGATGAAATTCAGTCCGAGGGTGTCTTTTGTATTGTTAAAGTACTTTTAACGACTTAAAAAGTGATTTTTTTTTTCAAACTTAAGTCTCATTAAAAATTTTACAACATCGCTGGGTTCATCGAATTAGATTCTTTTATATTTTAATATCCGCAAAATAATCTCACCCACAAAAATAGTTTTTAGGTCATGCACAAGAAAAAGTCAACATCATTTTTATATATTCAACTGACTTCACAGAGCACAGCGGCTGTTTTCGAAAGTCACTACACTTTCATCATCAGTTCTCATGTGTATTTTTACTTATTGTCAATTTTTATGAGGTTCAGTTGAATTTGAATACAGTTTTTATTCTATTCAAATTGATCTTGTTAAAGCCAGTTTAAGACCATTTTGGAAATGGCTACCAGTAGGTGTTATGAAATGCAAACTTGTTTTTGCCTGCATTTGTCTGTGCTAAGTTGAGTGCCGCCAAGTTTTATACTAGATGAAAACATCTGATCATGTGTGAAGAATGCACAGAAAAATCTGCTTATTTTCTTTAATAATTTGCATGATTTTATATGAAATAAAGTGTTTTTGAAACAATTATTTGCTCTCTACAAAAATTAATTTCCTATTTGAAAGTGCAATTAAACAAACAGCGGCAGTACAGTTTGTGCATTAAGTGTTATAAAATGTAGAGGAATATACTACAACAAATACACCGACTTCTATCGAGATTTAATTTATTGTGATTAGATTTATTGTACAATCAGTTTGTTAAAACCTTAATTTATTTAATTTGCAGTGTGAGCTCAATACCACATGTTTCTGGTTTTAATGCAAAAACCAGGTATTAACTTTTAGTGTAAAAAACTATTAACTTGGCAGCATTGAATTTCGTATTACAAATATAAACTTGCGTTCGTTCTTTTACAGTTACTGCAATGAGATGTGCTGTTATGAAATTCAGGGAATTATTATCGAAACCCATTCCTACTTATGCCTCCAGCGCTTTTCAGCAAGAGCGCATGTATTTGTGATCAATATTCCAACGAGTTGCATTAAGAGTTATAGAGAGTATTACCTTTTTCACTGAGCAGTCTCTATGTGGAACAAACTACCTGCAAAGGTCTTACCTACTTTCAATTTTAAAAGGTTTAAGGTAATTGTCTAGAGACAGTTCTGAAAAGTTATATAATCTTTTTTTATTTTGTGTGTTTCTTGTGGGGAAGTATACCGCAGCAACGGAATGAATGTTTGCAAAACTTTACTTACGAACAATAATGATAAAAACCTTTTCTAGTTTTAAAGCTTTTAGTATAATTTATTAGGTTTAGTTAAGCAAAAGGTCTATTATTTTTTATTTTTTATATAAAAATTATGTCTTTATTCCAATATTTCGCCACTTCTTTGTGTAGCTTTTTAGGGATATGTAATATGGCGAAATATTTGAATAAAGACTTTATTTTTATATAAAAAATAGTGGATCTTTTGCTTAAATAAACCTAATAAACTGTTTATGAAGTTTATAAAATACGCTTTTAGCATATAAATTTAGATCATAAATTTATATTCAACCACAAACTAAATTCGAAATAACTTTCAGAAACAAAATGGCATGCCATCAATTTGTTGTTTTTTATTCTATTCATCGACATGCAAATTACTTGAGTTAATATGGGCAGTTAAGTAAGCCAATTATGTTAAATAAACAATATTTTCTTAACATTATTAATAGTGAATATTCAATAATTTCAATTAAATCAACTGTTTACCTTAATATTTTAGAATTGTGCAGATTTCCTTACCTGAAAAGAAACAGTTTTTATTTAGTAAACATTTTTAGAAATCAGTAATATTTTTAAAAATATATATAATGGGAATTATGAAAACTTATAGTTATTTCTTGTTTGATTTATTTTTTCAAGATATATCAGAATTTCACCACATGCCAAATATTATTGACAACAAAAACATATTCTTTAATTAAATATATTAATAACATTTAATTAATATATATATATATATATATATATATATATACATATATTATTGTTTTAAATTCTTTGAATTTTATTTTCGTGCTAATTTTTTCCCCCAAAATTTTATTAAACAGTTCAAAGTGATCAATTGAGTTTTATTTAACATTCTTTTACGATTTGTAGATTAAAAATAGCAGCCCTAAATTCAGAAAGACATGATTAATAGTCTAAGAAACAAGTGAAAATCAACAAAAATTGCATATCCACTTTATACGGAAGAGCAGCAAAAGGATATTTTTCAGATTCTCTATACTTTTATTATTAAGTCGTGTGTATTTTCTTGTTGCCACAAATTAGGTGGCGGGGTTTTTTGATTCTTTGCTTCAAATTTATATGAGCAAATTTGTGTAAGACAATGCTAAAAGAATTTTGTTTATTAATTCTATTAGTTTCGAAGTTAATACAAGAAAAATTTTATTGAAATTCTACCAACGTCGTACCTCGTATATATAGGGTGTTTTTTATAGAGTGATACAAGTTTAAATCATAATAAAATATAGTAATATATTTTTGACATCAATGAAACGCTCTTTATTGGATTCAAAATTTAACGACATGAATGTTTGAATGTGACTTCGGCCATGTGGCCGCCACGGCTGGTGCATACAAGGCGCAATCTGGAACACCAATTTTCACAAACAGTAACATTCTGACCATCATCATTTTTAAAGACATATGGGTCAATGACTCCGCAAGCCCATACAGCGCACCAAACAGTAATTTTCTGCGGATTTAATGCTGTTTCGACAAAAGCTTGTGGATTCTCTTCACTCCAAATGCGACAATTCTGTTCATTTACGTACCCATTCAACCAAAAATGGGCTTCATAGGAAAATAAAATTTTGAATGGGCGAAGTGCACAATAAATTTGACGAACAGAACCATTATTTTGATTAAAAATTTCCACAATTTGCACGCGTTGCTCTGGTGTAAGTCGATCCATAATAAAATGTCAAAGCAAACTAAACAAAAAGCAACTGTCAACTGTTAAATGGGTGGTCAAATAAAGCAGTGATGCCAACTCAAAGTTGTAACACTCTATAAAAAACACCCGGTATAACGATACAAGTTATTTAAAATTAGTTTAATAAAGACTGCTTCAAATGATTGAAATGCTTTCATTAATACTATTAATTAATGTCATTAATACAACGACAAAATTTTTAAAATACCAGTATCTCATCATCAACAGTAGGAAATAATTTCATTAATTTTTATGTAATCATTTACTTGATATGATGTAGTGAACTCATTGATAATATCAAAAAACCTCATTGATTTAACGCACTTAAGTGCTAATAAGTTGAGACTTTTCAAAATTAATTTATTAAATACACAATTATTTAATTTATTATGGTTTTCACGTCGCTTTGGTTCTTACACCATATCTTTAGCAGACTTTAATCTAATTCCAAAGTAACATAACCTCTCATCTTAAGTAAAAACTTTCACAAACTATTTGAGAGTTACTAAGCAAAAACACAGAGTTTAAGCACAACACACAATTTCGGATTTCCCATTGAGGTAATAAAAAAAAATCTGATCCTTACAACAAACAAATAATATCACAAAATTGTTTTTAGAAAAAACAACAAACAATTTGGGATTTTTCTTTGATTTAATTTTAAAAAGGATCGTTAGAACAAGTAAATAGTTTCACCGATAGATTGAAACGTTCATACAAAACAAGTTTTGGTTCTTTGAGCTCGAATAATCCAAAAACTTGTTATTCAATAATTATAACACACTTTCCTAATTTCAATGAAATCTTCATTGATATAACGACTATATATATCATAAGTACTGTAATATATAAAATTTTAACTTATTTGTCTTAGAAAATAGATATTCAAATATTTTTAAGTGAAATTGGAATATTTCTGTTTAAAAATATATTAATTGATTATTGAAAAGATACAAAATGTTGTGGTAAATCCAATGAAATATTTCTGATGAAACTATTCTATATATGAATGCCAAGGAAATGAATGGAACTGTTGCAAAATATTTGTGAAATTATCATTCGATTTCTGAGAAAATTCCTCTAATTGAAAACAACACCAAATGAAAATTTCGTGACTATTTACATTAACAGGCGGTAATATTTTCCACTGAAGTGGAAAGAATTTCTTATATTATCCTTTTGCTATACTTTTTTCAGTTATTTAACATCGTTTAAAGTGTTAATAAATGGCAAATTATTTAAAACTCTTGTAAATACCAGAAGCTTGATATTTGGCATCAGTCGTTATAAGCAGATAATTTTTTCCCTGTAATCGAAAGCACTAACATTATGGCTTTTTTGTTGTTATTAATAAAAAATTAATTCACCATAATGTTTTTTTCCTTGATTTGATATTTGCAGCAACACAATTATTAAACGATGATGCTTTAGCAGATTGTTTATATCCTTTAAATATTTATGTATTTATTTCAATTCATTATCTTTTAATAAAAACAAAACAGTTTACAAATTTCACTGAAACAATAACGGATTAAACTAAAACAAAAAGAGAATAGATAATAAATTTCAACACAAAACACACAAACAATAGGATGCTACCGCTCAACAAAAACAAAACTAAAGTAAAAAAAAAATAAAGTAAAATAAACTCCGTTTTAATGCAAAGTTGGGAGTTGTGTTCCCAACAAAAGGGACAAGTTTTAAATGGCCATAACAAAGCAGAAAAAGTCGATTAAGCAAATAAATTCATTAGGAGCGAAAAAAATATATATAATCCTTTTGTTGCTTTTGTTTCAAAGTTAATGAGTTGTTTCATTTTCTGCACGTTGTTTGTTCGAAGTTTGGGAAATAAAGACAATTAAATTTTTTAATGAAGATTTGATTAAACAAATATTTAGAAAGGCGTTAAGGCGTCAAAGGAAGTTTATTTTTTTTTATTCGTTGGAAGAGGGTGACTAAAACGGAAATATTAATTTGCTTCAAAGGGTTTTAGTCGGTTATTAAGATATTTAATGTACTTGTCAAAGATACAAGGAATGGGTGCCTCTTAAACCCTGAAATGTTTTATGGTTGACGCCACTAGAGCGAAACACATTTTAATTAATAAAAGAAAATGCTGAACGCTAAATATTACGCGTCAAATTTTTAATAAAAATAAAAGCGGCCAGGCAGGAGTTGGAATTGTTTTAAAAATATTTCTAATACGGCAGCCACCTTTTCAAGGTTTTTTATTTAATTCTCTTTCAACCTGCAATTAACTTTTGGACAAAATTAATAAGCAGCGTCCTAGAATCCAGCATTAGGGGAAACAGGTTAGCTCCAGGGACCAGGTTTTGGCTGGTCTGAATCGAACTAGTTTCTATTACATTCCTGCGGTTAATCTTTCCTGGGCAATCAAACAAACAAATGAAGCCAACAAAAGCACATACAAGTTGACTTATTGAATTCCAAATATCGACCGAAATCCTTAAATCACTTACACTGTTTCCTCTTTCAAAAGTAGTCCTGTAGCCGGAGTTGGTTATTTTCTCTAATAACCATAAATTATTGTAATTATAATTTAATAAATATAATGGCAAACTTCTTTTTCAAAAAAAAAAAAAAAAACTGTTAAGCTGCTTAACACTTTTCTTTCTTTTTTTTTTGCATCAATTTTCTCTAATATATAGTCACTTTTGCTTTTTACAACGCTAATAGTATTAATTAAAATAAAAATTTATAACAACAAAAGAAATTTTATGACAATTTTTCTCAGGGTTCTCTCTTTTTTGCTCTTAACTTTGGAAAATTATTTAATTTTCTTTCAACAAAACTCAAGAAAAATTTCTTCGCAAAACTTTTTTTCTTTTTTTTTTCTGTGCTGCAGCAGTTTTTTATCCCTGGGACTTGTTATAAGAAGAAATTATTTTTCATTTACTACAATTAGTGCAGAAATATGTGCTGCTTAAGTTTTGTAGTTCTACGAACTACGAGCACTCGCAATGATTATAAAAATAAAATGAAAAAATAGAGCAAAAATTATACCTAAAGGTTACGGAAGTTTGGGAGGAGGAAAGAGCGGATGTAAGAAAATAAAACTTCTTTCTGAACTAAAACAATATTGCAAAGCTTTTTCGTTCGTTTTGCCTTTAAATAGTTGAGATACAGTGCGTGGCGTTGTTGGCTGAATTGTGTCTGGCTATTTGTAAGTGTGCGTGTGTGTGTGTGTCTGTGTGTGTGTGCGTTTGTGTATTTGCTAACTGATTGTTGTAGTTTGCTCAACTACTTAGCAGAGTATTTTCCAAGGATTACCAGGATAATGAATGAGACGTATAATATTTGTTATGTACTTAGTTGTATTAAAATAAAGTTAACACACACACGCACACACAAACACACACACACACACACACACACGAGTACCCACTATTAACACAGTGTGTTAATGGCATCCGTACGCATAAAATAAATATTTAAACATAAAATTGGCAGAGGCATCATGTCTTCGATAAAATTTTCAATATCTAAAATAAAAGATAGTTTCTTTATAACCCAGCAAAACTTTAAGTTAAAATTAGTTTTCTTAAGTGCTAAATTCTGTTTCGGAAGTAAAAGGGTTCTACTTTCAATATATATATATATATATATATATATATATATATATAAATTAACTTGTCTATATTGACAATTACAAAACTTTTTGGATGACCTTGAGCGACTTATTATTTTAAGCACTGAAAAATGATTTTCAATAGTGAAATTTAATTGTGTGTTTTTATTTGTTGTACAAAAAAATTAAAAAGAAGAGATTCGGGGGCAGTTTGATAACTCTTCTCAAACTTCAAATGATTCCAGTTTCTTTGCTCTGCTTTTCGATTATTATGCTGACTCCTCTTTTTGAAATCAAATAATTATTTATTTCAAATCAAAACCAAATTAGAAAAATTAAAAATATGTTCTTCAAATTCCTTCGATTTGATTTTATTTTTAATTTTTTATAATTTTTGAGCAAAAGATCCACTTTATTTTTTTATACTAAAATACTTATAACTTTTGTATTATATTCCAATATCTTTTGCTCAAAAAATATTTAAAAATATAAATGAGAAGAAATTAATTTTAAATTGTTTTACTATAATTAAGTTCACATTATGCCCCGAATGTTTGAGATAATAAATATTAAATCGGGAAGTTGTAGGTTTCACCCCGTTTTACTAAAATAAAGTTCTGATCCGATCTCGAAATTTTGAGTACCTGTCCCGACTAATTTTGCATCTGTGTAATTATGACTGTGTCATTATATATGCGTGTGTGTGTAAGAATGTGACCCTGTCAAAACTTTTAAACCGCAAAACCAAATCAGACTAAACTGGTACCATTTTGAAGAGCGTCCCTTAAACCGATTCGAATGATTTTTTAGGTTAAATTTTAAACAGCTACAGCTTCATCGATCTATTCAACAAAATATTTAACTCAATACAACCACATCGATGACTGTTGTTAAACCGTTTGAAATATCGTGAAAGAATATATTCGAAAAAAGTGAATTATTTTTAAAACTCGAATTTCAATATCTTTTTTAATAATCGAAAACTACGTTGATCACATGGAAATCGGTGGATTCGCAGGCTAAAATAATTGTATTCTGTCTTAAAGAGCTCACAATCATAGAATAGCACATAAGCCAGGTTACGATAGATTTTCTGTTATACCGGGTGTTTCTTATAGAGTGATACAAGTTTAAGTCATAATAAAACATAAGAATATATTTTTGATATGAATGAAACGATTTTTATTGGATAGATAATCTTATGACATTAATGTTTAAATATGATTTCGGCCATGTGACCACCACGGCTGGTGCGTACAAGGCGCAATCTGGAACACCAATTTTACCAAACAGTAACATTCTGACCATCATCGTTTTTGAAGACATACGGGCCATTGACTCCGCCAGCCCATAAAGCGCACCAAACAGTAATTTTCTGTGGATTTAATACTGTTTCGACAAAAGCTTGTGGATTCTCTTCACTCCAAATGCGACAATTGTGTTTATTTACGTACCCATTCAACCAAAAATGGGCTTCATTGGAAAATAAAATTTTTAATGGACGAAGTGCACGATAAGTTTGACGAACAGAACTATTATTTTGATTAAAAATTTCCACAATTTGCACGCGTTGCTCTGAAAATGTCAAAGCAAACTAAACAAAAAGCAACTATCAGCTGTTAAACGGGTGGTCAAATATATTAGTGATGCCAACTCAAAGTTGTACCACCCTATAAAAACCACCCTATATATACTTTTTCTATATATTTTTATTGTTGTTTCAATACAAATAGCCAGACTATTATTTTTTTTTTAGAAACATCAGGCGGTAACGGGTTAAAGTAGATCATTTTCATAATTATCGTCACATACTCACACTTATTTAGCTACAAATCCCATCTCTTGTGCGCAAAATCACATCGCATATTTTCTATTTTAATAATAAATAATTTGCCAAAAAGTATCATGTGCTTGAATTAAACAACTGCAGTTTCTCTGGATATTTAAAAAGCATACAAAAATTCAACTTTTAGCCGTGCGCTTTAATTAGCATCATGTGATGACATAAAAAGTGAAATTTTCTTAATAAAATAAATAAATAAATCTTTTTTCTTTTTCAAAACAACAGTCAACGGTAAACTCCACCCAACCTTCAACGAGTTGTCGTGTTGCTTTCATGTGTTCATCCGTTCAAGTGGAAGATGTATTTATTTTTGGATTTTGTCAATAATTAACAATATGCGGGCTTAACGCGCCCTAAAAGAAAGTTAAAAAATAAAAAATAATATATATATAATCAAGACAATTAAACCAGAGAAGTGTTGTTTGGCTTTTTACTGGCGGTGCTGAGTGTTAACAGCAGCCGCTAAAGGCATGACTGTGGAAACGAAAGCAACAAGAAAACAACGGCCTTGACTTTAAGTGCTTTTTTTTCATAAATTTGATTGTTTAAAAACAGTGATGCCTAAAAATATTTTGCTGCTGTATTGGTGTGAAAATTTCTGAGTACAGTGGCAGGCAGAAGTGAACGCAAAGATTTTCATTCAAATTTAGTCAGAAAAATTTCTATTATTTCTTTTATATATTTAAAAATAAACTCAAAAACTTTGAATTGCCCACTGTGGGGTCAAATTTTTGAGCTGCCAACGCTTTTTTATGCTAAACAATTTTTCAGCTGCCAATTTATTTAAATTTATTAATGAGTTCACTAAACAAATTCACAATATTAAATATTCATTATGATATTCCTTTTAGTTTGACACAAAACTGGTAAAAAAATGTTTGGAAATCGATTCCCACGCGATAAGCGGCGTTTGCTTTAGTTTCTGATTACTCTTAAAGCATGTGGAATACTAAAGATATATAATTTTGGTGCTGTTCAAAGGAAATAAAGTTTTTTCTTATTCTTCGTTTACGATATCTCACAAACAGATTGAGCGATTGGGGCCCGGTTTATGTTGACCTATGGGAGTTGGATAGTTTGTGAAATAGATCCATGAAGCCGTTAAAATGTTATTCTAAGAAAAAAAAAACTTTGAAAAGTGTTTTTCGAATCGGAAGAAAATCACAGGAAATATAATTTCTGAAATGATATTTAGAACGTCTGCAGTTTAGATTTATTCGGTTAAGCCAATCACACACATGCAGACGCACACATAAATACATATAGACATCGTGATTGACTCTCAAAATTCTTTAGCCAAGCTTCCTTGGACCTCAATCGGTTGTTTTGTTGGGATCCCATTCTTTTCAGAACGGGAAAAAACCATAACTCCCCAATTTCTTTCAGTTTTCAATTTTCCTTGCGTGAATCTAAAATCCGTATTTAAATGATAAGTTTCGATTTTGAATGCGTAATCGAAATTCTAAAATTAACAAAATGGTCTAAACAAGGCGCTCTATAACTTAAATTGCGTCACTTCGAAAGTCAGCCTAAAACTCAATTGGCGTCATTTGGAACACATTTTGGACTGTCGCACAGTGTTATTTGTAAATCTACAAAAAAAATGTTTCTGCAGAAAAAATGTACATGATCAAAGACTTTTCTGCACCGATAATCTACTGGTCGATAAAAATAAAAAACATATTTTGGGGAATTGTCGTTTTTTAAACTCTTTAATTTTAATTGCGTGCTGATTCTTTTTTTCCAAAATCTTACTAAAAAATTCAAAGTGATCGATTGAGCGGTTTTAAGCAGTTCTTATGCACATTTCACTGGGGCTAAGGCTAATGCAGATCATCAGGGAACCTTTACCCAACATTTCTTAGAATAACTAAAAATATTTATTTTAAACTTCCGCAATAAGTGAGAAGAAGTCATAACAAGAACTCACTGATCACTTTTCCAGGAACTAGATAAAACCCCTCAATTGATCTTTTTGAATTTTTTTAATAAGATTTTGAGAAAAAATAATCGGCACATAATTAAAATTAAAGATTTTTTAAATCGATAATTCCCCAAAATATGTTTTAGTTGTTTATTTTTATCGGCCAGTAGATAATCGATACAGAAAAATCATTGATCGTAAATTTTTTCCAAAAAAGAAAATTCAAAGGATCCCTGCAACAGATTACAAAGTTAAAGTACAACACTGGTGCAGAATAGAAGAACTCATTACGATTATTTATAATCTCCCTCAATGTAAGTTAATTAAAACTGCGTGAAATACTCAGCAAACTTCTAGTTGTTTTTTTATGTTTATATCTTCTATATGACCAGATAATATTTCAGGAGAAGTTAAAGGGAAAAAATACTGTATCACAAGTATTTCTATATACAAGAACACATTTCTATATGCCAGTGATGTGCGCTTATTCGGATCCAAGCCGGGATCTTAGGCTTTCTAGTGTGAAGCTTAACTACTTCAGTCAAAAACTGCTGACCTTTTAATTGGTTACTTAAGAGCGCTATTCACCATTAAGTTTGATCATAAAAGTGTGTTCTCTGTGGGCAATAAAAGAATATTAATTTTTCGGATTGAGGATGTCGTCATTCTAAATTTACTACTTATTGAATAACAAATAAGCGTTTTTATATAAAAACAAGACACTCTGTTCAAAGCCTTTTATCGTACAAATTTTATTACTCGTTTTCTTTTCGAATACTTTACGAAATTACGACCACATGAAATGTGTGAAAATGTAAAAATGAATTCCAGTACACAACGTTTTTTTTTTTTGGTTGTGGCAGCCCCACTGGTTTCTTAGAAATGCTGAATGCTTATCCACACACTGTTTCCAGGAAACTCCAAACAACACACTTTCGCAACAACACCGAACGAGCAACTGTTAAATCAATTAAATTGTTTTTTTTTCTTTTCAATATAAAAAAAGGAAACTCTTAAAGTAGCCTTACAAAATTTCTTTTCCTTAAAATATATAAAATGTTTATAAGAAATAACAGCTTCTGCCACCAAAAATGTGGCCACAAAAAAATTAATGTATATAAAAAACATTTTACCAGTTTTATTCAACAGGTTACATAATGGCCAACACCAACGAAACGAAACTAAAAATTGTTTCATTAAAAATTGTTTTTGAAAAGCTGTCTTGGAAAGAGAAAAACATTAATAAACAAAAACTTGGCTGAATAAAATCATCTAAATAACACAAAGAAATCGAAGATGAAAATATTTTGATAAGAAAAATAAAATACTGAAGTTGAGATGATGCTGCACAACAATCCATTGAAAACACCTTTAACAGGCAATTGTTGTTTGTAATACAGACCCAAAGTCGCCAACAGCTATTTATGACCGCAGTCTTCTTCTTCTTCCATCATTATTATTTCATATAAAATGTTTAAAGAAATGCGGCAATAAACTCCGACTACCGTTAACAAGAATAGGAATATGGAAAAGCAAAAGTGCAGAGGGAAAAGTATCACTCTGCGGTGGTTAAGAAATTGTACACCCTTTCCCGCAAAAACACTGTTTTGTACAACAACTTTATTTACTTTGTTCAACTGTTGGCTACTGCAGGGGGCACACACACACACACACACACATTCATATATTATATACCCATCCACAAGTTGCCGACTGTACTGGTTGCAACTGTTGTGCGGAGTACATCTTGGCGACTGGGTTTTTCATTACTTATGAATTCGTTATAAAACAATCAACCAAACGGCCTGTCGGTTGGCAACGGCAGAAGTCTGCAACATCTCAGATGGATAGAAAACTTTTACTTTCAATTTACTCTCACTTGTTACACTTTTTCATATCTCTTTTATTTATTTTTATTTATTTTTTTTTTCTTAAATGTAAGATGAGTTTGTGTTTTTTAATATTCACTTTTTTGTTTGCTGCTGCTTTATTTTTGTCATTGTGGCGTTCGAGTATTCAAGAGTTGTTTTTTTTTCTTATTGTCATTTTGCTGCTTTTGTTACCTTTTTATGTAGGTTAAATGTAATTTAATATTGTGTATGAACAGAGTAGAGATGTAAAGAAAGTCAATATTCGCCAATTTGTAGAGATAAAATTATGTGAGTTAAGGCATTTCTACTTGAGGACAACCTCCTTTTTGTGTCAACTTGAGGACTATATATAGTCCTCAAATAATTTATTTGATACTTGTAAAATATTTATACTTTTACAAGCTGGAATATTCGGGAACTCGATTACTAACACGAATAAGCGCACATCACTGGCATATAGAAATATATTCTTGTATATTGAAATACTGGTGATACAGTATTTTGTCCTTTTAACTTATCCTGAAATATTTTGTGGTCATAAACAAGATAAAAAGATAAAAAAGCAACTAAAAGTTTACTGAGTATTTCATGCAGTTTGAATTAACTTAAATTGATTTTTATCTTGTACTTTTTTTTTTAATTTAGTGAAGTTATTTACCAGAGAGAATATAATTAATCGTTTTAAAATTTATGGAAAATGCTCGCACCTTTAAGGGCTACAGTATTACCTCGCTTCTTGGCGATTCCCTTAAATAGAAACTCACTTTAAACGGTTTTAAATTTAAATGATAATATTAAGAACAGTTTTAATGTTCGAAATCTGTCGATCACGGAACTATAAATATCCTTAAAATGTTCTATTTTAACGAATCAAAGAGAAGCAAAACAAAATAATTAGGGTGTTTTTTATAGAGTGATACAACTTTGAGTTGGCATCACTGCTTTATTCGACCACCCATTTAACAGTTGATAGATGCTTTTTGTTAAATTGGCTTTAATATTTTACTATGGATCGACTTACATCAGAGCAATGCGTGCAAATTGTGGAAATTTTAATCAAAATAATGGTTCTGTTCGTCAAACTTATCGTGCACTTCGTCTATTCAAAATTTTATTTTCCGATGAAGCCCATTTTTGGTTGAATAGGTACGTAAATAAACAGAATTGTTGCATTTGAAATGAGGAGGATTCACAAGCTTTCTAGGTTAATTCTTGCAGAGCACAACAGCTGTTTTTGAAAGCCGCTACACTTTCTTCATTAGTAATCATGTGCATTTTTGTATACCACCACTTGTTAAATGGTTTAATGAATGTGATAAGAGTTTCCACTTTTGCCAATTTCATTATTCAAAAGAATACGAGAGCAAACCGATTATTGTGCTTTGGAATATTTATCATGAATTCCAAAAATTGCAAAATAACACAGAAACATAAAAAGCTCTCGTGCCCTTCATAATTAAATTGGTACGAATAGAAGCTACTATCACATTCAACTAGGCCAGCTACCGAGTGGTAATAAACAAAAATACAAGGTGTGGCGGCTTTCGAAAACAGCTGTAGTGCTCTGCAGTGTGAGTTGAATATGTAAAACTGAAGTGGACTTTCCTTTCCACTTTGGAAAAATTGTTCATGTCGTCTTAAATTAAAAATAATAAAACAGTTACATAAACTTTTAAATATGTTCATTTTTACCGCTCTCTCTCGCTCTCTCTCTCTCTCTATCTCTCTCTCTCTCTCTCTCTATCTCTCTCTCCCTCGACGCCAATGGGCCTGTAATATATATTTTTTTGGGAAATTCTGTTTTACTGGTTCTCTCTTTATAATCAAAACGTGTAGCGATCAATCAACAATAATGCCTATATCTAACTAGCCAAAATCCTTCTTTAATGGTCAATTAGTCAAAAGGTAGTTAATTCAAGAATTTAAGGAACTGGTCATTAAAATTTTTATATTTTCTATCCAAGTGATACTAGAAAACGGATGAATTGAGTATTGGATGGAAGTAGTAGGCTCTTTTTTCCAGGATTATCATGAAGGTCACTTATATATAATTAAAGTCAAACATCGGATTTCTTTGCTAATAATGATTTACGGAGAGAATATCTTGTATCTTTTTATCACCGCAAATTGGCTGCATATTTTGATCAGGTTACTCCAACAAGACCCAAATATCTCTTATTTATATATTTATTAAGTGGTGGGTTGTACACCATTGAAAGGGGGAATCCTTTCCAGCTGGAGACCTAGAACATCCAAGTTTTTGTTATGAATTGTGTGCGATATTATTAAATCAATAAATAAGTTTTCAGGCCACAATAATTTTTTATGTATAACTAATTATATTCTATATCCTTTTTTAAAAAACGTATAATTTTCATTAATTTTTGGCTCTCCTCTTTTCTGAAATCACCTCACCTAAAATTTTTAGATGGGCTGGAAACAAAATTACACCATCAAAAAGCAAAAAAAAAAATAAAAATAATAAAAATAAATATATAATAACAAACAGTGAAATAAATTCTGATGTAATTTACTAATTGAAAACAGCTTATCTCGCATACCTTTACGTTTTTCGTTTCAGGCGATAAAAGGAAATGAATGAATTTGAGAGCACTTCCAATAATATTTTTTTTTTTTATGCGGCAGTCAATAATAACACGCAGTTAATTAAAAAGTCAGCACAAAAAGAATAAAAGAAAATTCTCCTTTAAAGTGTAGTGAAGCAGAACTGTGCACATGCTGTTGTGCTCTGCCACAGCGTTGGATTTAAAGTATTTTTAAAAACCATTATTAAAGTCATTATGACGATATAAATCGAAAAGGATAAGATCGTTCGACCCGCGGCTGTGTCGTTCAACGAAAGTTTTGTTCTCTGCTGCAGTCAAACACGGTATTTAAGAAAGAAAATTATATCTCTTGTACAAAACTTTAAAACAATGAATTTAAATTTTCTTTAAAATAAGAGGTTTTTTTATTGGAGAACACATTTATTTTTCAAGAGCATTTTTAATTTGAAAGGTTATGCAGTTTGATTCTCCAAAACTTCTCCCAAATCAGCGAATAACTTCTCCAATTCTGAACTAAATTCCTAAGTTTTTGTCATATTTTAGTTTGAAAAGATGTTCTTCTTGAAGTTTGGTCTCACAATATATTTTGAAGTAGGACAAGCAAAAGGACTTTAAAGGATTCTAAGCTTCTTCGGAATTAGAAGAAAGCGGAACTGTTATTTATTATGAAAGTATTCTGAAAACCAATTGTATTTCCAAACAGAAGAGGATTGCAGGATATACATAAATACCAGAATATATTTCCTTAGAAGTTGAATAGTCTTCCAACCACGTGGCAGCAAAGTAACACTAATTCAACCATTCAACCCTCATTAATATATAATCTGGCTTTTCATCAAACAGACATTCTCTCCAATTTAATATTGTATTACCTTCATTAAATAAAATGGCAGTTAGATATATTTCTAATACGAGTATAATTAAACCTCAATCACTGTTATTAAATAAAAAGTGTCACGAGGTTAGACGTGTAAATTGACAAGGATAAACACGTTAAGGCACTTAATAAATAAGAGAGATAAAATTGTAAATGATCTGTTCAGTAACACTTTGATTAGAGGGAAATGGAAATAGATTGACCTAAATGGCCATCCCTGCAACTTGCTATTAATTCCAACATCAAAACGATGAAATTGTTGTGCTGTTTGTTCACTTTTATTTTAATATTTCAATAGCCTTGACTATTGAACAAATCAAGCGCTGATTGATAGAGTTTTCGATTACTATATAAGAATTGCGAACACTAATTGATCAGATATATAATAAAGGAGACTTTTATCTCTTCTTTTCGAGTTTGTTTCGTTTGTGGCGATCGGCGTGGTTTCGTAATGTTAAGAGCTGATTAATTTATGGAGTCAAAAAAGCTATTAAAAATTTATTAAAGAACAGTTTTAGTTTTTTAAGAGCCCGCCGCTTAGAATCGCTTCCAATTAACAGGAAATCTAAGCCGCTTACATACCTACACGCACACATACATACATTCATACAGACATAGTAACAGGCTCTCAGAACTAGTGAGGAAAACATTTCGGGAACTCAAGACTTCAAGATCTCACAAGAACTCGGTTATGTTAGAACGGCCTAACATCAATAGCTCTCCAATACCTCAAAATTTTCAATATTCCAAGCGAGAAGTTAAAAAATATTAAATTACCATAAGTTGCCAGGTGCGTAGATTTATTGCCATAACTCCCAAAATATTAAGCGAAAATCCCAAAGGTGTATTTAAGACATATTCCAAATTGATAATTTTCTTCAAAAATTTTCCAATCTTAAACTTTTCTTATACATATAAAAGTTAAATATATATAATTTCAGATTTGTGAGTTTAAAAACTATTTTTTATTGTCTTGGATTCTTCTAATTCTTGAAGCTTTTTGAATAATGAAACTATAATTTTTTTAAATTTATGGTTCCGTCATTTTCAGTTAAATAATTTATTTATTGTTCGATATTTAGTCATTCTTTTGGGCGATTTGTAAAGGAAATTAAAAACTTTATTTGATTTGAAATTTTCTTGAAACAATTTTCTTCTAATTTCTTCCGGAAATTATTTATTCTTTTTTTTTAATTGTTTTTTTTTTTCATAATTTTCTTTTATTTTGAGATTGAAATTCTTCGTTTTTATTATTTGATTTACGATTAGCTATTTTTATGAAAAATAAAACGTAAATAAATAACTTATTTAACTTAAAATCAACAAAATTTTTATTTGACTTCAAATTTATTTTTATAAAAAAATATTTTCATCAAAAATATTTGAATTATTTAACTGAAAATTAAAGGTTTAACAATATTAGAAAATATAATTTTTATATTCTTTCAAAATTTTCGTCTTAACAAAATATCTGGCCAAAAAACTTGTAAATTGTTATTTCTTAAAGAAATGCAATTCTTTACTGCGAAGAGCACAACAAATTTTGTTGCAATTTTTATAAGGACTCAGTGTCTTTTTAAGAATGTTTTCACACTGGCATCGTGTTAATTAATTCTGATTTTAAAGTTTTAAAGCCAACTTAAACCCCAGTTTTGCGTCGGATTTAAGTAGGTTTAATGAAATTCAACTTTGTTTTAGCTTGTTTCTGTCTGCACTAAGTTGAGTGCTGCCAAGTTTCATATTGGACACAGCTGATTATGTTTAAAAAATACACAGACAAATTCACTACATCCTCATATTTTCTTCAAGAATTTTCATGATTTCTTATAAAACAAAACAGTACAGTTTGTACATAAAAAATAAATAAAAATTAAATATAAATAAAAAAGGAACAACAACAGCTACATCAGCTTTTATAAAAGATTTAATTTGCTTCGATTAAATTTACATATATTATTGAAGTCTTATTGTGAACGCAACATCATGTATTTATGGTTTTACTGATAAAACCGGGCTTTAACTTTCACTGTAAAAACAGAAAAATTTTTTTATACCCAAAATATATTGAGCCTGCCCCACTGTGCCGCTTAAGGGAAACAATTACTATCTAGATTTCTTTTAGGGATGTTTATCAATAATTCAAACACATCCAATGGTTTTTTTCTCACGCTAATAATTATCTTAAAAAAATATATATAAATTTAATTTGCTATTAAAATTGGCCACAATAATTTCATAGAGAGACGAATGTCCTACAAATATTTATGACAACAAAAATAGATTAAATATTTTATATGTTTTAAAATTCTATTTTGCTTAGATAAATATTTAATTTGTTTTACTTCTTTGATGGAAATACCATTCAATTTAATATAAGCAATAACTGAATTTTTCTTTCTTTAATTGAATTTAATAAATTTTAATTTATCTTCTAGCAAAAAGGAAATGCTTTAAGGTTGAGGATTTATTGAGAGAAAAACCAAAGAATAAATTATATGTAAATTCAATTACAAAGTGAAAATATTTTAAGCATTTTTTTATTATTGAACTTTAAATTCATTATTTGATGACTGGTTGATTTACAAGAGAAGACGATGTGGTTTAACCAGCCGGCGACTTACTGTCAGACATCAGCATGGTTCATGCACAACATTTGACTGATACAAAAGTTTTAAGTGATTTTCTGCTTTTCGGTCAGTCATTTCGTTTAACAAAATTTTGACATTGAAACTGTACACAAGCCGGAGCTATAATTGAAGAAAATTACTTAAGAAATAGACACAAAAACGTTAAGTTATGGGGGAAAAAAAAGAAAAACAAGAAAAGAATTGTATGAGTGTGTTGTTGTCCAACTCAATATAAAATAACAAAAATAACAACAACAAAAAGCTGAAATTATTTGAATTTTTAATGTTACCGAGTCTGGCTGGTAAAAGTGTGCATCATTAATGCGGCATGTGTTGGGTATTTTGAAAATGACTCGAATAAAATAATCTGGTTTTTCTTGATCTCTTTGATTAAAACTTTTTTTCTTTTTTTTTTTAAATATTATTCGTTTATTATAAATGAAAATTATTTAATAGTATTGAGGCGTGTGTTGGACAAAAGCTACTGTTGAATAAGTAACAAAGAAAATATCTAAACAAGTTTTATGATATCATCGTTTATATTAAATAATGATGAGGAAAATTTGTGTTGCGTAATTGATAAAAGAGAAGAGATTTTATTATGGAAGAAGTTTGTTGGCAAGTGGAATATATTTTTTATGAATTTTATTTGTGTCTTGCGATTTGAGATCACAACAAGAAAATCATATAGATAAAAATTAATTTCATAGGAGATAAAATATTTTCGCTTGAAACATCAGCAATAGTTTTTGGATATTTTGTATGTCTTTTCTCAGACTAACGTTGTTTAACAGAGTCAACTGACAATCTTTTTGGCCATAAACATTTAGCTGCAGCCGATTAATTATTGACTATTAATTAAATGTTAATTATGTACTAACTGCATATACAATAGAAGCAAAATTTTAAAATCAATTTGGACATCTATTTGCTGCAAGAATTAGTGTCACGAAATCGCCGTACTTTTTTCGATCGAGCTTTAGAACAGTGCCCGGAGATGTGCCTCCTTGTAGTAGTTGATTTCTGTAATGTAACACCAGTTTCATTTAGTTATATATAGTCTTCTAAGCAGTTTTCCCATAAGAATGAAAACTAAAAATTATCATGTGAAAACTATCTGAAGCTTTAGTAGAACTGCAGGGTCTAATTTATAAATTTTCTTCTTTGACCAGCACTCAGGGGATGACCCGTACATATGCAATGCATTGGGCTGGAACTGGAAAAAGAGGGGACAAATAAAGTCATATAAAGAGGATAGAGAAGTTCCTTGTAATCATTCTTAATTAAAGCTAAATAACGCTAAAACTTTAGAAAATAAAAGTTAATTGAATTGAAACCAGAACTTCACGTACTGTAACGACAATCCCGCATTTTGAAAATACACCTTCAAATTGCAACGCAACGCATGAAAATATAACCAATTCGAAAAAAAAACAGCAAATAGAAGTAAAATTTCAAAAACCTTTTGGACATCTATTTGGCACAAGAATCGGAATAACGAAAGCATCATACTTTTTTCGATCCAGCTTTAGAACAGTGCCCAGAGATGTGCCTCCTTGTTAAGAAGGGGAAGGGAGGGGATAGAGTTAAGAGGATAGATAGAGACAGATAAAGAGAATAGAGAAATTCGTTGTAACCATTTTTAATTAAAACTAAATAACGTTTTCATGCGTTTTTAAAACTTTACAAAATAAAAGTTAATTAAATTGAAACCAAAACTTCACGTACTGCAAAAATAATCCCGCATTATAAGTTTTCATAGTTGCAGAAATGCCCTTTTGAAAATACACCTCAAAATTGCAACGCAACGCATAAAAATATAAACAATCCAAAAAAAAAACAGCAAAACTTTCACTTGTCATGCTGAAAGAAAAGAAGAAAACATACAGAAAATTATCATCATCGCACTTTTAGAGACAACTCGTCATACATGCCGCTGAAGCCTTCAACACACTAACGCACACAAGACAACACCCATAGCGCAACAATAAACTCGTTAAATTATATTGATATAATTCACAAAACTTCCAGCTCACGTTTGGTCTGTCGTACACAAACTTTTCCATTTAACGAGAGAGTTTTTCGTTTGTAGGCATTTTAAAAATTAAAATTGCAGGTCTAATTAAATGCTGTAAAAAAAGCCTTCAAAGCTCGCAATTAAATTACGCAACACAAACAAATTAATCGCCTTTAATTAGTGGTTCTGTCAAGGGGATCTGAGCAACAGTTTGAAGATTTTGCTTTCAGTATCATTTTGGCGCGTATCCGGGGATATGAAATTCTGTTTCTTAACAATATTTTATGGCTCTGGAATTGCTAAAATAATTTTTTATTTTATTTATTATATCCCTTTATTGGTCATGTGCCTTAACAGAAAATAATAATTTTATAAATCTAGTCTGTTGTGGTTCTTTAATTTATCGATTTTGCCCTTTACGGGCAATCCGTTGTCTTCACGTTTAAATATTTCGGCTTTTTGCGTTTAAATATTTTGTGAACAAGCATGCATCCAATGAAATAAATTACGGAGATACCAAATCATTTACCTTATCTATTAAGATCTAACGCAAAGCAACCACAGGAATTTCTTAATTAATTTCAAAACTTCCTAAAATCTTATATTTAAACAGGGCACACATTTGTGGTGCACTTTTACTCATCTTGTCATTCTTCAATATTAACGAATAATGCAAGATTTAAAAGATATTTTTATGTAGAAGAGCATAATTAAGTTTGTAACTTCCCGCTAGAAAAATTTAACATTTTTAATAATAAAAGAAGTTATCGGTTTCAAGGCCATTTTGCAATAATTGAATTCTCATCGCAGTATGACGTTCGCCCTCAGGAAACATTTTTATTTAATTTTAAGAGGTTGTTACCATGTCTGTATAAATTTGTATGTGTGTGTGTGTATGTAAGTATATATGAGTGTGTGTGTAAGTATGTGACCCGTTCATAGCTTTTGAGCGGCTTAACCTAAATGTTCTGTGTTCTGAAGAACATCATTATTTCACTCAGTTTTCTTGTGAATTTGAATCGAATTAAACCGTTGGATTTCAAGATAAAATTCTTTGATAAAAACTATTTTTAAAGGTTTGTTTTTTTTTAGAATAACTTTTGAGCAGCTACACCGATCGATTTCATAAGCTAATCGACTCTTGACAAATAAAAAAAATCTGTATACTACCGTGCATTAAATTAAAATCGGCTTATCTATTAATAAAATATTGACAAGAAAAAAACTCAAAGTAGTTTTCTTTTAAACTTTTAAATATATAAATCTGTGCCTCGTCTCTGTAACTGATGCGAGAAGTTCTCACGTCGACAAACTAAATAATTATGGTTGTCATGCTTTTTATTGTAGAATTATCCATAGAATAATATATTTATTATTTATATATTGACTTATTCTGTGTTTCATACAGTGACAACAATTTTTTCGATGCGAGAAGTTCTCACTTCAGTTACAGAAACGAGGCACTGACCAGTTAGTGTTCTCGATTCCTTTACAGTAATTAAACGGGAAGTACTCTTGAGCTTTATTTTCCTGGGGATTCCAATCGATTTCAATCGATATATTTAAAGATATTCAAAAAAAAAACTTGGAATAAAAACATTTTTCAAAGTGATTTTTTTAATAACTTCTTAGCGGCCCCAGCGCTCGGTTTCACAATCAGCTTTTAATATTGAAAAATCAAGTTGTACATGATAAAACGGGTCATAATCGGTTAGTTTTTTCGTAAGATATCGTGAACGAAAACAATTCGAACATTCAGAACTCTGAATTCGTAATATGATTTTCTAAATTTTCTGGATTCCTTTACAGAAAATTATCAAATACTGCTTATCATGTGGCAAGAGGTTGATTTGAAAATAAAATTAATAATTTTTAGGGTGCCAAATTGCCAAATTCGATATCTATGGAAATTTCAATACATTTTAAATAGAAATACCGATCGACTTGCTGTAATTTTCAATAAGGAAATTTTGAAAGCAAATGTTTTTTTCTCAAATATATTTCAAATCTAAAACGTCCAGATTTTCAATCGGAGTCTCTTGGACAACTATTTAACAACCTGCTTAAATGTTATAATTTGCCCCCAGTGCTTCGTTTCTATAACTGAGGTGAGAAATTCTCGCATCGAAAAACTCAATAATTATGGTTGTCATGCTCTTTATTGTAGGGTTCTCCATAGAATAATGTTATGATTATTTTAAAACTCTAAAAAAATTATGAATGAATAAAGGAATATATTCCGACTCATCCTGTGTTTCACACGGTGACAACAATTTTTTCGATGCGAAAAGAAGCGAGGCACTGGTTACAATCACGGTTGCCGCTCTAAATTTTTCTTCGGGACCAAAATCCATAAAAAAAGAACCAAAATAAAAACATTGAACCAATTTTTTCAATTTTATTTGCATACCAGCATAACACAATACTTTTTACACTGAAGTCAAATTGTCAATTTCTAACTTTTAAACAAAAGTAACAATCGATCGGTGTTGCCAATATAGCTTTTTGATTTACTACTGTGGGTAGGTAATAATCGATTACTATCAAGTGTTGTAAACGAATCAAATCTTTTAGTTTATGTGAAGAGTAATAATTTTCGTAAATACATTTTTACAGGCATGATAAAACTTTCAAAATTTGTTTATATTATAATCGTTAACTTTTCATAAAAGAAAAAAATGAACCAGCGAACCAAACGTAAAAAACAACCATTTTTGGTTCGATTGTACCATAGTGGTTACAATAGCTTTGCGATAAAGTTTTGGGCCAAACATTTTCTATATTATCTTTTTCTATATTAAAACTAATGAGATGTATTTGCTCTCTAAAAGTTCTTTAAGAAAAATTTGAAAGAAATTTTTTTTTTCAAATATATTTTAAGTCTAAACAAGTTTTTATAACTTCAAAACGTCCAGATTTTTTTAATTAAAGTCCCTGGGACAATATGACATGATATTTGTAAATCGTGTATAACAAAAGCAACTATTTAAAAGTCTGCTTAATTGTGATTGTTTGTTGTAAAATACTGGCCTGAATATCAATTGCCGCCTTAAAACTGCTGCACTAAATTGTGATCTAATTAAAAAGCACATCTTGTTTGTTTCGGAGCTGCCTGCCTCTGAATATATTTCAAATTTTTTCACAACATTTTGCATAACTTTTCATCTGCATAAACACTAAAGCTGACGTAAGTTGCTACGAAATAAAATATTATTTGTTTACAAATATTTTACTTAAACTGTTTTATGCCATTATTTCTTAACTTATTTTCAGATACTCATGCGTATAAATAATTTCGCTTACGGTTAATGTTTCCTTATTGTTATTTCTTTTAACAATTTCACGTAAAACATTTTTTTGTTTACTTACTTAACGTTTTACAAACATGAAATTAAAAATATGGCCGGCCCATCACAATGAGGGCGATTAGTTTTGTTATACCCAATACCGACCGCGTTATACTATTTTGTCAAGTCATTTAACATGGCAGATGTAAAACATGTCTTTCTTTTCGGTGCTTAAATGCAGGCCGCTTAACGTAACCAGCATATGAATGAAAATAAAAGCAATTCGTTTTTCTTAAGCCGATTAAAATGCAAAATGAATGTGAAATATTTTTCCAAACTAAAATTTATTTGTTAAAAAGTTATTCTTCTTTTATTGTTAAAAAAATCGGCCTTAAGGCATTAATTCATCATTGCGGTCTCGATATAATTCCATTAACTTGAACGTGATACACGTAAAATTGTGGAATGGCTCAAACAACTTTATTCAGTTTCTTTGAAAGTTTGATTTATCTAACAATATATCCGAACGAAAAATATCACCAAATTTTATATAACAAAAACTGAAATAAATTAAAAAAATACTGTTTCAGATAAACTATTGCAGATTATTAAAAAATGTTTTGCCCACGCAAAAGCGCCATTAAAATTAGAAGTATATTTAAGTAGATTTTAAATTCGTATTAATCTTGCAAATTTAGATAAACGCACAAGAGACTTTAAATACGATGAATTACATAAATTAAATTTTTTAAATATTTTTCTTGCTTAATTCTTTTCTTTTAAATAATAATATTGAACTTGATGGCGTTATTTTATAAAATAAAAGCTTTGAAAACTAGTATCTTTATATTTCAATATTTCGAGATCACCTGGACATCAGTTAATTATTATGAATTAATAACAACATAATTTTAAGATTATAAAATATTAATCTTCTTTTGTCTTCATAAAAGTTTGACTGAAGTATGATGGAACAAAAAATTCAGAAAAATAGGACGTGAAGAAAATAGTTAAACGATAACACGGGTATTAAAACAAGAACGTGTTAACATCAGGTTGATACACTTCTCGGATTGTTTTTCACAATAAAATTTGTGTAAATAGAAAACTGTTATCACGTTCAACTAAGCCACCTAAACAGTGGTGATAAACACAATATACACATGAGCACTGAAGATGAAAGTGTTGCGACTTTCGAAAACAGCTGTTCTGCTCTGCTGTGTAAGTTGAATAAAATTGATGTTGACTTTCCTGTGTGCCTAGGGATATTTATCATCATGTCCTTCTGAGATTTTAACTAAGTTAGAACAATTAGCCTATATAAATATTAATATATTAATCTTCTTTTTTTGTTCATTTCCTTTCTTATATAAAATTTCGACTTCTACTCCACACTCAGTTATAAATGAGTTATCCAATTTTTCTGGTCTCGATTAATGTACGGTTGTGTTAATTGCTGTCGGCTGTCAATGGCGTAGGCGTACCAGCAGTAGTCATTGAACAATAGCGGCCGCAATTGACACTGTTATTTAGAGCGTGTTTTCTCTAGAGTGTCACAACTTTGAGTTCCTTTACTGCTTTACTTGAGCACCCATTTAACAGCTGATTGTCGCTTTTTGTTTAGAGTGTTTTAAAATTTCATTATGAAGCGACCTGCACCAGAGCAACTATTATTTTAATCAAAATAATTGTTCTATTCGAAAAAATCATCCATTTGAAATTGAAATTTCTAAGAAAGCCCGTTTCTGTTTGAATGGGTACGTAAATAAGCAGAATGGTCGCATTTGGAGTGAGAAGAATCCATAAGCTTCTGTTGAAACACCATCATGACACATCCACAGGAAACTACTGTTTGGTGCACTTTATGGGCTGGCGGAGTCATTGGCCCTTCGTATGTTTTCAAAAACGATGATGGTCAGAATGTTACTGTCAATGGCAAACGGTAGCGGAACATGATTCGAACTTTTTCCGTACTTCAATTACACGACATTAATCTTGTTCAATTATGATTCTAACAGAAAGGAGCCACATGCCACACAACGGGCGCTACAAATTGATTTTTTCAAAAAAACCTTTACTGAACATATAATAGCCCAAGTAATAGGCCACCAAGATTGTGCGATTTAACCCCATTCGATTATTTTCTTTAGAGTTATATTAAGTCACTTGTCTCCATCTCCTTCATCGACACTTGTAGCAAAAACTCCCCGGGCAATAATAAAGAGGAAAAAATGAGACGCAAAAAATTCTCTATATTTTAATCTGCCCTCTGAACCCTGACACCTCTTTCCCATTTGCCGGAAAATCTACTGGATTAGTAGGGATCGATGTAAAAAAATATGAGGACTGCTGTGTAATAAGATTAACAAATAAATGATTTCGATTAACAAGCAATCGAATATAATATTGAATAGAATCTTGTAGAAATTAATCAAAATTTTTATAAAAAATATCACAAACCAAATTGTGAATTATTATTAGCAGCCTTCTGTGAAACTTTTCGAGACGTGGTAACACTGAAGCTCTCTGATGACTTACAATGCGCGGTTTGACTACTATGATCAATAATCCTACTTGAATGTGTGTCGACGGTTGCGATTATTGTGGCAGCCTGTTAATTTATTATTCTAATTTTTAACTTCACGCTAAGAAATTTTAATTCCAGATCTAACCACGTTACAAAGTTTTATAAGAATAGATAAGCCAGTGTTAAAAATGTAGTGGCTTCCGAAAACACTGCTGTTCTACTATGAAAGTTTGAAGGTTATATTATTCTTAATTTGATTCTTTTTTCAACACCATCCAAGACAACTTAGCCTAGTATTTAGTTTGGAGTAGGAATAGTCGTTTTAGAAATACACGCTTTTCGTCATATGCGAAGACATAAGGACCAAAGATTTCATTAGTTAATAAATTATATCGGTGGCAAATATTTCTGCATATTAATTTGCTTCCATTATTCCTTGTGAGTTCTTAAAATGCCACGTGCTTAAGTTCTGGGTATTGACTTGCACCCAATATAATGCTTATATTTAGACTACAAAAAAATGCAACATTCTTTACACTTTTTTAATGAAAATACCAAAATTTTTGAAATTTGGAAATGAAAAACTTACTACAAATTAATACAACATCCGATAAGAAATATAGTTTCGGTTTTCAACCCCCTGCAAACTGCTAGTTGTTAGCAAAGAGGGTAATATATGTTACACTTTTTCCAGAAAAGAACACGCCAAACTTATATAATGTTGCTGCGAACAAATTGAATTCTTAATATTGCCACGACTAATGTCTTTTCTCGATATATAACACAATGAAGAAAAGCAAGCAGGAAAATAAAAGATGTATATCAAATAATTTATTACAGAAAACACCAAAACAAACTGAAATATCTCCGCCTACAAAATAAACATGTGAATGTATGAATGTCTTATACATGTATGCGTTAGCAGCGGGTATAACAAAAAACCTTAAACTTCATTTCGTTATTTTTCAAGTACACAATTTTCATGACACTTCTTTAATAAAAAGTAAAACAAACGCCAGCAATCATTGACTGAAGGTGAGAAATGCAGAGGCTACACACACACATATTTAATTAGTTACTAATTAAAAATAATTAATTCAAACTTTTATAAAAACCACAAGTGAAAGTTTCCATGACATGTAGGCTGCCAGTGGGGGGAAAAGAAAACAAAATATGTTTGGCACACAAATTTAATTTCGTACACATGCAATCATGTGAAGAATTAAATTGAGAAGAACAAATCATCCAAGAGATGTTAATCGCTATGAATGATATACGGGTGTGTGTGTGTGTTTGTGTGTGTGTGCGTATATTGAAATATATTAATTTCAAGACATGCTGTCATTATTGAGGTTTAATACAGAACTTTTTGTTTTGTAAATTTTACTGAAGTGAGAGGATGTTTGAAAATTAATTATAAATTAAATAGCAGCATTCAGTAGCGCCGAAATTCGGCGGCGCCGCAAAAACTAAAGTTGCTCACTATCTTTGCCCATTTTTCCTCATAACACGTGACTTTTTCAATTCATAATTTCTTTACAATACATGAGTGCTGTATTTATTTAAAAAGACGTACGAAATTATAAAATGTTGGCAAAAATTAACTGTGAGAAAGTTTCCAACATTATCATTGACTTTGTTGAAATAAAGTTATTAATGTAACAGATAGTTTATCTTAGTTACAATCTAAAAAATAATCTCAAAAGATATGAGAATTGTTGAATAAAAATTCAGGATGCACAGTGGGAGACTTTGGGAAATATATGGAAATAATTGCGCTTCAAAACTTTTACTCCGACTATGATAACATTTCACAAATAATTTAAAGTGGTGTTGCTTGATTTTATTACGACAAGTTTTGCAAATGGATGCCACTTTAATAACCAAAAAAGGGGGCATAAAATTCACTGCACGAATAAATAAATAATTTCATATATTTTAGTTGCTGATATATTTTTCAGCTTGAGTGCAAATCATCTGGGAAAGAGTCAATATCAAGTTGGCAACTTTATCGTGAAAATAGGAAAAAAAAGATATGGAAGACGGGGAAGACCCTAAAAGTCATTCTTGTAAGATCCAGCTAATTTTAATCGCGAGTCTATCGCATCCTGATATTTTTTTTTTGGTGCTATATATAATATAGCATATAATATATATATATATATATATATATATATATATATATATTGGGTCCTTCAAGTTAAAGAACTATTATTGCAATTCAGAAATGAACCGATTCATACATGATAAGCGGTGATCGATGTACTACAAAAGAATCGAGAACACCGACTGATCAGATAAATAATTGCGGACTTTTTCAAATGAATATATTGAATATTTTCATTTACGATATCACACGAACGGATTAAACAATTTTGATCCGATGTAAGCCAATTAAGGTATCAATAGAAGAAGACGTTGAAATATTTTTCTAAGAAAACCACTATAAAAAATGCTTTTCTTCAAAGTTTTTTGAAATATCTTGAACTCTACCGGTTCGAATCGGTTTAAATGGACCGTTTGTCTTAGTTTAGGAATGCTTCTTTAAACGCTTGTCAGACATATTGATGGGCTTTGATGGAGATCTCGATGAGAACTCGATTTTTCTCAAAAAGCGATAAAACCTATAAGTTCCCGCACTTTTAAGGTTTTGAATTTTCCTAGCGGGAAGTCAAAAATTTATTGCGTGAATAAATTTCATAATTTCATATATGAAAAAAGAAAATTATTTGAAACTATTTGGTTGTTGATATATTTTTTGCTCTTTTAGTAGCAAATCAGTTCAGAATTAGTCAATATGAAGTTTCAATGGCAACCAATTTGTGACAATAGGAGAAGACCGTATTCTATCGATAATTTTCTTTCTTTCAGGCTATAATCGGAATTTTAAAAATTAGTCGCTCTGCAACTATAATTGGGTCTTTTCGAGGGTTGTTCTATAACTTAAATAAAGCCATTTCGAAAGGAATTTTCGACTGTCACACGGTGTATTTTGTAAATCTTGAAGAAAAAATTATTTGGCTTTTACTAAACAGTAGATTATGGGTACAGCAAATTGTCTGGCCTTGTACATGTTTTCTAATGGATCAAAAATAATTTATTTACTTATAATCGAGATCATAAACTTAAAACACAACATACAAAAACCATCATCATCACCATCAGCTGCATGTGAAATTCAAAAAGCGTACTCGTACTTGTCAAATGCCAGATACGAATCGCTTCATGGCACGGATGTATCTATCGCTTGTACTTGTTTATACCCTGATTAATATTTTATATTTGAACTGTTCCCCACGCAGCTGCATTCGTAAGTATGTGCGTAGATTTTTCGCCTCAGTACGAGTACGATATATCGTTGGCTGTTGCTGGCACATTAACTGTTAACGCACTGGGGGCCAACTTGACTCATAAACACCTCATGCTACAGCTTATGAGTTGTTGTTTTGCGAACACATTTTGAATTTTAATAAAGTTGTTAAAAGTATCTATGAGTTATAAATGTTTATGTTTATGTTGTTTGTCTCTTTCGCCGCTTTCGTAATTATTATTGTTATTGTTTTTCGTGTTGTTCTTCACAAGTATTTATAAGATGAGCTTGACAGAAACGATTTGCCATGGATATAAAAATTTGGTATTGATAAATGCTGGTTACAATTGTCAAAGAATTGTGTGTTGCTGGTGTACTTTTCTTCATGTGCTAGTTGATTCTGTGTGACATTGTTTCGTAATAGCGTTAAGATTAAGGGCGGTCAAGCGTACTTGGATCGACTGGACTGCACAGCTTTTTTGGGAAATGCTACAGTTTGAAGTTAAAATTACATTTTCCAGAGAAATCTAAATTTTCATACAAATAGGAAGCGAATTTTTGGCCTAAAGAAAACCTAATTAGAGGGGCACATGGCATAACAAACATCCAGATGTTTGCTTCGGTCATTCACAACATTTTTATTTTCGTTGAAACGGTTTTAGAATGAAAACAGACATCTTTTTCTGTTTTTAATTTATTTTTGCTTTGACCGACACTCAGGATATGAGTTGTACTTACGCATAGTGTTAGGAGGACAGATGACAAGAGATGAGAACATAAAAAAACTGTTGTAACTATTTCTAAATTTACATCGCTGGCGAGTTTGAATTAGTTCTGCCGTCTTTACAATAAATATTGAAACCGAAATTGGTTGAAAAGCTACTAAATTGCAGGAGAAACAATAGTGTCTATAATTTGCGTCAGTACCTATCAACACAGCCTACCTGAAGGTGGTCTTAATACCGGGTGAAATTAATGTTCACAACCACCCCTGTCACCCTCAGGGGTCACCTGTGTGGCCCTTGAGGACACGCAGGTTGCAATCTTATACATTCAGTACCGCCATATATACCAAGATCATACACCTTGCTAAGGTGTTCGGGTCTATCTTAAACCCTTGTTGCTTCCGAAGAAAGCATGCCATCAGCACCGAGAGGAACCAAAGGCCAAAGTCATAAAACTTATCCCTCCTGACAATCCCAGCACCAACAATACACCAACTCTTCCATAACGTCTGCTGACTCGCAGCAGTCCATAGAGGCCACCATCAGCTGGGTCGAAGTTCCAGCATAGTATAAATATGCCAGAACATCAACCCTTCTCTGACACCTCTCCCAGCAACTCTTGGTATTACACCAGATCCCGTGGTATCAGTGTAAGGAAACTAAGTACGCCTCGCAGGTCAAATAAATGTAGGTTTGTAACCTACTATTGATTTCGCATCCTTTGAATTAGCTTGAACCAGGTATCCTTCCACCTGTATTTCTTATCTTTTCCCCAGAAAGCACTACAACAAGGCGTTACGACTGGCCAAGTTGCTTATTGTGCTCCCCGGGGGGTGCAGCAGAAACAATTAAATTCTAAATACAACAATTTAAATTTATTTAATTACAAAAAGTTTGCACTGAACTATAATTGTAGGGGCTTTCGAAAACAGCTGCTCTGCTCTGATTTGTACGCTGAATATATAAAACTGATGTTTACTTTTTCTTTGGAATGTTTAGCATGTCTTTCTGAATTACAACTATTTCTCACACAATTAGTCCGCAATATTAAATTTAATTTAAGGAATACATAGATCTACACAATAAACTATTTAAAATCTATCGCTTGTGCCAACCCGATAAAACGGCAAAAATGTTCGAATATACTTAAGAAAATTGCAGCCAAAGTAGATTGACTTAAGAAATATCAAACGAAAATATCATAAAAGCAGGACATGAAGAAAATTAATAATTTAGCAACACAGAGACTTAATAAAAGTGTGTTTGCTACAATTCTCGTATGCTTTTTCATAACAAAATTGTTACAAATAGAAAGTGTTTTCAAACATCCACCGCATGGTACCAAATAAAAACACACAAGAGTACTGACGACGAAAGTGTAGCGGCTTATGAAAAGAGCTGTTCTGCTCGGCCGCGTTCGTTGAATGTATAAAACTGATGTGGACTTTTCCGCGTGTCTTGGAATAAGTTTTCCTGCCTTCTTTCTAAATTAAAACCATTTTTCGAACAATTCGCAATTAATTGTCTTAAATTGCGTTATATCGCGAAATTTATTTACGCTAAAATAAATTTAAGCTACTTGTTTGACGCGTTTAATTATATATATTTATTTATTTTTTTTTAAATTTATTAAAAGAAGATATTTATTTAGTGAACTTTTTATTAAGTTTTCTGATTATTTTAAGATTAAACGACATTTTCAACATTCTTTTTAGTTATTCGCTGTTTTATTGCCTTGAAATGTTTTTTGTGAGTATTTCCAATTTTCAGCTATTTAATATAAATTTTTTGGCCATTTTTTATCTGCGAAATTGTAAAGATGCTATTGAACATTCACTTTATTTTGTGCACCCGTTTTTTTTTTTTGTTTGTTTGTTTCTTTTCTTTTCTCGCTGAAATATATTGAATTTATATTTAAAGTCTCAAGCAACAACAGTTTAAGCCAAATATTAAATGTTTGAGAGGACACAAAATAGTTATATAATAAAAGAGTGTGGCATGGAGCACTCCTATCTAAGCTTGTTGCATTTGGTGTCGGTCATATCTTTTCTCGGTTTATATCAAACTTCCTCAGAGATCGTCTACTCGAGTTGTTATAAATGGCATGCCATCTACCGAGTTTAAATTAACTCAGAGGTACCGTAGGGATCCTTTCTCTACGCTACTCAAAAATTTTCTATCTTTAACTTCCAATCTAATCTTTTGCGGATGAAAGCACTATTTCGTATCATAATAAGCGGGTGATGGGTAGAATAATTTACTTGCGGGACATAATTGAGACGGCAGCGCTTCTAGTGTTAACTAAATTACTTTCTAAAGTACTAACTAAATTAATGGCAGATGAAAAGTTCTAAATAGCAAAAATTATATTGTTGCTCCATATTTAAGTGGATATATTCCCTTTATTATAGAGATCCTCGGTGAAAAATTAACCGCAGAAGATAGTGCTTTGCCATAAGCGGTCTGTTCGTGAACGATAATTGAAAACATGCCGGCAGATAAATACAGCGAGTGTAAAAGGAAGATTGGTTGAGTTAAAAACTCAACCCGGAGATTTTCCGCTCCATTAAAATAAATTAAATTTTACTTATCGAAAATAAATTGACATTTATTAAACGAAAACTATTTTGCGAAGAGATTTAAAAATATGTTTAAGTAAATATCTGAAAATATTTGCTTTTTTTAGTAAAATTTTAACGATGTAAAATATCAAATACGCAAGCAAGTATTTTTTGCTTAATAAATAATTATAAAAAAATGTTATTAAAAATATTTGCCAGAAATGATTTTTAGGAAAAACCTTTATTGTGTCCATTTTGCTTCTCACTGTTACTCTTGGAGCCCTGCACAACACCAACTGATGAGATGCGTTCTTATTTATTCGAAAAAGTTGACAGGCATGCAGTTTCCTTGCAGCCGTTAAAGTGGCATACGAGAGTCTGTGAGTTTTTTTTAGATGCTACAATTGATAGGCGCTGCGGGGGTGTAAAGGTATGAAAATGATTTTATAACCGTTGGTCCTTTACTGCGGGTGGGATAAATGCTTTTTAATGTACATCGACGTTTGTGTGTGTGTGTGTGTGTGTGTGACATCATGCATGAAGTTTACCTTGTTCGGTTAAACCAACATGGCAAGCGGCTTAATGGTAACATGACATGTTAGAATAATATTGAAGAAGAGTCAAAAAACAAAAACAAAAAAACAAAAAAACAAAAAATAAATAGGGCTGCTACAACATGTACTCAACAGTATTTAAGATTTAACAAAAACTCCGTTTGGAACTTAAGAGTAACAACATTAAAGTTACTAGAATTGTTACAGAAAAATATAGAAGGAGATATATTTGGAGATGTTTATTTTGTTATCAGATATTATTGCGAAACTATTGTTTTTTAAAACTTATAAAATTTAACCAGAATTACATTCATTCCACTTAAATCTCATTCTTTAAACTCTGTGATATTTACGACAGATACATCGTTATACAACTTACTCGAAACAAGAAGTTTTGTTGTTGCTAAACTCATTGAACCTCTCTTCTTCTTATTCCCTTTAGATGTTGCCACGCTTTACGCTGCTAACAGTCTTGTTAGCGTGTTCAACGCATGCGATACAGATCAAACCTTCATACGGACCACCGTCATCACAACGGCTACCGCATCGTGAATATGGAGTACCGCAACAAATGCCTTTCCGCGAATATGGTCCACCGGGCCTGAAATATGGTCCGCCTAAATTGAATTTAATTAGCGATGGGAGTTCTTCTTCCGGTTTTCACGAACAAATAAAAAATCATTATGGAGCGCCTAAGCCTTTCTATGGCCCTCCGCATAAAATCCAACAGCAATACGGTCCACCGCCACCAGTATTTGTTGGTCTGCCATCAAAACTCGGTGCATATGGGCCACCACAGCAAAATTTACATCAAAGTCCAGCCAATTTATATGGTCCTCCCAAGCCTCAGTTTGGTCCGCAAGCAACACAAACGCTACCTCATTTCCAACCAGCAGGTCAATTTAAGCCACCCCACCAACCATCGAGTTCGTATGGACCGCCACCCTCGGGACCATTGAATACACCGCCCAAGCAAATATTTGGACCACCGCCATCAAATTACGGCCCACCACCGTTACCAGTTTTCAATCACAAGCCAGACACTACGGTTATTGTAACCGGAGGGCAAAACTCACATATAAATCAGCAGCATCAGCAGCATCAGCATCAACAGCAGCAGCAGCAGCAGCACCAAGTGCAAATACAAGTCGATGCTTCGGGTCATACCCATTCAGTGGTAGGATCTCAAACACCTTTCCATACTGCCTGCGATGGCTGGAAGCCCATACCAGCCCCTGCAGGGTCCTACATAGAAAACAACCACATCGACACTCAATCTGGTTACAGTCAAGTATCTCAAATTCAATCCCAAGCACACGCTTCATCGGCTTCTTCATACGCTACAACTCAATATAGTGGAGGTGGAAGTGTTGGTAGTGGCAGTGGAGTTGATGTCACTGCTGTAGGTTCTACTACAGGCAGCAGCAGCGGCAGCATAGTGGATGGTCTAACGGATGAGCAGTTAGTAGCAGTAGCGTTACAAACAAGTGGTTTCGATAATGACAATTCAGTGCAGCAGCACCATAAGTTGCCTACAAGTGGACCAGCGGGGGATTTCAATAAAAATGGTTTGAATTCGTTGGAAGCTGAAGCGTTGCAGGTTTGTACAAAAAAAGGTTTCTTTGTTATCTTAAAAATATGTTGAGATTAATTTTATTTAATTTTTAGCTCTCTTTGAGTTCTGTGGGCGATTCCTATAGCAAAGCCCCAGTTGACTCATACGCTCCTGGTTCAAAATACTCACACAAATTCAATCAACACTCCAGTTCTCACAGTAGCGCTCATGAAACTTTTGGCGTTAGCGGAATAGGTGGCAGCTTTGGATCCTCTGCACCGGGTAATGGGAAATATGGACCACCTCCACCACTTAATGGCAAATATGGTCCACCAACAGGCAATTTTGGGCGTCCGCCACCGCACAGTAACAATTATGGTCCCCCACCACCACCACCACCACCTGGAAGCAATTATGGACCACCACGACCATCACCTATAGGTAACTATGGACCACCTCATCCATCACCATCAGGAAACTATGGACCTCCACCACCCTCAGCCCAAGGTGGGGCACAGTTCGGCCATCACCACTTTGGTAAACCGTCCAGCATTTTGGGACCAATCCCAGCACATGGCGGTGCCCAACCTAGCAAGCCAGTAGCTTACAGGCCTCCCGTGCCGCAGGGACTCTTCGAAACAATTGGTGCCACCGTACAACACTTGGACAAATTCGGTGTTAAGCCCCAATTAGAAGCGCCCACTTACATACCACCAGCAGCCAATGAGATACCACAGACTGGTCCTGGGAATACAAACATTGAATACGGTGCTCCACAGCAAATCCCTCAAAACATAATCGAACAGCAGTTGCCACAACAGAGGCCAGCCACTGTGTTTGTACAAATTGAACAACAGCAGCAACAAAATAGTCACCAACAGCAACAATTTGGTAATGCTCATGCCGAATATGGTGTACCGTTACCGCCACCTCACCCAATAGCAGCTCAACAAGGGGGACAACAGTCTCATTATCTGGTTCCTCCACCGCCAGTGCAGCAACAATATCTACCTCCTACAGGTCCACAGCAACAACATTTTAATGGCGATGCTTCTTACAGTGCTAGTGCATCAGCAAGTTTCGATAATTCAGCATTTGCATCCACCCAATACAGTCAAGGGCAACAACAGCAGCAGCCACGTTTCCATGACTGCGGCCACGGTCCCAACTTTGTAGGAGGAGGTAACTTCAACTATCAGCAGCAACAGCAGCAGCAACAATATTCAGGCAGTTCCAGCACCTCTATTGCCCAAAGCATTCCTGTAGCTGAACAGCACACACAATTCGTTTCAGGACCAGCTACCAGCTATGGACCTCCCCCATCGGGTGGTAATGAGCTAGATCACATTGGCTATGCCTCAGAAAAATCGGAAGCTACCGCTTTGCCCGATGGCACCAGCCCCGAAGGTCTGCCGGGCCTAGATGGTCTTAATGTACTGTCAGCCCAAAAATCTGAAGCCATTCACTTTAGCTCTCAGGAAACGAGAAACAACAACGCCTATCAAGCGCATTATGGTGAAAATGGCCAAGAGACAGCCAATCATGAAGACATTTTATCAGCTGATTTACTGCAAACCATCTTAAATGCTGTAGAACAGCCCCAGCAGCAACATCAGCCATTGCCAGCAAATCATAAGGCTGATAGTAGATCGGATATTGACATAAACGAAGACGCTATTGAGGCGGAAGATGATAACGAGCCCGATGTAGCCGTTCAAGAAACACAAAATAACGAATTAAAAGTGCAACCGGATGATGAGGTCTTGGAAACCTCTGCCCATGTCCAAGAAATCAAGCCCATTGTGGTTAAGGAAGAGAACGAAGCTAAACATTAAATACACAAGAGTTTCAAAGGGAACAAAAGGAAATGTTGGAGAGCACAAATAGAGAGTTGCTCTCCTTAGTCATTAATTAATTAATTAATTACTCTTCATGTAGTTTTTATTTTTGTTTAAAAAAAAGTAGGGTCAAATAGAATGGACTTGGGCACATGTTAAAGACGTTGCAGATACTTTGAACTAATGCAAAACAGAAACTACTTGTAGTTGGTTAAGTGAAGTCCTTTAAAGCCTCAAACTGTGCTGTCATTTAATATTAACAGTGTTGGAATATATATTCCATAAGCTTGAATCCATTGCTGCAGTCTTCTGTTTAAAAAGAAATTTTATTTATTCAGATTTAGTTTATCCTTAATTTAAGATTCTTTTATTTACAAGTATTCTTATTTATTTATTTAAAACTGTAAAAAGTTAATAAAATATTTTCGAGAAATATTTCAAATTCGATTTGAAAGTTGCCATAAAGAAAAGAACACGTCTTCTAAATATTCTTAAAATTATACGTCGTGGAAAAATACTATTTTTACTTGTATATAAAATTTACGGTCGTAATTCCAATGAAATAATTAATTAAAATCAATTAATGATATGAATACCTCTGAGGAATTTATATGTTCTTATTTTAGATATTAAAATTTTATTAACTATTATCGAACCAACTCTGTTGCTGTATTTTATTTCTATCGTACTCATTTTTATTAAATGATAATTAATTATTTATTTTGAATAAAATCTTATATGTAAAGAAAATTCCCGTAAGGTTTTATTGAGTTATAAAAACAGGGTAAGTATTTATGTAAAATTTAATAACGTTTTATTTTCTGGAAAGCGTTAAATTAAAAAAAAAGTTTTTTTATAAAAATAAGGCAGTTTGGAAGAGTTTTACAGTAAAAATAATATTTCGCGAGTGATATTTTGTTAGTTTTAATTTTAAATAAGTTCTTAATAAACAAATGATGCCATTTTCTATTAAAAAGTGTAAGAAATGTTGCATTTTTTTAGAAAAGAAAAGAAAATAATATAAAGCGACTTAAGCAGATCATTTTGTCAAGTTGAAATACCCTGAAAATCATTAATCGTTGTCAATAAAAATTAAATTTTTTTAGATTATGAAAATAAACCAGCCTAGATGAAAGATTTTTGATTTTGGAATAAAATGCGTTACCCTTTTATAAAGCAAATTATATTAAAAAAAAAAAACATTAAATTACACCTTTTTATTTGTGTAAAAAAAACAGTCATAAGGAGTAGTTCCATTTTTCGATCTGATTAAATACTATTTTTAGATGATTATCAAGACGAGGAAAGCGGTGGCAGTTCGAAAATGGTTCTCTATCGAATATATCACGAAAATTTCCAACTGATTTTAATAAGATATTTTAATAATAATAATAACAGTGAATATTAAAATCTCGAACACGTTTTGCACTGCACAGTTCTTCAGCTGCTGTAAAAGAACCCAACAACTATTGAAAAGTGTTTGAATTATTCTTTTCACAGCACTGGAGAGAAGTCTGAAAAAGCTGCTTAATATAGGGTGTTTTTTAGAGAGTGATATAACATCACTGCTTTATTTGACCACTAATTTAACAGCTGATAGTTGATTTTTCTTTAAATTGCTTTGACATTTCATTATAGATCGATTTACATTAGCGCAACGTGTGCAAATTGTGAAAATATTTAATCAAAATTAAATATTCTGTTCGTTAAACTTATCGAGCACTTCTTTCATTCAAAATTTTGTTTTCCGATTAAGCCCATTTTTGGTTGAATGGTTACGAAAATAAACAGAATTGTCGCATTTGGAGTGAGGGGAATCCACAAGCTTTTGTCGAAACACCGTGACATCCACAGAAAATTACTGTTTGGTGCGCTTTGTGGGCTGGCGGAGTCATTGGCCCGTATGTCCTCAAAAACGATGATGATCAGAATGTTACTGTTTGTGGAAATTGGTGTTTCAGATTGCGCCTTGTACCCGCCAGCTGTGGCGGCCACATGGCCAAAATCATATTTAAAACTTAATGTCATAAAATTTTCTATCCAGTGAAGATCGGTTTATTGATATCAGAAATATATTACTATGTTTTATTATGAATTAAACTTGTATCACTCTATAAAAAACACCCTTTATTTCTCTCTTCTGATTTATATAAAAATACAAACAATTTCCATACTCTTGGCCGGAACTTTTTTACTACAACCATTTAATTTTTTTGTTTGTTTTGGCATGGCGATAGAGATGCTTGTCACGTCATTGTTGCACTTAATTGTAGGAAGTTGTAAACGTTTTATAAATTATGTGGAGAAGAATATAAGTTGTGGAATAAAATTCTGTCAGTCTTTTAACACACACACTCAACCGTTCAAACTGGCAATATTTCTTACGTGCAGTTTGTCAGGCAGTAAGTCAATTGTCTTTTTGCCTTTTTTACTTTTCCAAAGTTTGCCAGCATATTTTCTTTTTTTTTTTATCGTGTTGCATCGTTGACCGTAAAAAGTGTTTGTTTGCAGTTACACTCGTATATGCAGCCTTGAGATTGTTTGTGAAGTGGGCTTATGGTTATTTTCTTATGTAACAGATTTTTATTTTTCTTATGCTAAAATGCTAGATTATAAGTTTTTTTCTTCAAGTTATTTAGTGAGTTTCTAGGTAATAACAAATTATATTGAAGATTTAGTTGCATGAAAACTACTTAGAAGTATGAACTGAACTTTTCAAAAATTTATTTACATATTCGAAATTCTGTGCAGGACTAGGAAAGCAACTTTATGAACTGCACGTAAGCTGATGGAAAGTTTGATGATACCAAATTATCTGAATAAGATACGGTTCAAAACTGAAATGAATTATCTACTCATCGGCGTTTCTTTTTACAGGGATTTGCTCAGCAGTATTAACAGTGCTGAAGTTATGATGCCAAATAAGCGGCAGTTGCTTTAGGGACACTTAAGTTGTGCCAGTTATAAATTCAATAAAAATATTAGAGGATTTAATCGTCAAGAAGTTATATCACATAAAGCCATCTGCTGATTTGGTTTCAATTATCAAAGAAATAAAATAAGGAACTATTATAAATCTATGCTTCCAAATGACATTAAAGGTTCTTAAAAATATGATGAAAATTGATATAAATTATTTTATATATTTAAATAAAAACAATTTATTAATTTGAAAAAAGGGGAAAAAATAAAAATGTATTTAAAAATTTGTTTGTAAATATTTTTATTTTTCTTTGTTTATTGTGACTTTTCTCGCGAAATTCTGCCTCCACTGATTGCAAGTTTGCATCTTTCAACAGAGACTGTTATTAATTTGTGTATTTTTGCACTGCTTCCGTTGTCGCTATCAAAACACTTTCATTTATTTTTATTAATATTTAAAGTCTTGTGACACAGATAACTTTTACGATGTCGGCATTGTTTTATTTAAATCCTCTTGAAAAGTTTTTATTGAAACATATTACAATAATCCACTACGAGCTTCAGATGAAAATGCATTCTGTTCTTTTATTTCCATTGAACACGGTTGTACGTATTCGAAACATATAAATAAATATTTTTGCGATACCTGTTCACACACACACACACTATTTCTTGCCAATAAATTCCGTGTACAGTTTAATTTATAGTACACGCGTTCTATATTCTTTGTGTCATTTTATTTTGTTATTTTTTATTTCACACAAAGTTTTTATTATTAAAATGTATCATGTGAACGTGCATGTATGCTTGTTTTATATATTCCATACCTTACGAATGTATAAAAGATGAACAACATGTTTGTGTCTTAGTGGTCCCCTACGTTTGGCATTGCAGCCATTAACGGCCTGGCCCAGTAAGTCGAAAGATTTATTCGATCAGGCAATTTACATATTAAACAAGAACACAATTTTATTTAATTTGAAAGTGCTTTTGATTGAAGCAGTGAACAGTAGACTACGAAGAGTTATTTTAAGTATCCTGATTCTGTGTTCTTTAATATTTTATTCAAAATTCTCGTATTGAATTTCGGTCTTAGTACCATCATCACGAATAAAAGAAGCTCCTAAATAATTTTAAAAAACACCCAACATAAGCTTTAATATTTTTACGTCGAGGAATTGGAAAATTAATAAAACTGAAGCGGAGAGTATCGAGTTGGTAAGACTATAAAATACGAAAAATCTGCTTTTCGTCTGCTTTCGTTAACGAATATAATTCGCCAGTCTTCTTGTTTTCATAAAGTTAAAGCATATTTTTTATCCCAGATTTTTTAAATACTATTCGCCAATAAAAAAAATATTAATCGTAGAAGGCGAAAAAACTTAGACTTCTTCTATTATAACAATACAAACAACTTTTATTCGTTCTTTTACGGCTGTCAGCAACAATTTTTTAAGTGCAACAAGACCACTCCCTTGAAAGTATTTCACTCAAATTAAAAGAAAATATATCTCTAAAATAGGATATATAACTAAATAATTTCCAGATCTTGTTACGAGATAAAATTATGCTTGTAAAACTATAAATCGCAGATGATGATGGGAAACGCATCGGCCAAAAGTTATTTGATATATTTTTATATTGGGTGTTTTTTATAGAGTGATACAACTTTGAGTTGGCATGACTGCTTTATTTGACCATCCATTTAACAGCTAAAAGTTGCTTTTTCTTTAGTTTGCTTTGACATTTTAATATAAATCGATTTAGACTAGAGCAACGCCTGCAAATTGTGCAGACTTTTAATCAAAATAATCGTTCTGTTCGTCAAACTTATCGTGCACTTCGTCCATTCAAAATTTTATTTTTCGATGAAGCTAATTTTTGGTTCAATTGGTGCGTAAATAAACAGAATTGTTGCATTTGGAGTAAAAAGAATCCACAAGCTTTTATCGAAACACCATCATGACACATCCACAGAAAATTACTGTTTGGTGTGCTTTATGGGCTGGTGGAGTCATTGGCTCGTATGTCTCCAAAAACGATGATGGTCAGAATGTTACTTTTTGTGAAAATTGGTGTTCCAGATTGTGCTTTGTACGCGCCAGCCATGGCAGCCACATGGCCGAAATCATATTTAAGCATTAATGTCAAGAAATTTTCTATCCAATAAAGACCGCTTCATTGATATAAATATATTCCTTTATTCTATTATGATTTAAATTCGTATCACTCTGTAAAAAACACCCGATAATTTATTTATTTTTATATACAAAAAACTAGTCCTAGACTTTCCAATCGTATCTGTGAAATTCGTGCAGAGCACCCCAAGTTTTGTCAATGCCAATCACCAAAACTCTGAAGTGCTATTAAAATTAATTTCTTTATTGAAATCATAGAACTTATGCAAGTGTGAATGTGTATGTGTTAGTGCTCGTGTATATCCTTTTGCCTACATGTTAAGTAAATATATTGATTATATCTCAACTCCTTGTATTTGTATGTGTAAAACAATCAGGCAGCCATAATTCAGCGGTTTTCATTAGTGCGTATTTTGTGCTGCATGTGTATGTACATTCAGGTAGGCAAATATTTAAATTTTAATGCGGGAACATTTAAGTTTCTGTGTCGCATAAGACTGTTGAAGTGTGTGTAATTGAACAAACCAAAATTAATAGCTGCGTTCCATCGTAGTTACACAATTTAATAGCTGCGTTCAGTCAGTAAATTCACCGTCGTGATGTATTTTTATAAGTTTTCAAAGTAACGGAATAGGCAATTAAAGCCGAAATTGTGTTCAATTTGCCACATAATAAATTACATAATAAATTGAGCAATTAGTAGTTAATTGTCGTATAAATTGAAACACATTTATTGCGCAACTCTTGGAGTGAATGTTTACTTGGAGCGAAATAATCTTTAGCAAAAGAATATTAAAAACATTCTGCCATTAATGAAAAGAAAAACAAGAAAATATGTGAGAAAATGTTGAGCGCAGGGGCTATCCTTGTAACTTCACGCTAGTTTTAAGCGCAGACGTAGTTTGTTTAGCTATTCAAAGCTTCGATCTAAATCGGTTTTATATAAAATTAATTTTATATTGTAAAGAAAGATATGAAAGCACAAGGAAGAGTTAATATCAGTTTTTATTTAATCAACTTACACAGCAGAGCAGAACTAGTGTTTTCGAAAGCCGCTACACTTTTTTCATCAGTAGTCTTGTGTATTTTAACTCATTTTATACCACTCGGTAGGTAGCCTGGTCAGTGAGAACAGTTTCTGTTTGTATCAATTTTATTATGAAAAAGCGTACGAGAAGTATATCATAACGATGGTAAAACACTTTTGTAAAGTTCCTGTGTTGCCGTTTGATTATTATTTTTTTTTAATTTTTACTTTTTCTTAATACTATTTTCAAAATTGCTATAAATTTTAATTAAATGAAATGCTTCTAAGTTGATAAGCATTTGTTGATGTGGTTTTGGACTACTACAAAATAGTCGAGACCACTAAATGATCAAAAATAAACTTCTGGAGGTTCTCAGCGAAACCACTTTTTTCCAGTTTTTTCATTAACGATATATCGCGAACAGATTAGTCGATTTTGACACTGTTTCCTGTGAACAACGTGTTTTGTTCAAATTGTCTGCTTGAGCCGTTTGCAAGTTGTACTAAAATATATATTATTTTTGAGCTGTTTTAAGATTTCTTACCGACTGGTTGAAGTCGGTTTAAATTTACAGATAATCTAGGTTTGGGAGAATCCTTTGGAACGCCTCCTTTAAAGGCGATCGTAGTAGTTGTTTTTAATGCCAAGAGGCATAGAAAAAGTTATTAAAAAACTCTTGATTTTTCTGAGATTTCGAAACATATCTACCAGTTTAAACCGGTTCCAAAGGAAATCTAAGTTCATAAACACTTTTCAGAACGCTATCAATTAGGTTGGCTTCGGTTTAGGGATTTAAAAATTATAAGCGTGTCACATAATAAACACACACACGCACACAAACCACACATGTAAGTACATACATACAAGCCATACACATGCAAACATACAAACCACACACATACATACAGACTTCATGACGGCCTTTCGGAATTCGCCAGAGAACGTAGCGATCTGATGAGAGCTCAATTTTTTCAAAACGACGGATATATAAAAGTTTTCAAAATTCAAGAAGTTATTAATTTAATTGCCCGCTTTTTTAAAATATTCTATGCCAACTGAAATTTGAAGATGCGGAAATGATGTAAACCTTTAACTAAAATTACATGTGAATTAACATTGTGTCGTAGTCACAAGATACATTCGAAATGGCTTAAGTTAATTCGCAGAGCGGATTGTTTTGGGTTGGATAATTTTGTAATTTTCAGTATTTCGAATGCACCGTCATCATCAAAAGTTATCGATAAAAAAACGAGTTTATTAAAAAGTTTTAAGAAATCAACCCTCATTATTTAGTTTTCAATAATTAGCAAATCTCTGTTTTGATACTTGAATACTTACAACCGATGCTGACATTCCCTTGTGCTTGGAAAGATTTATTGTGTCTATCTGCATTAAAAAACTTTTCGAATAAGTAGTCTTTAAAAATTAAAGTTAATATTTCACGATATTATTTAGTTAGAATTTTGTATGAAAGATATATTTTATTTTAGTTGATTTAAAGACTTAAGACAATATGACTCCATATGAACCCCCTGAATTTACATATGATTTTAAGACGCCCTGTGAACTACCTCAATTTTTATTGTTATTGTTTATACATTTAACTCTCCTTACGTATTTATTCTTTTGTTTATTTGTCTGCATAAATTTTTGTTAAGTATAAATTTTCGTAAGTATTCATGTTATTATAAATACTTCACTGTTGTATACATCATGTGATTAAATATTTAATTGTCTGTCGTATGTTCTGCTCAATGTTAATGCAGCCAGACATAAATATTTATTTATGCAGGTGCGTTCTTTCAACAACAGAAATAAAATTAATTCCTTTTTTGTCTGCTCGTATATGGGGCATGTGTACGTGTGAGATTATTAGAGATAAATTAAGATACAACTGTTTCAAGTGATTTCACAGTATTTGATAGAAATACAACTAGATAAGAAAAGTAAATTGTGGCAAGTATTTAGAGATTGTCGCTTGAATTGTTACAACATTAAAGGGAAAGAAAGTCCTTTGTCATATAAACGAAACAGATTGACTTTAATGCTTTACTTGGCCATTGTGGCAGCGCGGGTATTGAAAAGGCACTGCTGCGAGTCATTTTAGTTTAAATAATTCTTGTCAGCTCAATAGACAATATCTTAATTAAATACTATTTACTTTCCATTTAACTTCTATACTTTTCTACCAGATCTACAAAATATAGGATGTTGAAAACTCTTTAAACTCAAGGCGAACTTGAGTTTAAGCCAAAATGCCACAGAACTTAAAACGCTCATTACCAAAAAACAACAAGCAAAAAAAAAGTGTATAAAAAGAATATAAAATTTAAAAAAAGGCCAAAAGTAAGTAGCATCAGATGAAAAACAAAAATAAAACATTAAAACAATCTGTTTGCCTTGGCGTCCTTTTGTGCTGTTGTTTACATACAAACACAACACGGGGTTGCACATTTTAAAATGCACTTAGTTTGGCCATTTTCTTCTTAAATGGCTGATAGCACAAAATTTCGAAAATGGTACAGCCAACAAATATTCGTGGTTTAATTTCAGAGAAACACTTAGACAACGCACTAGCTGATGGTAACAAATACACATGCACAACATTTGTGGAAGAACTGATATGATGGATATAAAATAGTCGAACACTTAGAAACCACTTAAAATTCCATGAACTAAATGCAACTGCTTTTGCGGGGGGGAAATACACATTTCATCCTTAACTCTAAATGGACTGTTAAGGGATCCTTTTTCATGTCTATCATCGGTAGCAGGTTTTTGCGATTGCTTTTCTGTTAGTGTTAGTAATTTAAATAGATGTTGCGAACAATAATTTGTATGATAAAATGTATTGACAACTTAATGGCATGTGGCTTGAAGTTATACAGTTAACAAAGAAATATTATTAGACCCAATTGATTTGCTTATGCTGGTATTAACTGAAAGTAGAACCCCTTCCCTCTAGTGCAGGTAATGAAATATTTAAAGAAATATTAAATGATGTGAGAAGGTACACCGAAATGAGGCAGAATGGGTCCAAAGATGATACACTGGCTTTATATAGGGTGCTTTTTACAGAGTGATACAAATTTGAGTTGGCATCACTGCTTTATTTGCCCTCCATTTAACAGCTGATATTTTGCCTGATTATTTGCTTTGAGATTTTATCATGCCAAAGCAACGCGTGCAAATTGAGAAATTTTTAATCAAAATAATGGTTCTGTTCGTCAAACTTATCGTGCACTTCGTCCATTCAAAATTTTATTTTCCGATGAAGCCCATTTTTTGTTGGATGGATACGTAAATAACCAGAAGTTTCCAGCTTTTGTCGAAACACCACTACATCCACAGAAAAGTCATTGCTGGCGGAGTCATTGGCCCGTATGCCCTCAAAAACGATGATGGTCAGGATGTTACTGTTTGTGAAAATTGGTGTTCCAGATAGCGCCTTGTACGCGACAGCCGTGGCGGCCACATGGCCAAAATCATATTTAAACATTAATGTCATAAAATTTTGTATTCAATAAAGACTACGTTTTAAAATGATTTGTATCACTCTATAAAGAACACCCTATACGACTGTATGTGTGAAGGTGTTGTTGACTGTGATGTTGAACACAAGAGTACGATGGCTAATTTTACTGACTTATTTTAGTGCAGGATTGTGTTCGTTGTTGTCGACCTGTCTCAGTAGCGAACACTTAATTATTGGTCGCTGAAAATTAGCGACAGCAAAAGGAGCTGAATACAGCACCCTTCTTCGTCGATATCTGTAGCAAAAATATGCATCAGCGAAGTAAAAAAGATTAAAAATATACAACAAATTCTATAAATTCTAATCTCTCTTCATCTGTTTCCTTAATGCTATCACGTCCCTTCTAGTTCTGATACAGTGCACTGCGTTGGTACGAGTCATTCCTAGAGAGGTACACCAAGAAAAAAAAACCTTCAATGTATTTCACGCAGTATTTCTCAGCTTTCACTTCATTCTATAAACAAAAAAATCGCGTTCCTTGTCGCCTTGAAATTGTGTTGTTATAGCAGTGAAACTGTTTCACAGCATCAACGAAAGTATTTAATTTTTTTAATGAAGTTAAGATAATTTTAAAGAAACTTGTTTCATTAATTCCACGAAGAGTTACGTTGGTTAAAATTGTATTGTTGCCCTATTCTTTTACTCTTTTTAGTGTAACGAAGAACTATTTGGCCAACTCGAAGCACTATTCACCCAACAACAGGGAAATTTTAATGCACGTTTTCAATGGATTTATGTCGAAATTCATTTGATTTATAAAAAAATTACTCCACAGTAGCATGAGCGGGTGAAAGACGGTGTATTTTAACATTTTTCTTAAACAAGTGTAACAAATAAAATTTTTATTTCTCGCAGTAGCCAAGAACTTCAAAATAAATAGTCAAGAGGGAACGCTTTAGCCCATTCATTTCCGATTTTCTGGAAACTATTCGATAAAACATTCATTTCGTGCTGATTCTTTTTTCGCAATATGTTATTAAGAATTCAAAGTGATCAACTGAGGGGTTTTAGTTAGTTCGCATGTGCATTTCACTGGGACTAATGCAGATCATCAGGGAACCTTTACTCAACATTTCTTAGAATAACTAAATATATATTATTTCAAACTTCCACTTTAATAAGTGAGAAGTCTTAGGAAATATTAAAGTCATAACAAGAACTCACTGATCTCTTCTCCTTTTTTTTAAATTCTTACGTTTTTATTACACCAAAATTAAAAAAACTTAAAACGACAACTCCCAAAAATGTGCCAATTCCATAAAATAATTGATCACTATTGAAATAAGAAAATTATATTACTCTTCTTCATTGTTCCCTTATAAATCTTTCCATAATTTATGCCCTAGATTTTAGTATTATGAAAACAAAATATTAAAAATAAATGCACATAAACGATAAATTTATAAAACTGTTAAGCTCCATATTGACACTCCGCCCTCCCTAGAACGAGCTGTAGAGAGATACATAAAAATTATGAGTTCAATATATCAGGGAGAACTTTACAACTATACAGCGGCCATTTTTATTTTTCATTGATTTCAATTCACTTTCATTAAAATTAAATTTAAATGCGCTAATTTTTAGTTAAATTTCGCTTAAAACAGGATCTTCATCTACTTTAAAGTTACCATTTGATTAAATATTCAATAGATGTGTGTGTCTTGGAGTGCATGTCTTGTCCGCTTTGCGTTACGCAATGGAGCAAATATGCTATCGAAAATATTTTAATTCCCCTGCTAATAAATCTTGTGGTCATGCGTATGTTTATGTTTGATGGCATTCAAGTTTGTTTTGCAGCTCAACTCAACAGTTGCTGGGGTTAGATGCCTGTTTATACTCGTATTCCAGCTCTTGCCCTTAGCCTAGTTTATATCAGAATTTGTTTTTTTCGTTGTTGTTGTATATCCTTGCACAAATACCCACCATAATTGTGCAGCATGTTGTGTGTGCGTGTGTGTGCCTTTTGGTAGCTGCTTATGCCAGATAATAAATCTATAAATTTTGTATATATTCTCAACTGTTGCTGTTGTTGTTGTTGTAGTTTGAAATCTTGTACATTCGCACAGATATGTTTTACTGTACCGTGACAGTTTTATTGCTCAATCTACATGCAGTTGGCCACATTTTCATTTGCTTGCTATTGTTGTTGCAATATTTGTTTTATTGCCACTGGAATGTTCAAATGGGGACTACACTTTCTTACAAGTGCATGCAATGGAGCATTAAAACGATTAATCGTTGTGCGATTAGGAAAAGTATTGTTGTGTACTTTGCGATTAGCTCTTACGATTAATCCAAAGTTTATGTTCGCACCATTTGTAGTACGTTGAGATATTCTAAGCGAATAGATCGTAGGTTAAAAGTGCAAGTGTCGGGTCCCTTTAGGAAATATCTTAATAAATATGTTTATTGTGTCCTTTATTGTATGGGAATGCAATTGAGATACCACAATAGTCCTTAAACAGGCCAAATAATTAAAGCCCTGAATACAAAAAAAGAACGTAAGTTCAGTTACGTACTCTGCGTTATTATAATTATGAAACTCTTTTTCAAAATTGAATTTCTCCAACGCAGTTTTCTTAACTTTCCCAAAATATTTGTCGGCGATCGTCGTTGAAATTTTATTTTTTTTTTTTGACAATCTTTGAAAAGTTGGGCCACTTGCAAATATTTCCTTAACTCAGAATACAATCACTCTGTCCTCATTTCTAGTGCACACGAGAACTTTGTTTCACTGACATTAAATTTCATAAAAATGTTGTGTTTGGCTGATGTATTCTTTGCGCGATACCGAATTAAATTTATACCGATTTTTTTTTCGTTTTTTTTCCTTGGACTGGCTCTTACGCTATAAGGCCCACTGTGCCAGTACTATGAAAAGGAGCAGAGAGAGTTGGTAAAACTTGTCATATCTGAAGTGCTTTAAAAGGATATACCACTACTTTAAGTGCGAACTCTCTTCTGGTAAATTCTTTATTTTTGCCATGTGGGTCTTTGAAGATTGTCCGTCTTTTACCCCGAGTTATTAGTACAATAGATCTACTGTGAAACGTAATTAATTTCCCGTTGCCTAATAAAATTATATCAATTATCCGAATCTCAGGCACCCTATTATTCGACTACAACAGAACTTAAAATACCATCAATTTCCTGCGCTAACAAAAACAAATGGTTTTGGTTGAAAGCTTTCATGTGCATGTTCACTTTCACGTATGTGTGTACGTGCATGTGTGTGTGTGTGTGTATGCATGTACATACATTTCATAAACTGTAGCGTAGCCACATTCTTTGCATGTGTTTCTTTACTTGGAACGTGATGTATTTGTGGAATGCACATGCATGCAAGCACATCTACTGAATTCACCACTTCTTACTTTTCTTATCTCCTTCTCTGTGTCTGGAGAATTTAGAGATATATTCTTCATTGAATTCTTATTGTTTTGTCATTTACATACATTATTTTTTCTATTCCTCTTTGTTGCTTTTAAACTCCTGGCAGCAGTTAGTAAATTACCGAGGTTTAGCGTTCGACACATGTTATACACACGGGGATGTTGGCAACACGAATGGCATTTTCTTGGAAAGTGTACAACTCGCAGCACACACACACACACACACACACACTAGCATTCATATATAATTTATTATATGTAAATATTTAATATCTTGTATTTAAGATATTTTCTCTGTTAATTTGTTAAATATTTTCTTTGTTAGATGCTGGTTAAATAAGTCTGTATTCCTGCATTTCTTTGGGTCTTAAATTAAACCATCAGTCAGTAGACTTTAGTTACTTTAAATCCAAAATACTATATAAAGCACAAACAATTCAAAACTAATTGAGAATTACGATTTAAGAATATCTTAATAAATAGACTTTTCAAAGAAGTGCCCTACAATTATCTCATTATTTTCCAGGTTAGTACTTATTGATAATAGGAAGATAATACACTATATATAACAATATATCGTTAGCTGAAATGCAAAATGCCCTATCTTATCCTTTAATAATTATTTAAGGGATGGAAAATTTGAGAAAAAATTCAGTTTATAGAGGTCTTGAATTCAAATCTTTTCGAGTATAAATAAGAATATAACGTTATAAATTTCATTTCTTGGAATGTAACTATTTGGTGATTATTTTTTTTAAATGCTATTATATTTAGAGGCCTCCGGATTGCAGAGTTATATCAATGATAAGGCCGCTTACGTTTAAAGTAACGATATACCATACAATTTACAGTTATGGGAATTGCAGAATTATATGTTGGATTGGGCCTTTTTCGTCTTAAGTAACGACAGGCAAGACTAAATTAAGTGGAGGATGAATTGTAAAAGCTTAGGAATTAGCTGGTTCTTCTAACCGATTATCAGAAGTCATTGTTCCAAGATTTTGAGGTTCCAGTACTTTCAGTTGCAGGGCAGCCGAATCCAATTCAATAAATTCCATTTTTTCACAAGATCTAGACCAGAGCTAAAGATTTCTCTAATTTAAATATTACACCGTTTGTCTTTGCTGAATTTATTTATTTTACGTTCTTCATCGGGTGCCAATTCCAATTTCTTGTTCTGAAGCTTTCTCTTTTTAACCTTCTGGTGGAATAATTTAAATGTGTTAGAAACCTGGAAGTTTTTGATTTTATTCCGTTTTGTAAATATCGAACTTTCATTAGATCTCCACGTTTTGAGGTCCTATAAAGCTTCCCTGACGAACTATGAGAGCTCGTCACCATGTCCATCGTATGTGTGTGTATGTAAGTGACTTGCTCTTGGATTTAGAACGACTGATCAAAATCGATTAATCCATTCGTTAGATATCGTAAAAGAAGTATTTCAAAAAGTCCTTTAAGGGTCAACTGTTTCTCTTCTTTTTTTTTTTTGGCCGCCGCTTATCACCTTGGTATCGCCCGATTTGAAACCTAAAATTATAGTGTTTTAGCTCGAAGAACCTAAAAGAAAAGCACCTATTTATAATAGTTTTGAGTTTAAAATTAGCGAAAAAGTTACGGGGATGTCATTTAAAAATCAACTGTTTCTCTTCCTTTTTTTTTGGCATTTTAAAGACTGATTTTTTCGATCAACGCGTGCAAATTGTGGAAATTTTTAATCAAAATAATAGTTCTGTTCGTCAAACTTATCGGGCACTTCATCCATTCAAAATTTAATTTTCCGATGAAGCCCATTTTTGGTTGAATGGGAACGTAAATAAACAGAATTGTCGCATTTCCAGTGAGGAGAATCCATAAGCTTTTGTCGAAACACTATTAAATCCACAGAAAATTACTGATCGGTGCGCTTTATGAGTTGACGGAGTCATTGGCCCATATGTCTTCAAAATGTTACTGTTTGTAAAAATTGGTGTTCCAGATTGCGCCTTGTAAGCGCCAGCCGTGGCGGCCACATGAGCAAAATCATACTCAAACATTAATGACATAAAATTTTATATCCAAAACAAACCTTTTTGTTGATATCAAAAATATATTACTATGTTTTATTATGTTTTAAACTTATATCACTCTATAAAAAACACCCTATGCAATAGCGAGTAGAGGTATTGAAATTTATTTATAATCCTTTTGCAATCAATATGCATCGGCTTTATTATTAAAAATATTTTACATAATTAAATATGAATTCTAAATAAATTGATGCAGGAGGTGTTGTGAAAAGCTATTGTGTTTCAATAAAGTTGTTGAACGCATCAAAGTTCAGTGGGAGGTTGTGGTACAAATTAATTGCAAATAAAAAAGATTAAAATCTAAATTGAATATAAATTTTATATTATAACGAATTGTACCACAATAGATCAGCATCAGCACATTCTCATCAATAAAAAGTTCATATTGAAGTCAATTATTCTGACATGTAAAGTCTCACAAAGAATATTTGATCATATTGAAGACTTTTTAAAAATAATCGGATGTGGTCCATATCAGTGCGCACTTTACAACATTTTCAATAAGACTTGCGGCTTAAGAGAGGCTTTTATTGCGGTGGTTGCCCATTGTGGCAAAAGGTAGCAAATTTTGGCCAGAAATGTTCGACTTTTCTTCTCTGCCCACTAAATATAATAGAATTTTGCAGCACTTGAACAGCAGCAAATAGCAAATGTCCTGGCAAAAGCACGCAATTTTGTAAATGAAACGCATAAAATAGCGCAAATAAAAATCGCTTGAAAAGACAATCAAACTTAAAGAGCAAAAAAAACCGAAAAGCAATGAAACGATTCAACAACAAACAGGAAATACTGCAGCTAAATGAATGAAAAGAAATGAAAAGCAGAAACAAAACAAAAATACAAACGGTTTTACTGACAGACAAAATGGCTCGTTGCATAACTGACAGACTATTTTGCTGCTCCATCCTTTGCCGGAATGAACGGAAGGATGAAATAAATGATTGGAATGAAAGATGAAATGGCTGGTGAATGGAATTAGAGGACAGTTTTTTGTTTTTACTTTCTATTTGTTTATTTTGTTCAATTTCTTTTTAAGTTCGTGTTTGTTTTTGCCGTTGCAAATATTTCTGTGCTCAACTTAAATCCTGCGAAAAAATCTATTCATGTGAATGATGAGACCCAAAACTGTTGCCAAGATAATTTGGTAAAATGGTGTGTACAAAATCCTTATCTTAATTTATAGAAAAAGGGCATAAAATAAGATTGACAATTTTAAATTGTTTGTCAAATAATTGCATGAAATAAAACTCAACGCAATTTGCTTGTATGCGTTCTATCAAAATTCGATTTTCTTTTAAATTACAGCGATTTAAGATTGAACACAAAATAAAACCGTTCCTAGAACATCGATATCCATTTTGTGGTATCATTTTTCTTAGTCTGTTGTTTCGCCTAAATAAATTGACTATTTTTAAATCGCACGATTTTGTTGTGCGGATTAAGTCATTGAATCTATCGTCACCAAGAACATGTGTTACGTGCTACGTGACGCGTTGCACTGCAGACTCTTATTTCAATGAGATATTGTAGACGTGCAACACGCTAATATTTTTTAGCTTTTATTTTTGAAAAGCACAACGATTTCGTTTAGTAGGACTAATAAGAGAAGTTTAGTGAACTTTTATAAACTCTGGGTAACAGTTTCAATATTTGGCCAAAATTAATTGCACTTCAAGGCGATTGTGTTGGCTGAATACGTACGTGGTTTTCCCGCTGGGTGAGGTCGCTACAGTACATTCAGCGTCTACTTACGTCGTAAGTTTTATGAAAGCATGGACTTGACAAGTCATAAATAAATCGGTTGAATAGAAATTGAAAAAATTATATCTGGTATTAGCCCAAATAAATATAAGACTATAACAAGCGGTACTTTTGCAGTGTGCTCCAGGCATGCCGCCTTTTTTCAATTGGGAGTCACACCCACGGTTGCCACTCTAAATTTTTCTTCGGGACCAAAATCCATAAAAAAAAGGACCAAAATAAAAAAGGAGAACCAATTTTTCAATTTTATTTGCATACCAGCATAACACAATACTTTTTACACTGAAATCAAATTGTCAATTTCTGACTTATAAACAAAAGTAACAATCCATCAGTGTTGCCAATATAGCTTTTTGATTTACTACTGTGGGTAGGTAATAATCGATTACTATCAAGTGTTGTAAACGAATCAAATCGTTTAACTTTATGTGAAGAGTAATAAATTCGTAAATACATTTTTACAGCCGTGATAAAACTTTCAAAATTTGTTTTTAATATAATCGTTAATTTTTCATAAGAGAAAAAATATTAACCAGCGAATCAAACGTAAAAAAACAACCATTTTTGGTTCAATTGTACCATAGTGGTAACTGTGGTCACACCTCAAAGCTCAGTTTTTTGCTCAACTAAATTTGGCATTTATTTGTTGCGGTGTTTGACAATAGAAAAACACACAATTGAGTAGAGCGTTGAAATTCGTATTTTTCTATCAGCATATTCGATTAAATGTGTTCTCTATCGGCTTGAGCACATGGGAATCCATGACTAATTGTTGAAAAGTCGATGTATCCGCTGATGGTGCGGCTTATTTTTATTAATTTACTTTTTTCATTTATCTCTTCGATACGTATTATTTTATCAGCATAAATTCTAGTAGATGTAGTTTTTTATTACATATAGAAATAGAAGCACACACGCACACACATACCCATACACATATCCACACAAATATTTTGCTTCATTTACATCTACATACTTAATCGTAATAAAGCCTCATATTCCAAATAGTTATTGTTGTTTGCGTTCCATGTATTTAAATAACAAAAACTATAAGGTTTTTTAAAGGGGGGCTGTGCAATTTTCTATAATGAAAGTTTATTTTTACGAGAATTTATTTTATTCTATAACAACCAGTTGGAATGCTTAACGGTTGCTGGTTAGTAAAGTATCTCATAAACGAAGTTGTTGATTCCAAATTAAAAGTTGTTATTTGTATTTTTATATTATCCTTTAACATCGTAGCTGGTTGTCAATAGATATTAACTTTGTAGTATTTAACCATGAGCCTTAAACATTCCTTAACAATAATTAAATAATTAAAGTGAGTGACTGAAGTTCGATTAAGTTTGCTGCCTATTTGAGTACAATTTTCGGATTATTTGTTGTTATAAGGGTCACAAATTAAAGGGGATGGGAAAGGAGAAAAAGAGTATAGCAAAGATGTGGTTTCTAACAGAACTCTAGTGGACTTGCTTTCCCTTTTGGCCGTTTTTTTTTGTCTTGTGTATCCTCGTTGTTGATTCAGACGGCTGCAAAGACATTGAGGGCAACGAAGATTGAATTATTGATGGCATTAATACTGTTCGTTTTGCGGGTTGATAGAGGAAGGGGGCTACTGAAACTATGCGTTTACTAACTTTAGAGTTGACAAGAGCCTTAACTTGTAACCTTAACGTTTCCACCGAATTGGATCCATAGATTAAAATGCATGCAGAGAGGATGCAGGGTTTACACATCCATTTCTTCATCACTGGCCAGCTTTCGCTCATCAGTGATCCACATATTTTAATGACTGCACGTTAACAGACATAAGCTTTGAGATATTGACTAGAAAAACAAAGTACTGCATTTTACTCAAGGAGAATATATGGAAATCTTCCTAAAACCGCAAAATGTGAAGATCTGATGAGACTCCGATTCTTTTAAAGCCAACAGCTTCCCGATTTCTAAAAAATTGTCAATATTAAAACCTTTTTCTAAATTTTGGCACCAAATTTGTTTTAATAACTTATTTGAAAATCTATTTCTAAATATTGTTTTAAGGGATGAATCTAGTGATTAAACTGATATCTTAACGGCGGGCAAAAACTGTTGGACTCATAACTTTTTTCTTGAATCGCTTCATGATTTTTTTTCTCCAATTTCGATAAACATAAACAAACTTTTTAAAAGTTTAAAAATAAACCGGTCATACAAAATGCGATATCATTTTAAAATAACTCTACGTACGCCGTAGGACAATAAAAGCACATAATTTATTGAATTTTAAGAATTCGATTACACCCTCCATATCGAAAGTTATCGATAACATGCGGTATTGTTAATGAATAGAAAGACACGAGCCCAGATGATGCTTTTTTGTTTATTTAGTGCTTAAATAATTCTATACGACCTAAATACTTCTTCTTATTAAATTTAGTCAGATGTCTTAAAACTATATTTGTTTGCTTATAAAAAATATCGAGTGTTTTTATCCAAATATTGGGAGGAATCATGGAGCGTATTAAGAAAAATTCCATAGTTCTAACAGCTTTTGTCTGACTAAGATTGTCAATTTAACTGTACCTCAAAATATCATTACGAAATAGAGTTTCAAATAAGTTATTAGAATACGTTTGAGCCAAAATCTAAGATCTTATCATACAATGTTGTTTGTTCTACAGCTCATAAATTTTTTTTTTTTGCCATTTTTTTAAACTAATTTAAAGAATTTAAAGCCTTGTTGCCCGCTGTGTAAAATGGTTTAAAATTTTGATGTCTCTCAGAGGACTACAAAATTTAAAAATTACTTCCTGACAATTGGCGAAAAAACCCGTATTTCATCGATAACTTTCGATGTTAAGGATGTAATCGAGAATCGATAAATTACAATATGATATACACAAGTAACTCTACAGCTTTAATAAAGGCATTTTGCAGTTATATTTTTGACTGTCTCACAGTGTAATTGATATAAACACAAGATCACAATACATCCTGGTTTTTCCAATAAAATATCCTTTAATTTTATTCCCTTAATATTATATAAATTTGCCTGCTGTTTGCAAATTTCAACGCTCATGAAGGAAAACAAACGATTTGTTGGTAAAATGCCTGCACTCTGCAAAAACTAAAGTTAAATAATTTTATTTTATCGTTGTTGTTTTCAGTGATGAAACTTAAACAAAGAAGAATATATTTTAAAATAAACTGACAATTTGGCTCATTTCCTTGCATCTCAGTTTCCACATTATTTACAGCCTTTTTTTATTTTTTAGCTTATGACTTTTTAACAAAAACACATATTGAAAAGTATATCGCTTGTAATTAATCTTGTTGACGCTGTTTAACAGCAACAGCTACACCAACAAGCCTGCATGTGTATTGTTTTCTTTGGTGTGGCAGTCAGGCAAAATGCAGTAGAATTACATGTTCTGTAAACCGATAAAGTTTGTGTTATTGTTGTCGTTCGTGTTCTTTGTTTTTTTTTTATTTTATTGGAAATCATGTGAAAAAGCCAAAAGAATATGTTTGTTCTTTGAAGCTCATCGGATCTGGATGTATGTTTTATTGATGGAGCTGCTTTGGCAGTTGTGACAACAACAGTATCGGAGTATCATTCACTGCTGTTATTGTGACTTGAGTTGCAAACAACTACACGAATTGTTGAACGAAAGAGGGGGGGGATATAAAGAAGTAGAGATGCACCAGCAGTTTGATGACAAATCTTTTGTCAGAGGAAAGAACACAAATACTTTGAAGATGTGAATTATACAGTGTCCGATAGGTGGACTTATTTGAGTGTTTTATATCCTGCAGATTTAATATATATAAAATAGAAATTATGTGCGAAACATGGCATAAGTTTAATCATATTAATATCAATTTAAAATATTAGTTTTTTTAATTGTCCATCACATTCTTTTGAACTGAATGTTAGAAAATTTCTTGGTGTTATCTCTTTCATAAGAATCAGGGAGTGGCGTGGAAATCTACATGATAGGGAATCGCTAATTAAAACAAATAAGGAGTTTGGAATGTTATTTAAGCAGAAGGGCTTACAATGCTAACTAGAAGAATAATGTGAAAGCATTAGAAGAAGAGTGATAATGGCTTTGCAAAAGTCGTAACATTTTTAGCTGCTGTATTATTATGATATGACAAGTTTTATAAAAATATGTTATAAACAACAACATACTAACGAATGTGCAACTTCAAGTTACAACATTAAAGTAGCTTATGAGTTTATATACATCGACATATAAGACATTTGGTAAAAGCTCTACCAAGACTGAATATGTTAATATCGTAAAAGACTTTTGGTGATTTACACCTGCAACAAGAAACACATTAAAATAAATCAACTTCATATAAAAAGAACAGTAGAAGAACAGCGCTTACACTGACGTTAATAAAATATTGTTTCTTATGAGAGTTTGTGTTAAGTGAAGTCTAAGTAATTGTGAAATATATAACAAAAATAAAGTCAATAGAAGTTATGAAGCCTTTTAAACACTTTCCAATTAAGCAACAAGCAGAAGGAGGCAGCAGAGACAATTTCCACTTCAGGAAACAACACACTTTTGCTAACAAAGAAATTCAATAAAAATTTATTTTATATACTTTTTTAATCACGATGTGTGTCATTATTCGAGCTTTCATAGATTAAATTACAAAGTTGAAAATTGTTATTGTTTGTGTTCAAGTTGTTACGCTAATCAGGCCATGTATGAAGCGCTCACATGGTGACGCATAATGCAAAAGAATCGAAAAGAAATATTTTGCCAGCATTGGAAAAAGTTTGCGTACTCCCGCTGAGTTTATAACTGCTAGAGAAAAATAACAATAATTTTAAATACGCATCTGTTGGATGTTCCTCTATTCGTCATAAAAGTAAATTGAATTGAACTTAAATTAATTTCATAAAGAAATTCAATGATGTGATATTGAATAGAGTTTGAATTGTTCTAAAGACGTACTAATACCAGGTGCCTTCATCCCAATTTGCCTCTATAATACTCAGGCAGACATTTGTAATTGAGTCCATATCCTTTTTAATTAAGTTTAGAAGAGTAAACAAGTGACTACACTAGGACTATAAAAATAAAATTGTAATTCCCTGAAGATGACCTACAGGGTTGGTCGAAATATTGGAGAAATAAATATATATTAAAAGAAAAATTTTAAGTTGTTTTTGGAAGTAAAAACAACAGAAAGAAAATTTGGCCATCTAAAAATTATAACTACTAACTGAAAAATTTTAATATTATTTTATTATATAAAAAAGACCTCAAGCCGAAAAGGATATCACATACAAAACAAATTTATTCAAAAAGTTTTATAACAAAACATATTCTTTTTAATTGACTTAATTATTCTGCTCATCACATATACAAAATATAGTTTCAAGTCAACAATGGCTTGACATTAAGTCAATTAGTTTCATCAGGAACGAAATTCAAATCTGGCGACTTTTTTACACATTTTAAACTTCCCGCTACTAAAATTTAAAATTAAAAAAAAAATGAGAAGTCATTGGTTATACCACGATCTTTTAGGAAGCCTTGTTGTTTAACTCTGAAATCCCGTCACTGCCTCTGTGAGTATATGTGGGTGTGTGTGTAAGTACATGACACACTTATAAGTTTTGAATGGCTAAACCGAGTCAAACCGTATCAAGAACATTCCTGAGCTCAGATTTTCTATGAATTCGAACGGATTCGAATTTTAAAATATCCCAGAGATATAGAAAAAAAAAAGACTTGTTCAAAGTGATTCTTTTTCAATAACTTTTCAGTGGCCTTGCCGATGGATTCCAAGATCAGCTTTTTAAGTTCATACACCGGCTCAAAATCGGTTAATCCTTTTGAAAGATATAATGAACGAAAAATTTCGAAAAAACAAGTTATTTGAAAAATAACTGATCAGTTGGCGTTCTATATTCTTTTATATATATCGAAAGAAGAGCGCTCCTAAACTTATACTTCCAGCGAAATTAAACCGACTCGAACCGATAAATTTTAAGAAATATTAAGAAAAATATAAGAAACGAAGCATTTTCAAAGTGTTTTTTTTTTAACTTTTTAACGGCTTCAACCGATCGATTTAAAAATCAGGTCCTATTATTTACAAGTTACTTCATGCATCGCAAACCAGGTCGAAATTGGTTAATCCGTTTATGAGATATCGTGAACGAAACAATTCGATAGAAGTGATTTTGTTCTGAAAAACTCTTGAATTATTTATCAGATCAGTTAGAGGTTTCGATTCCTTTATAGTAATCGAAGACTAGAACATTTACCGCTTGCGACGTGAGAGTCGGTTGATTTAAAAACAATGAGAAGAACTCAAAACCATCTGAATACCACAAAAATCAGGTTTCGATCGTTTTGCGGTTAAAATTAGGGGGCCTTTATGGTCAATCATTTTCGGGTTTTTTTTCTGTTCAATAATGAATTTATGGCATTTTCTTTTCTGGAAAACATGTAACTCTTTTTTTTAACTTCTATTTATAAAAGTGGCAGTTTGAAGGAGTCTTAAAACAGAAATTATTTTCCAAAAGAAATGTTAAATTGATTTCTAGCAAATTTTTTATTTTTAAATGATTTAATTTTTAAGTTTTATTTTTAAATGCCATTTTGTATGAAAAGTGTGAAATATGTTGCATTATTTTTTTAAAAAGAAATCAACATTAATGTTAATATATTCGTTCTCAACTTGGCTCGACAATTTTTATTTCTTATTTTTATAAATTTTTTTTTGTCTTTTTCTATATTTTAGGTAATAAGTCTCGTCTAAATTTGATAAGTGAGTTGTGTTTTGCTCACTGAACAGACTTTTTAATAGCACTGCATTATAATTGTGTTCGATATTAAAATAATTTCATATACGAGTATATTGAACAACAACTTATTCACATTTTATATAATAAATTGAGCTCGATAATGCTGTTAATTGTGATAATATCTATCAACGTGTATGTCTGAACATCATAATACCAATCTGTCATATAATGCAATCAGTTTGGAAATAATGTTACCTGTTTTGAGATGAAATTATTTATATTATTTAATAAATTATACAAGTAAAAATTTTTTTCAAACGTCAGTCCTCCTCCGTCTTTTAATTTTATGAAATTTAACGATTACGAATTTATTAAAGAAAAAATAAAAAAATTTTAAATTTATTGATCGAAAAGCATTTTGAGGAACGCAAGCGCTCAAGTGGTCTGTAGTAATGGGGCATTCCTACACATTCAATGTATGATGCTGCACATCATCAGTTTAGCGATTTATTTTTTAGAACGTGTTAAATTTCAATATCAAAACAACAGAACGTAGTCTATGAAAATAAAATGAATATTCAATTTGTGAAAAATCCCAAAATAGTCTTGCTTTCAAAATTATGTAACACAGAAGGGAATCAATTATTTAATTTTAATTACGTGATGACTCTCTTTTTCCAAAATCTTACTTTAAAATTCAAAGTGATCAATTGCGGGGTTTTCGCTAAATCCTAAGCGCATTTCACTGGATCATCAAGGAACCTTTCCCAACATTTCTTACAATAACTAAAGATATTTATTTCAAACTTCCACTTTAATAAGTGAGAGGCTTAAGACAACTATCAAAGTCATAACAAGAACTCACTGATCACTTTTCTATTATATTTTCTCACGTTTTTGTTCTACAACTGGTTGACATTTTGCCAACTCTAATTGTAATTGTAAGAGAAATAAACAACAACAACAAATAAGTGTTGTAGGTTTAAACTTTCTGATAAATCAATTTCGGATAAATCTCCTAATTTTGTAATCGACTACAAACTGGATTTGAAAACAAAGTTATTCATCACCTTTTATTTTTTGCTCTATTCATCATAGTAATTAAAAAAAAGAGATAAAATAATGTAGACTGCAGAACATTTACTGATCTTTATGAATATAAAGTTTCATAGTTTTAAATTATATTAAATACAATTATTTACCTTAATTGTTTAGAATTGTACAGATTTTCTTACCTGAAAAGAAAAAGTTTTTATATAATAAAACGGGTAAAAGAGCTTCAATATTTATAGAAATATTTATTATAAACTTTTAAAAAGTTATATTTATTTATTGTTTGATATAACTTTGACAAGATTTCGAAAATAAATTACAGCCAAAACAGTATTTTCAATATTATAAATATATTTTCCACTTCTTTGTTGCTAAATTTTTTAAATTGAATTAAGATGTATAGACTGAAAGACATGAGATAAAATCAACATTATTTCAATTTTCGAAAGCTCCTACACTTTCATCATCAGTACCTTTGAGTATTTTCTTATTGCCACTCGTTAAGGAGCAATAGTTGACAGTTTTTATTGTTACAACTTCCATAAATAAAATTGTAAAAACTACACTAGATTTAAATATATTCAACATAAATTTTGTTGCAGTAGTTTTTAAATATTCTAATTAAATTTAAATAATAGAACTAAATACAATTTTATTTTGGGGAATTGTCGTTTTAAACTCTTGAATTTTAATTATGTGCTGATTCTTTTTCCCCAAAATCTTACCAAAAAATTCAAAGTGATCAATTGAGGGGTTTTAACCAGTTCTTGTGCGCATTTCACTGGGGCTAATTTAGATCATCAGAGACCCTTTACCCAACATTTCTTAGAATAACTAAAGATATTTATTCCAAACTTCCACTTTAATACCTGAGAAGTCTAAAACATAAATAAAAGTCACAACAAGAACTCACTCACTGATTCTTTTTCCTTTTAATTAAAATTAAAGAGATTTAAAAAACGACAAATCCCCAGATACTTCAGATCTGGCACTGCTGATGATTATGTCGGCTGATAAAGTTTATTTAAATTTCTTTTCAGATTTGCCTACTCTGCCATGTCAATGAATTTAATTAAATCTATCAATACAAGTAAGAACTGTGATATTTAAAATTATTTTTAATAACTCAACGTATTAATTTGCAATGTAAATAAGACTCACTTGTTTTGGAATTTCTCTTTTACTTAAACTCATCTGAATTCTAATTTCTTTGGTCTTTTTATTTTTGAGTTAATCCCAGAACAAACGAAATAATGGAATAAGTCTCACAACATTCAGGAAAAGTAGTTCAGGAATTCATATACCGGATGAGTGCAGTTCTAATACATGCTTTATTAGGGGTGGTTTATATGAAAATATGAATTATTTTAAGCCATCAAAAACATCTTTCTTTATTGTCCAGATAAGTATGGATATTTTCAGTAGTACAAAACTATTTTAAAAAATATTCCTATTAAAATAATAATTACTTTACACTAAAAATTTTCAAGTTAGAAAATTTCTTTGCGAGCCCTGCTAATCTTTTTACTTCCATTTAAAGCTTAAAACTTGTGACATAGAAAAGATGCCATGAATTCAAGACTTCCTGTCGTCTTGCATTGTTTCACTAGAAAAGAAGAATTTCAAGTTGAATATAAATAATATCACACATCTCAACTCCCAGACGAATGTTTACGTATTTGTCAAGCATGAAAATAGCTGATGATAATAAAAATGTGAAACGAAGCAACATCAATGCAGCTCAACTGTGCACTCAGTTTATTTGGGATAAAAGATTTGAAAAATATTATACAAGAAATGTTTTTAATTATACGAAAATTAATGTTTTAACAAATAGAAGAAGTGAAGAAGTGTTGACTACAATTCAAAAGCACATAATTTTCTATTTGAATACATAAAAATATGTGGAATAAACTCAGTTGGAAACCAATAAAAACCTTAAAAAAGTCGTAAAATTAAACAAAATAATTATTTGTTTGAATGACAAAACGCCAGAGGCAAGTCTTTTTTATTAATGGACGTTCTCGTTCTCGCAATAAACGGACTTTAGGAGTCGCCCTAAAAGAAAAGGTGTTGAAGGAGCGAAAAGTTTAGCAATTCTGTTAAAAGATCCTTGAAAAAATTCTAAATTCGAACGCATATATTTTCTCTCTATCGTAACACTAACAAAAATGTTTAAAACTTTTTTACGAAGGGCTTAAAAGGGAGAAAAGAGGGTAAAATCTGACACTACGACTGATAATTTCAAAAGCGTGGCAATTGTGCTCAAAATAAATTTGATACTTTTTTGGTACTCTTGTAATACCTGGACTTCAAGGGGTTAAATATTAAAATTGGTACTCTTTTGCACTGCATACATCTTCTAGATTATGACGCATAGCAGAAAGCCTTTAAACGCGTTTTATTCTTCTGGAAAAAAATATCGAATATGATCTGGCACTTTATAACAGCGAATTATCAGCACGTATCCCTCTTGAGTGCATTTTTTGGTAAAACCATATATAAAATGGTACTTTCTTCAAATGCACTTATTCAAAAAGGTACTCAAAAGAGTTTTTTGGAGACGGTACTTTTTTAATCAAGTCAGTTACTTTAATTTTACTTATGTGCTGATTCTTTTTTCCCAGAATGTTATCAAAAAAATTAAATGTGATTAATTTAGGGCTTTCAGCTAGTTCCCATGCGCATTTAACTGGGGCTTATGCAGATCATAGAATAACTAAAGATATATATTTCAAACTCCGACTTTAATAAGTGAGGAGTCTAAAACAAATATCAAAGTCATAACAAGAACTCTCGGAACACTTTTCCTTTTTTATTTTCTTACGTTTTCGTTCTACAATTGGTTGGCTTTTTTCCGTCTCTTGTAGGGTTAAGTCAATTATAATTTATAAGCCGCACAAAAGATCCCTGTTTTCGTCAAGGTTTAGGAGTGTAACGAAGTAGCGATCACAAAAAAAAAAAAAGGATTCTCAAATTGTCTGCACTAAAATTTTTAATTACAACAAACTGATTCTCGTTATTCTAATTAATACTATTATTTGATTAAAATAAATACACATGATGGCGAGAGTGTAGCGGTTTACGAAAACAACGGTTCTGCTCTGCTAGATAAGTTGAATATAAACAACTGATATAGAGTTTCCTTTGGGCTTTGGAATATTTATCATGTCTTGCTGAATTACAAACAATTAAATTTAATAGAACTCCTATAATTTTTGATTAATATTTTTACTGCAATTAATTAATATCAATTGCAAAACTAAAAAGGAACCAACAGACATTGAGAAGTTTAAATACTAAAATTGATGCAGTTAAATAAGAGGTGGAACATAAATATATTTTCAAAATTTAATGGTTAAGATTCTCCGCTAAAAATAAAACAGCAGATCTGTTTCAACCGCATGGATAATTTAAATCGCATTACATCCGTTTCTAATTCTACTCAATATTTTCATATGAATCTTTAGCAAAGTTTCAGTTACTATTTTAAGCTTCAACCCATTTCAAACGATTGTAAAAAATAAAACGACTTTGTTGAAACAAATTCCCATTGAAGGTATTTTTCATGTGAAATTTATAAAAAAAATAAAAATAAATCTTGTTTTTCTTTGTCGCAACTATCACCACGTCTAACTCGGATCATGATGTCCTACCATAAATAAATATTTATTTTTTTTTTTATTTTTATAAAACAGGTATTGTGTCGTTTAATATGTTGAGCTCTACATGAGCAGAGAATTAAATGGAAAATAATAAAAACTGAAAGTTGACATAGTAAATTAAGCAGCTTAAAGTTTGCTTTTCATTGTTCTTAATAACATATTTTACTATTTGAATTTTAATCATTTAAGCTGCCAGAATAATAAACAAGGACACAATCCTTTTTTTTAATCCTTCTAGTAGAACTTGTTGATTATGATAAATTCTTTGTTTTAAGAACTTTTTGTTTGACTAGTAAATTTTCCTTTTGCCATTTTAATAACAGAATTCAAAGAGATAATAAATTTTGTTGTGTTCAGTTTTTCAGTTTCATTTTTAATAAATAAAATAACAATAGAAACATGTTTGAGGATTATTTGCTTAGTTTGTGGGATATGCGAAGCAATTTAAAAATGCATAAGTTAAGCTGCCTGCATTTTTTTTTGAAAAGGAAACTGCTAAACAGGGTGTTTTTTATGGAGGTATAGTGTTTTTTATGGAAGTTGGCATCTCTTTTGAAACTTGCGGCTATTTTGCCCGCTGTCAAAGTGACTTGTGTTTAGTTTCTTTCGTCATTTTAATATGAATTTGAGTAACTCTTGAAAATTTAATTGAAAAATAATGATTCGGTTTGAATTACGTATTACGCGAATTTTATTACGCGATACATTTCATTTTTGTTTAAATGGATACGTCAAAAACCGGTATAATTGGCCTCATGATTATTTTGAAGTTTATGTTGAGACACCGTTGGATTCAGAAAAACTGGCTTTCATCGGTCCATACTTCTTTAAAAACGATGATGGTCAGAAGGTTTAAGGCACAGGTGATCGCTGTAGGCTCATGTTTCCTGACTTTTTCATTCTTTAATTGAAAACCCATGAATTGCAGGAGCTGTGACATCAACAAGAGAGCGCAACAGATCTCGTTCCACAATTGGTATATTAAAGCCCACTCCACACCCGTGAATTCTCCTAAAAGATCGCACAGCGTCAATATACAGTGAAGATGTATGAAGTCGCTAGTGTTCGAAGAGGACCCCGAAACTATTGATCACCTGGAAGGCTACATTTGTGGCATTATTGCCGATAGACGGTCACTTACGCTGGAAACAGTTATTAAAAATTGGACCTCTAGATTGCGAGAAATATACGTGCGAGCCAGCCATGGCGGTCATATGCCAGAGATTTTATTTAAATTTCAAATAACAGGAGATTATTTTTCGCGTAGAGATATTTGATATAAACTTGAAATAAATTTTTTTTTATGGTGTCATTAAATTTAATTTAATTATACGAAAAAGAGTCTTGATTCGGAACGACGCAATAAATAGAAATCAACAAGGAAGTGAATATCAGTTTTATATCGGGTGCTTTTTATAGAGTGATACAAGTTTAAATCATAATGGAACAAAGTAATATATTTTTGATATCAATGAAACGGTTCTGGATAGAAAATTTTATGACATTAATGTTTAAATATGATTTTGGCCATGTGGCCGCCACGGCTGACGCATACAAGGCGATATCTGGAACACAAATTTTCACAAACAGTAACATTCTGACCATCGTCGTTTTTAAAGACATATGGGCCAATGAATCCACCAGCCCATAAAGCGCACCAAACAGTAATTTTCTGTGGATGTAATGGAGTTTCGACAAAAGCTTGGGGATTCTTCTCACTCCAAATGCGACAATTCTGTTTATTTTCGTACCCATTCGACCAAAAATGAGCTTCATCGGAAAATAAAATTTTGAATGGACGAAGTGCTCGATAAGTTCGACGAACAGAAACAATATTTTGATTAAAAATTTCCACAACTTGCACGCGTTGCTGTAGCGTAAGTCGATCCATAGTAAAATGTCAAAGCAAACTAAACAAAAAGCAATTGTCAGCTGTTAGATGGGTGGTCAAACAAAACAGTTATACCAACTCAAAGTTGTATCACTCTATAAAAAACACCCTATATATATATATATATTCAACTTACACAGCAGAGCAGAACACATAATTTCGAATACCTCTACACTTTTATCATCAGGGGTCATGTTAATTATTGTCAATTTTTCTGTGGATTAGTTGAATGTAATTAAAGTTTCTATTTGTAAATATTTCATTATAAAAAGCATACCAGATATGATTCAAATTGGTAACACATCTTTTGTAAAGTCTCCGTAATGGCTGTTGAATTATTTTTCTTTGTGTCCTATTTTGTTTCAAATGTATTGTTCCATATTAACTCTTGCAACTTAATAAATATTTTTAATGTTAAATAAAATATGCCATTTAAATTAGATTTTTAGCGATTTCTATTATGGTGTCTTATGAGTTTTATTTCTAATTCAAGCTCTCAGCATATTCACATGACAGTCTTAATTCATATTTCAAAAAGAAAGCTAAATCGTGATTAATGAACAGAACAGATATTAAAGAATTTACTGAATACTTCCCACTCAGTGGCTGCTGGAAGCCTAATTAAAATCTTCCTGAAATCAAAGGTTATATTCCGTATAGACTCAGGCAGAGATATTTTAAATCACATCCACATAAATACTTCATGTACTTGAAAGCCACAGAGGCACGCTAATAACAAAACAAAAAATGCCTTCCATGTCAACTTGGCTGTACCACAACCAACTGAGACTTTTAATTTTGTTTTAAGATTAAAAAAGATATTGTAAGAATAAAAAAAAAATATTCATGATTTATGGATGGTGTTTCTTATCTACTTCCTCGAAGCTCGCACATCGTCTATCCTCCATAGAGTTTATTTAACTCTCACATCAGCACTGCTGCTGCTGCCACAACGTTCCAACCTTTGCACTCTCTCCTTCATCTTCTTGTCACATGAATTATATTGTTTCGCAAATAGGTGAGACCTTATTTTGCCAAACACACTTTTCTTCTGCTGTTTGCCAAATTAAATTGTTTATCTTGTTCTCGTGATTGTTTGGTATGTGGCAAACTGATGTCATGCGAGTATGGCGCTTTAGAATTATAACAATTCTTTTCTTATTCCAACAGTGTGTCGTTTATTTATTCAAGCAGCAAATGTTGAAATTGTCAAGCTTTGGAAACAAGTAGATTTGCTGTACATAAATGAATACTCGTATGTTTAGTTTGTGGCGTAATTTACGGTCTTAAATGCGCTTTAAAATAACTTTAAAGGTGGTTGGCTGCCTCTTCTTTTGTTTCATATTCCATATCAGCTATTTAGCTCCACTTAATGGCATAAGAGTTTAGCAGTTGCAATGACTTTTTGCCCAAAGTTGTTTGTCAAGTTCTTAACCCTGCGTGCTACACATGTTGCGGTTGTTGGACTAGTTGCACATGGGTCTGAGTAGGCTGATAATAAAGATATTAGTTTAATTCACATTTTTATGAATAAACATTTGCTTCTTGAATCTTAATTATGTGCTGATTCTTTTTTCTTTCTTTTTTAAAGTGATCCATTGATCTAATGAAGTGAACACTGGGGCTAATGCAGATGATTGGGGAATATTTACCAAACATTTCTTCGAACAACTAAAGATATTATTTCAATCTTCCACTTCTATTCCTCTATTGATTTTTCCATGTAATTCTTCAACCGTTTTATTGTAACAATTAATAGATTTGTTTGAGTCTTGATGTCGTTATTGTTTAATTGAAAATCACTTATTAAAAATAAGATTACCTCTAAACTTAAAACAGATCTATTGATCATTTGCCTTTTATTTACATATTTTTTTATATTAAAATACATATAGATTTACAACAAAATAAAATTCCTTTTAATTAATTTAATTATTTAGAATTGTCTTTAATATTCAATTTGATTTCAATCGTGCTGAAAACAAAATTCTAAATAATATTTTTAAGTGTTGCGTTTTTTTTAATCTAATAAACTAGGATGTTGGCACGATAATAATCTATATAATGAAACAGCTTTACAGAGACTTAACAAAAGTGAGTTAGCATCGGTTCGATACAGTTCTTGTATTCTTTTTCGTAATCAAGTGATTACAAATAGAAACTGTTATCACAATCAACCAAGTCACCGGTAAAAATTGACTTGAATACTGATAACAAGAGTATAGTGGCTTTCGGAAACAGCTGTTCTGCTCTGCTGTGTGCGATAAATATATCAAAATTGTGTTCTTTGAAATATTTTTCATGTCTCTCCGAATTTAAAATACCTTGAAAAAACTTCATCTATCAAAATTCAATTTAATACTCTATATGTTTTAATTTTTTTAAGATTCTAATCAATGTTGCTTAGAATATTGAAGGAGCTTTAATTCTCTTTACTTTTGTAGTCAAAAAAGTATTGACAAATTACAAGATATTTTGCAGGAGCTCCATAATCTTGAAGCACTGGTACAATCTCGGAATAGTGTCCTTCTTTTAGTATCAATTAACAGACTTGCAGGAATGTACAGCTTCTTAAGCTACAGGAAGAGCACAATAAATCCAAGCTTTAAGCTTGTTGTTAGTGCGCAGTCGTGGTATGTTGAAGGCCTCGGGTTAATTTTATTTAATTTTTAACTTAAACTTCTTTGCTTGAGAGGGAGTCTTATGAAGCCCAGACTGCAAGTTCTTAGGTAAGAAATTGGTCTCCAGTTTCTTTGCCAGGCGAAGTATAATTTGCATAACTTTAGAAAGCGCTGCACAGACGGCAATCGCGTGATAATTATCACAGTAGAGAGCCTCTGCTATCTTTTGCATCACGGTTGCATTTGCTCAGATTCAACTAACGAAACGTAGAATTTAAAACTGTTGAATTTTAATTATGTGCTGATTCTTTTTTCCCAAAATCTTAGTAAAAAATTCAAAGTGATCAATTGAGGGATCTTAGCTAGTTCTTATGCACATTTCACTGGGACTAATGCAGATCAGCAGGCAACCTTTACCCAACATTTCTTAGAACAATAAAAGATCGAATAGTTCAGCCAGGAACCAGCAGCGCAATGCCCATCGATGTAATAAACTTGTTAATGTGTAGATTTGATAGAACTTCTCTAACTGCACGCGATCGAAAAAGGTCCTTGGCAGAGAAACAGACACCCCTTCTTCACGGGCTATTGTTTATTGCCTTCTGGCAAGCAAAAAATCATCTGTAAAAATGCCAACCAAAAGATTCGCTTGCCCAACCTTTGACGTGCTTGCTAATCACTGCAGCATTGCAGCAGGTCGTATAAGTAATAAATTTAATATGTGAATATATAGAAAAACACTCATACGCTACGAATCACCAGTTCTCACGTGCTAAACTTGCATGACCTTTAAAAACATTTAATAATAGAAGAATATCTACCACTAATAAATTTATATTTTATTACTTCAATATATTTAAAATTAAATTAGTTCGAAGCCTTCTGTGCATTTTGACCTCAAGCGAAAATTAGTTAAGAAATCACAGCCAATTGCAATTTTATTTCCGAGCTGCTTGAGCTACAAACTCTTAAGGATCTTAACAATGATTACAGCCTTAAATTGAAATGTTTGAAGAAAAGTACATGTGTTGGCAGGAAAATCCTTAAAACTACACTACACAAGAGAGAACATTTTATGGAAATTGTAATAATTTGATAGATGCCTGAAACATGATTTCATTGTTATAATTAATAAACTTTTAATTAGAGAGACTGTAAGTAACTATTAATTTAAATTTAATTGTTACAAATTAAAATTACTCATGCATCGACTTATGATTTCATTATGAAGATGCAGGTTAAACGAAATTCTTACTCTGTGGATGGAATCAACAGAATTGACAAAAATATTAGCAGAGTATGTGGCATCAACAATACAACACATGTCCCACAGCTCGTAGCACAATTGATTTATTGAGGGAAACGTTTGATAACTGAAACATTTTAGTTCTACGACTTATTTGAATTGCATTCTTCTCTGTGGGAACATGTGAAATCCATAATCTACAACGAAAAGCCTGAAAAAATAAACCATTCAGAGGACAACACTCGCCGCGTTATTGCGGATAAATGCTCCAATATGACAACCCTGACGTTCATATGTTAGCAAAGATATGCAAATTATAATACCAGAAGACTGTGACGAAAAAAAAATGAATTTTTTCAGCCTCAAACTATCTTGTGAAGAGTAGACAAATTGCTTACCATATACTTGACTGAGTGACGACGCCCTTCAGCTTCCCAGTCAACGTGTTTTATTTCTAAAATATATTTTTCAATAAAAAAAAATTAAAAAGGAAAAGTGATCAGTGAGTTCTTGTTAAGACTTTGATACTTTTTTTAGCTTCTCACTTATTAAAGTGGAAGTATGAAATAAATATCTTTAGTTATTCTAAGAAATGTTGGGCAAAGGTTCCCTGATGATCTGCCTTAGCCCCAGTGAAATGCGCTAAGGAACTAGCGAAAACCCCTCAATTGAGCACTTTCAATTTTTAAAAAGTCTTAAAGAGTTTTAAAAAAACGACAATTCACAAAAATATGTACCATTTTAGAAACTCTACAAACGTTTTATATTTCTTCAATTCGCAAGCACGCCACTGACTTCGTATACGCTGTTGAATCATATAATTAAACATAATTATATTTCTGATGTTGGTAGTTTCCATAGAAAAATGTGTTTTAAAACTCGTTTGAATTTGAAATTCTTTGCAAATCGTTAAATTCAGGCATGGAAATATTTGTAATAATTAAATAAATTTAATTCATTTCAATTTAATTTTCAAACTACTTCAATTAAAATTACTTATTGCAATAAACTTATGAAATATTTAGCATCTGATTGAAAAGACCTTTAATTTGATATTTTAATAGGAAATAATAACCAGGATATGATTAATAAAAATGTTGATTCATATCGAAAACTTTTGCTGCTTTTAATTGTAAATAATTTGTATCGAGATATTTATTTTATAATTCAATTTAAATTTAAAAGTTAGTTGTTTGAAAACGTGCAGCGTCTCCCGAAAACAGCTGTTGTACTCTGTTGCTTAAGTTGAATATTTAAATTTTGATTTTAACTATGTCTTGTGCTTTGGCATAATTATCATGTCCTTTTGAATTAAAAAAAAATATTTTGGAAAAATTAGCCCATCAAAATTTAATACAATTGAGCACTAAGCCGTCTACGCTTCTTTAGCCAAATATATGCTGACACAGCGACGCAAGCCCGATCATGCTGCTTCATCCGTAAACATGGATGGTAGAGACAATGAGGAATCAGAAGCTCTTGATGTTCTTGCCATGAAAATCCAGTATGACGTTCGATGGACACAGCACATTTTTCATGTTACAAAAGAAGCATTCAAGTGCCTCGGCTCTTTAAGGCGTTGTAAGACCAAACTTCAACCCCGATCGCCATACTATTTATACCACTTACATCGGACCGATGGGTCGGTGCTTCAACGTCTGTTTTGAAGTTACTCGACCGGGTGCAGGAGAGGGCGAAGAAATTCATAGAGGGACGGTAGGGTAGCCAATTGAATTGATTCACTTGAGTATCGACGCACAATTTTTTCGTTACAATAATGCGTTTTGTTCCAACATAGTCAGGGATCTCTTTCCTGAAACTTGCAAGCTCTACAGTGCGGTCACAACCATATGTGTTGGATTTGCCAGTGAACCTCACTACGTATTACAGGGAAAATTCATTCTTTGCACCTACAGCACGTATGCGGAATAACCGCCCTGCGGAGAACTTTTCTATCCATAACCAAATTTGTTACTTCCAGCAATGTACGCATTAGTAGGGGTCATTCCCTGAGTGCCGGCACTAACAAAAAAAATATTTCCCAAGTGTGAGCGCACTCATATATTAACATTTGATGTCGTTTCAAAGCTATTCGAATTCCAAAATATATATTTTTTTAAAATATATATTAAAATTATTTCAAGTTCAAAGATATAAAGAGACGGTTTTTGGAAGTCTTTCAAAGTTCAAATATATAAAGAGAATATAATATATATATATATATATATATATATATATATATAATATGAAATTTATTTGTTGGGTGGTTAAGCAATGTCTATATGCATTTCATTGGCGCTTCTTACCAAATCGTCAGTAGACTTCAACCACAGTTTTGCAAAGTTTCAAACTTCTCAACTTATTAAAAGACTTCCAAAAACCATCTGAGAATTACGTTTAATAAATTAACTATAAAAATTCACAAACGATTTCAAAAATCACATTATAATAAGTGTAGCAGGCTATGAAACTTATACAAGCCAAACCCAACAAACAACTTTTATTCGATACGACTCTATTTTATTTTTCTATACCTTTATACAATTAGAAATCCCTTGAATAACAATGGAAGTATTTATAAGGCAAAATGAAAAATAAAATCTCTATTGAAATTATATAGACATTGAAAATATAAACATTGCTTAACCACCCAACAAATAAATTTCATATTATAATAGTACAATGACAATATGTCAAAAAATTAGTTTATTAACAATATATATATATATATATATATATATATATATATATATATATATATTGAATTGAAATTTAATATCTCTTCAAAATATTTCTTTTCTTCTATATATTTAAGCAAATATATTTAAAAAGAAGGGTGAAAAAACTTTCCTATCTATAACACAAGGTCGTATTGCTGCTGCCTGCATCGCGGCGCACAGGTTGACGCAAAGGTAATATCAACAACAACAAAAAAACACTTCTTTCAATCGCTTAAGCATTTACCCATTCGTTACATTCCATTCAGTCAGTCATTCATTCATTTATTCGTGCATGCAATTCGTAACATTTTGCTCCCCAAGAACATTTACTTTTATATCGTCACATGTTTTCAAAACATGCAAAACTTGCAGTTAACTAATTTGACAAGAGAAGTAATAAAATCTTAGGCATTAAAACTCTTTCATTTAAAGTCTGTCAAATAGAGCGTTATATAAAATAAAGGCAGCATAAGATTTTGTTGCAACACGCATTTTGATACGGTGCAACATACGCAATCAAAAATTCCTTTTTAATATCCCTTGTAACTTACGGCTTCTTTGAAAACATACAACGATATAGTCATTACTGCATGTGTGTGTGTGTGTGTGTGCATATAACTGTATATGTAAAGTAGATATAAATAAATACGTTAGCAAAACTTTTTATATGTAAGAATACAAATTAGAAAAAAAAAGAAACGATATGGGAAAAACGGAAGGGGAAACGGCAACGGAAACATGTTGTTTTCTAAAATGTCTCTTTGTGTCATTTTGGTGTTGTTGTTGCTTTTCACTTCGTTTTGTTTTCATTTTGTGAGGCACAAATAACGTTCAAACTTGCAGTTGTTATTATTTTATCAATTCCTTTTTTGTAAACTCAAACCATTAGCATCGTATGAATGTGCACTAAATGCTCGTATAGATCAAATCAGACAATGCAAGTCTAGTCGACAAGAATTGTTACTTTACAAGCGATGGAGATGAGGGACACACACGCATACAAGCAACTATAGAGGACTAGCACTGCTTCTTTAACAAAAGGTGCACTGTGTAAAAGGGTGCTATTAGAAAAAGTAGTGAGCACTAGACTACGATGCCTTAGATTCCGACTAATTCGGTGTCGAAATTTTCTAACTTGCTGTACTTGCTTTAGTGATGAAGGCATAGGACTGGCCGCTGACAATTACCGCCAGCGAACGACATCGTTATGTACTAAAAGAGTAGAATATAGCATTCCCGTTAGGTGGTACGTGTATAAAAATATCATGGGCGAAATAAAAATAGCGAAGCAACAAAAATTGTCTATCTTTTAATTTATTTTCATCTGTCCTCTTCACACTATCCCCTGATTTCTAGTTCTAATACAATGAATTCCATATGAGAGGGTCATTCCCTGACAGTCTGATCAGAGGCGAATTATAATAATAATAATTAAGGACTGAAGATAATTAAAAAAAAGAATAACTACCTGTTCGCCGATGTCGCAAACCATCGTTTGATCGAATAAATAGCATAAAAAACAACAACAAATTGTGAAATTTGTTTTTTGCGTTCTTTATTCGATGAAACGATAGCCTGTGACATGGGCGAATATTTTTTAATTATCTTCAGTCTTTAATTATTATTATAATTTTTTGTCTTTGACCAGGCACTCAGGCAATGATCCTCACATATGCAATTCATTGTATTAGTAAATAAGAGACTTATCAATGAGACGAAATTGGAAAGACCATATCACCCGTATCGTGCGTACAAGCATGGACAAGAGTGTAAAAGTAGAAACTAGACTTGCTATGGCAGCTCTAAAGATGAGGTTTCAATAGGCCACGACTTTCAGGCTCAGATGCAGACAACTACCAAATACGCTCTTAAAGGCTTTAAGATCTTACTTCTTCAATTGGTATGGTCGCTTTGGAGGCTTTACTCTCGGGAATTTCATTCCAAACTTCTCTTGAAATATTTCGACTCCCTGCAGACATTATTGGAAGAAAAGAAAAATGTCTTTAATTGGATTACTTGATAACAGTGGGTGATTGGTCCGCGTTAAAAAAAAGTATATTAAAAAGCTGACTTAAAGTACTTTTTTCTCTAAAGAAATTATTTAAGCTAAAAGTTGATGAAATACAAACGGACATAATTTCTAATATATTCTTAATTCAATTGCGTATTTTGCGTTTCATTTTGTTTTTATATAAATATTTCAAAAAAAGGAAGACCTAAACCTGAATAGTAAAAATATTTCCTCTGCTCATGGCCTGCAGAAAATCGTAACATGATAACGTAACTTTTACACTTCCTGCTGCATCTCCATCAATCTAACAGCCGTTTTCATATCGAATTATTCATCCCCAGCAAAAGATGAGAAGTTGCACGTGTCGCACTTCTATTGCTTTGAGTCAATTTTAGTGGAATAAATCAATTTAACCATCTCAATTACATTTTAATCAAACTAATTGATTGTTTTCACAAAAAATTTTATACCAAACCACATACTTGTATGCACGTGCGAGTGTGTGTGTGTGTGTGTGTATGGAAATATGAACTTTTTACCCGACTAAACTTTCACTAACCAAAAACAAACACTTTATCAGCGTGCAATTTGTGGAAGATTCATGCATATGCCACAAATAAAATCCCATTTATTATAACGATAAAAAAAAAAAGAAAAAAATCTGACGAATGAATGACAAGTATTTTGTGGATTTTCCCAATTAGAGTGCAGTTTCGTTTTTGTGTGAAACTATAAACAGTCGTTGTACACTAAAGAAAAAATATATTTTCTTTTGTGCACGTGGAACAGAACAGAAATTTCAATTGACATCGTGTGACGATAAGCGATCTAATTTTTGATTAAATGCTGCTGCCTCTTTTCCAGAAGTGATCATAGTATTAGAACTTATTCCCAACAGGTAATTCCGTTTCAAATAGACAAGGAGTTAGAAGCGACTCTTTTTGGATTTGTAGAATACTCTGTCAATTCCATTCGTATCAACGGAAATATATTAAACTTTTTTGTCGCATTTATGTCCCATTCAAAATTTCATGTCACCGAAATTAATAAAAATTATTCTTTTGTCGTTTTAAAGCGAATACGATTGCATAAAAATTTTACTTTTTTGTCAAAAGGTTTAAAATTTTAAAATATCAACTTATTAAAATATATACCTGGGTTTTTATCTTCCTGGTAAGAAAATTGAAAATTTTCTGAAACCGGGAAGTTATTGATTCTACCCCTGTTATAACAAAAAAATCGAGTTCTCATCAGATCAACATGTTTTAAGGTCTTAAGAAGCTTTCCTGATTCCCTGACTAAATTTGAGAAACCGTCACTATTTCTGTGTGTGTGTGTGTGTATGTGTGAGAGAGAGAGTGTGTGTGTAAGGATATAGATATGTAACACACTTATATATCTTGAAAGGCTGCACAATATTAACTGGTAGCATTCCTGAACTTAGAATTCTATAAATTTTAACCGATTCAAAACGATTAATTTCAAAATGTCTCAAACATAGAACAAAACAATTTAACGCGGTGATTTTTTTGAATAGATTTGCAACTGCTTCACAGATCCATTTCATAGAACAACAAGTTTTTTTAACTCACAAATCTCGTCGATCACTGCAAACCGAGTCGGATGCGGTTAGTCTGCACGTTAGATTTCATGAAAAAAGTGAAATTTTTGAAAAACTCCGATAATATATACTTGAATAGTTAATGTACTAGATCCTTTTTAGTAGTCGAAAGAGGAGGAGCCGTTCCTGAACTTAGATCTGTTGTGAATTTTAACCGATTCGAATCGACAACTTTTGAAACATATCAAGAAAGGTAGAAACAAAGCATTTTCCAAAGGTTTTGTTTTTCAGAATAACTTTTAAACGGCTTCACCGATCGATAACACAAACTAATCAGCTCCTAACATTTAAAAACCACGTCGATCACCGTACACCGGGTCAACATCGTATAATTCGTTCGTATGATGTCGTGAACGAATCTCATTTAAAAACAACTCCAAATTATATATCCAATCGAAACGAAAGCAATTTCAATAAAATATTCGCAGATATTATTTTTTAATTTATATTTTCAAGTAGAACTTTAAAATATTTTATATTTTTCAAATTAGTAAATATCGTCGTTTTGAAAAACTCTTTATTTTTAATTGTGTGCTGGTTCGCTTTCCCCAAAATCTTACTAAAAAAATTAAAGTGATCAATTGAGGGGTTTTCGTTAGTTTCCATGCACACTTCACTGGGGCTAATGCAGATCATCAGGGAACGTTTACCCAACATTTCTTTGAATAACTCAAGATATTAATTTCAAACTTCCATTTTAATAAGTGAAACGCCGAAAACAAATATCAAAGTCATCACAAGAAGTCACTGACGACTTTTCCTTTTTTATTTTCTTACGTTTTTGTTTTACATTTCATTTTATATTTTCTTTATAATTATTGCAAGTGATTTATAAAGAAAATATTATTTCTTTTATAAATTAAGGACTGAACATTTATCTATTAGTTTATTTAATTTTAGAATAAAAGTTATTTCAATATTCACATAAATTGTTTTTTATGTTCCAGCGAAAAAAATTATTCAGTTTAGAATAAAAAAATAATTTAAACAGTTTTCGACGAATATACGAATAATATTAATTCAATACTTATTAGAAAACTTCCACTATTGTTGCGAATGTAAAGTCGTTTGTTACACACTGAATTAAGATTTTCTATTAGGCGATTTAAATAAGTTAATCAATATTGAGGATGATTTATATTATTTGGAAAATTCAAAGAAAAGAACAGACAGACTTGATTTGATTTTCAATGCCATTTTGAACGCATCACCAACGTCAACAATTTTTGCAATTGTCTTTTTATTTATTATGGAATGATGGCAACAAAATAAAATAACGAATTCTCTGAGTATATTTTTTGATTAAAGGAAGTAAAAAGAAGTTTTAAGGTATTCGTTTATAATCAATGTTTCGTCAATATCATCTTGTTTTTAATAACATTCTGAAAAATATTAGTTTATCTTTTGAAATGCTTTAATTTCTTATTGTCAATCATCCATTAAATTAATATGTCGACTTTATTGAATTTTCCAAATCAAATTTGTTTTTCTTTATTAATTCCAGTATTCGAATATAAGTTTGA